>JAGXJF010005563.1:0-179772 GCA_019208055.1 Stipa capillata
CCGGATCGTCGTACGGAGCCCGCGGCCAATCCAAGGAATCAGGGGTCTCCTCCAGAGGCTGCATCCGCAAACCAGAAGGAATCGTGGGCCTCCGGGAATCCACGGCCCATGCGCTGAGCGAGCACTCGGGGTCCGTCCCCGAGCGCTTGGCGTCCCAGAAGACGAAGGGCGCGTTCGGGGTCCCCTCCCGAGCGCTCGGCATCTTGGCGGATGTGGGGCCCAGGGGAGCGCTCGGGGTCCGCCCCCCGAGCACTCTCCCTCGGGCTCCCCCTTTAAGGCGCCCCGAGCGGCCCCCCAGCGGGTGCTCCCTGAGCGCTCGGGGTTGCTCAGGGGCGCGTAGAAGACAACTGGCGCCCCTCCTAGCGAAGGAGGTCGCTCGGGGCCGAGTGCCCGGGGAATGACGTGTCTTCTGGTGGGGCCCTCGTCCATGCACGTCGTCCAGCGCCAAGCTTCTCCAGCAAGCCTCCGCCCTGGCGGAGGCATTTAATGCCTGTCATTTCAACGGGGAACCCAAAGCCCTGTGAGGGCATGATGACGATCAGACCGGGTCCCACTGGTGCAGGCGATAAGCTCTGTTAGCTATCCCTCTCTCTCTCTCTGAGGGGTGGGCCCGGGCTGATCGATTCTTTGACCGACCAAGCGCGCCGCCCCGCACGCCCTGTCGCTGTCAACCTTTTCACCCCATGGGGGACGCCGCCGCGCGGCCAATTGCGCGGCATGAGAGGCTGACCCACGGGGCCCGTGAGGGGACGACTTACCAACCCAGTCAGAAGGAACCCCGTAAGTCTCCGTCCGCGGGGGCCCGCCGAAGGCAAAGGTGTCAGAGCCCCTGCTCCGACACGCCGCGAGGCGACGGCCCGGCCGAAAGTCTCAAGTGGGCATTAAATGAAGGTGTGGGCGCTTCCAGTAGCGCCCACGTCGTCTACGGCACAAGTACAGCTCATGTTCTCCTTTGCCGACCTATGTGGTATTCCCCCGAGTATATAAGGGGAGAGCCTGGTCCATGCAAAGGGTTGGCTCATTTTTCCTAGGTTAGACCTCTCTAAGTTTACTCCTTATCGAAGAAGCACCGTTCTTCCTCCGGGCCAGAGCTAGAAGAAGAACAGTGCGTACCTCTGTAACTCATCGTACTTGCCATATACACCCATATATACAAAAAACAAGCAGGACGTAGGGTATTACGCCTTCCGGGGCGGCCTGAACCTGGGGAAATCCTTGCGTCAATTCATTCTTAGCCACCGGGTTTATTCGCTAAACTCTAATCCACACCAAGGCTCGTAAGAAACTCAATACTCCCCTGGGCCGAACTCAAAAGGGGGGTCCCTCCGGACCACCGCTAGAGGCGTCTCTACGCCGACAAATGCATTATCAGTATCAGTTATTGAACTGAAAGAACAGTTGCTTTTACTTGTTTCTTAGTTTATCTCTTCTCATCTCTTCTCTAGCTCTTTCTTATCTAATCTCAAGCTGATAAGAACAGATTACTATACTCTTTTTCTTTCTTTCTATTCCAATTTGATAAGAACAGACTGCTTTTACTTGATTTAGAGGATTGGTTCATTTAACCTAACGCAGAATATCTCTGCTAAACTTAGGTACTTCTTCTCTTTTACTAAAAGTTTCATTTCCTCTTTTCCTACCTTAAGCAAACTGAAGCTTGGTCTTGGGGTACTCTGAAAACCTGCTTCTTCAGGCTTTGCCTCCTCCTCCTCGCTGCCTTGTTTACTGCTAGCTCCTGACTATTGGTGTGGTGCTGTTTGTGAGTGATGTTGGACTGAAAATGGAGCTCATAAGGCCCTATTTATAGGTGCTTGGGGGCTGGTGTGCTGGGATTTCGAAAATGCCTAGTATGGACACCTATTGAGTGACTCATCTCCTGTTTTGGTGAACAAGCTGCTTTCATGGCAGCCCCTAACTGATCCTTATCCCTCTCAAGCTTGAGGTGGCAATGCTGCTGCCACCAGCAGCTTGAAGTTGATTCATCCCCTTTGGACAGAACTTTGAATATGTGGATGTTGTCTACTGTTGAGGCTGTCGGCTGCTGTTAAACTTTTAAATGCTTAGCATTTTAAATTGCCTAAGTCTTGCTGGATTAACATTTGAAAGCAGACTTCACTTCCATTTTAAAAATGAAAATCAGTTGCCTAATGGAGGTTAGTTTAAACTAAAATTGACTTAAGGAAATCAATATGTTGCCTTGTTGCCTAATCGAATTCAGATGCCTATTCACTTGTTGCCTTATGTCGCAGGACATGTTGCCTTAAGATTAATGCATGTTGTTTATTATCAACTGTTGCCTACTGCTTGAAAATTAATCCTAAGTCAATTTTAATCTATTTGAATCCAGAACCAGTTCTCTGGATTCACAAAACTAGCCTCCTAAACAAATGCATTTCCTTTTTGGAAATGCAACATTTTAACTTTAACCAATAATTTCTTTTTGGAGTTTTTCTTCTTTTGTCATGTGCAGGTTGAAGAAAAGAATTGGAGAAGAGAAAGGAATTGAAGAAAGAATGAAGACAATAGATAGATTTCTATTATAAATTTTTACAACATTCATGATTTGTAATATTCAAATCTTTTGTAATCTGATTTTGGACATTTATACTTGTAATTGAGTTATTGGAGCATGTATACATACATACATATATATATATATATATATATATATATATATATATGTGTGTGTATATATATATATATATGTATATGTATATATATATGTATATGTATCATATATTTCATCTTATGTGTCAATTTTTTTTAACTTTACTCAAATTTTGATATGCATGAATGCAATGATTGAATTCAAACTCCTAATCCTATTGTTTAGGTTTTAGAAAATACAGGTTCTCACAGCCTCTTCTAGTGCTAGATATATGGTACATTTATCCATGTTGCATATATGTAGGATATGTCTTTTTCCTTAAAATTACACAATATGATATGTCTTGTGTATTCCAGCTAAGCAGGATTTTACTGTTTTTCTGTGTATATGAATTTTTTGTTGGATTGATTGTTCTGATGTGGAATTTTTTTGCTAAACACCCATAGTAATGCAAACTTTGCCACTCACTATTGATGTTGCTCAAGTGCATAACTCACATATTTCTTCACAAGCCAAACAGAAATCAAGTCAGCCACTACCTCCATGTATGTCTCTTTCAATTAAAAAATCCATAGATATTGTAAGTGTAACAACTTTTTTACTAACACTTTTCATGCGTTTACTTTCCTCTATTTGCATCTTGCATCTGCATGTTTGTTTTAGTCTTCTCAAGATTCACCAAAGGTTGTGTTGTGTGGAGAGAAATTTTTTGTAGAAATATGCAATGACATGTGCAATACATCCGATGACTCGTACAACCGATGTAAAAGTGAATTAATTCTAGTAAAACTTCTAGGAGTTCTTCTACTAAAAGACAAGCACAACATGGTCCTAATAGGCTGCTTGCTCCTAGTATACAAGGCTTCTCCATACGGTGACAATAAGATCAAGTTCTCTATTTCCGATTCAAAAGTGAAATATCATGATGCTATAGTAAGAATTGCTGGTATTAAGCAATACAAATTGTAAGTATCTTCTATATGTATTTTCCACTTTCATATTGTGTTTTTTTCTAATTAATACTCATTTTCTTTTAGCAATGATTGTATTGACTACAACAAAGTGAAGTGGACTTTTAGTTCCCTAGGTAGTTCACTAAAGCATAGAGATCTGGTAGATAGTTATGTTGTCAATGCATTCTGTAAAAAAATTCTCATTAGATACTCGTCGAAGGGACTCAAAGAAGCTGCGGGAGTTCGGACTTAACTTTTAGACCCCCTTGTGTATCTCCTCATCAGTCCAGGATCAAGCTGATGAACACAGGCGAATTGATACCACTGCACACATCACGAAACATTTTAGAAACATAAACAGTTGAGTTATAGCAGCGATATAACTAAATAAAGTAACTAGGACTTATGTCCCTTACCACTCAAAAACACAATGGAAAATAAAGCGTAGATGTCTCCATCTCAACCACAGGTAGTTGACGGAGGCCACGTGACCTAAACTTCAGCATTGACATAGAATATGCCTCATAGTCTTCATCAACCTCATAGATATCTGAACACGTCCAACAAACAACATACTCGATGAGTACTTCACGTACCCAGTGTGCCCTCTCATTAGCAAACCTATGACTACGTGCAGGCTTAAGCAAAGGAAGAGTTTTATGGCTTTTGCATAAAAGCAGCTTTGGTTGTAATAATACGGTAATTTTGAAAGCATCATTTTGATGAAAACCAGTTTTATTAATAGGGGTGTTTCTCATAAATATGGGGTCCACGACCAACACATGTGAGTAAGGCATTTGGCCTAAACTCTTCTATAGGTTCCAATCACCTTTTCACATTTTCAGAACTAGGATAGAGGGAATAAGCAAGGGGGAGAAAGACAGGTCCTTTTCATCAAGAATGAGTTATATGCCATCTGTGACAGTGGATGCGGCAAATCGATTAGTTTGACACTCTGCAGAGTTTGTACACTTTACCCACAAGACACAATCTTGCCTTGTTGCCCACCAGTGGCCACTGGTAGAGTAAACACCCATTGGTGTACCGGCAGGGAGAGGTCTTTTATTCAATCTCCTCCTGATGCGACATGCCCACCGGGTCTGAGACAGAGTTGAGAATACGTCCCTACCCTCCCACCTCCCATTTGTGCCGAGATCCTCGTAGCTACGTCCACCCTTTTACGGTATGGCGATGTCGACACTAAGACTCGACTAATCTACTTAACCAAGCCAATGCCCATATAGCATGTGGTCGTACTGTTTTCACACTTCTCAAAATCATGACTTCGGCCTTATTCGATACGGACGAGCAATGGCTTTTTCAACTCATGAAGAAACGACCATTTGGTCCTTCAACTCATGATTTAGTTGTCACCCGCACCTTTTAGATGGTAAATTTCACCCAGAGTACCATAGGAAGAATAGAGAGAGAGAGGAAACAACAATGGGCATCCGGCCCTAGCTCAGCGAGCTCAACAAAGTTTCAATAATAATGTCAATGATTCAAAGATCGTTCCTCCGATGAGTCAAGGGAAAAACATCCTAGGGATAATTAAGCATAGCTAAGCATTTCTCTACTCTATTCTGAATATTAAAATAATAATCTACTCAGGGTAACAGGTAAAAGGGCGACAAGCGGACAGGGTACAGGTGTGTCAATCGACACGCTAGCTATAGGAATAAAACAGCATGCGTGTTTATAAACAATAAAATATAATGATTTTCAAAATATAGGATCAACATGATCAAGAAGTGGGGGCATGCCTTCGTTGACAGGTTGGTCTTCTTCTGCAGGAACTTGTTCGTACCCAACGTTATTACTTTCTATTCGTCGCAACAGCAATAAAGTAAAAAGCAAATAAATATAACTCCAAATTAAGTATGAAATGGAAATACCAGAAGAATAGGACTAGCAAGATCGGATAGGTGTTAAAGGACAAAGGTGCAGAGAGAGGATTGTCGAAGGACAACTAGAAAGGCGTGAGATTATGTATTTCAACCGAATAGAGTACATGTACTCGTAAGATTATCTTCCAGATCAAGGTCATTCTAAAAAAGGGATAGGTTTATCGAAAATAGAGTTTGCATGTCAAAGAGCTAAACTTAATTCACATGCGAGATAGGGATAGATGTGTAACCGGTATTATGATATGGTCAATGACGACCATATCACAACTATATGATAGAATATGGAAACCAAACAAACTAGTTAAACAAGCATGACCTATCATACTAGTAGACCATAAGGTCCTGACATGCTAGTCGGCAAGAAATGATAATATGTGACACGACAATCTATATGAACCACCGTGTAATATACAATTAGACATCATGTAACAAGCTGAATAGACTAGACGCGAAATCGAGATTGGGAAGCCGTAGCATATGATAACATATGATCATGCAGTTATAATCTAATAACAACCCTTGATAATGCATACGGTGATTAAACTATATGACAATAACAATAACTAGAACCTATATCACATGCACCATACAATATGCAATCCTTAAATAACATTAACTCTACTCATGCTATTGTGCACCTACAATGTAGCAATCAACCCACACGTAAACACATAAAATAAAAATATTTTAGTAAAGAATGATTATTAGCAACATATAAATATTTAATCGACACCTAAAGGTTAACCATATATATGTCACTGTATACCACCTTATGAACATGCAACACAAGATAATAAGCTATGCGTGCAAGTATACGTTATGATATAACACGCTAAAATACCATATAACCTTATGTAACATAGATATATATATATCTATACACACGCAATATATAGATATATAAATTATCACGCTATATAACACACGGTAACAAGGAAGCCTTCATGCAAGTATTGCATATGAAATAACAACCTATGTGTGCTCGTGCATACATATCAACTAACATGCGACATGATTTAATAATAATAATTCAGTATAAAAATTATTATTCTAACATACAAACTATCAACAATATTAAGTTCAATTATATATATATATATACACATATATATAACTATATGTAACTATATGCTTATGCAACATAAATTATGATGAACATGTACAACTTAATTGTTGAAATAAATAATTAAACTATAAAGGAGTAAAATCATGTGCTAAACCAATTCATAGCGAACTATTATCTAAAACATGGAATGCTCTTTGTATATATGCTTATACATATATGCATAACTATATATGCAACCATATGAAAATGCATTGTACAAATATAAACCATGTGTGCAATCTTAACCATTTATAAACAGAGGTTAATAACATGACCAAGTATTGTATAACAATCATTTAATAAACAAGAATCAAACTATATGTGCATCCATGATGTATAAGGATATATGCACATGTCACTATCTAATATACATCATGCAACAATATCTATATACATAAACTAAGCCACATTAAATAAATATTAAAAATAGACAGAGTGTAAACATGTCTTATGTAATGTTAGAGAGAAACATATTGTAAATGGAAAACAAGAACTATATAAGAACTATACATGTAACTATATGAAACTATAGGCTAACATACCACACTATTTAATTGGATGATGAAACAATGATCAAAATTATTAGATATGAACACATGATGATGCGAGTGCCTTCAAACAAGGATTAATAGCGAAAAACATGCCATGATGCACCACAAGATGATAGGAGATTAACTATATGGGTGGTGGCGACATTCGCAATACGAAACGGTCGGAACTAGACATAGATCGGTTCTGGACAGACCAGAGAGTTTTTGCTGCTGCGTGATGCTCGCTCAAGGAAATTGCAATCCGTCAATTGGCTTAGAAACTAGACACACGGAGGTATAATCCTACCAAAGGGTTTTGGATAATTCTTACCGAGTCAATGGGAAAAGGTCAGACAAGACAGACATAATGTAGATTGAATCTGGACATCTGCGGACAGCACGTCGGAGATGGAAGAATTCCCGACAAACGGCTACATGGATCAAGGTGCAAATTTACAGAGGTGTTCGCAGGAACCTAAGACTCACCGGATCAATGGGAGAAAAGGTGATAATGCCGTTGTACCGTTCGTGCAGTCAAATCTACAAACGAACAACAACACGAAGAAGCTTGATTTCCTGGAGATTCGACCGTTGGATTGCCTTCAAATTTTGTGGAGATGATCTTGACAACATTTACCAAGATCCCACCAAACAGATCTTGCAAAGGAGTTCCGAGTCAACGAGGGCACCATTCCAATCTAGATGCACGCACAGATGGTGCAAATAGCACGTCGGTATTTGGAGTTTACCGGTGATTGCACCGTCGGATCTTCACCAAATTTTGCAGAGAGGTAGAGGGCAAGATTGTGCACAATATCACTTAAGTGATATTCCAAAAGATGTCTGAGGTGACGGGAATTAGGCAAATACTTAGGTGGTACGTGCTGTTTGGAAACTGCACGGGAAGAAAAGTGGGGGTGTTGGCTGTTTGGAGGGTTTGGGGGCTAGGGTTTCGTGAGAAAAGAGTGTAGGGGAGTGGGGAAGAGGTGGAGAGGTGTGGAGGTATTTATAGGAGTGAGGGAAAGAGATTTGGCTCAAAAACCATTAGAAAATGGGTGACGGCGCACTCTGCGCTACGCAGCGCTGGCCAGGGTGGCTGCTCAAGGAAGGAACGAGGCGGTGGGGCGCCGGGTGGAGATGGGCCGACATGGCACAGCTAAATAGGGAAGAAGATTAATAAAGGTGCAAACCAAAATAAAAATAAAGAATAACATAGCAAGATTATATACCAAATGAATTCTGAAAATTCTGAGAAAATTCATAGAGGCATATTCTAAATTGAAAAGCAAATCGAATTCAAGTTGGATTAATTCAAAAATTAACTCCGGTGCAATTTGTGAAATTCCAATTAAGCTTTAATGAATTCGAGAATAAACAATGAAATTTTCTAGCTCTGATTTCCGAATAAAGGATTTTGAAATGTTCTAAAAATCATGATGTTACATAAGCATCATTTTTTCCATTCTATTTCTGCAAGTACTCAACTTTGCATATAGTAGATTTGTTATATGGTTTAGGTTTCTATTGATCGCAAGACTGTTTTTTTTTATTCATCCACAATGTTTTTGAATTTGTATTCAGGAGCATTTCATAAAGTTCAATGATTATCCAAATGAAAAAAATTTGCAAGAAAAGAAGGAAATGGTTCGGAGGTGTTTTGATCTTGCTTGTGGAGCTAAGGTTATTCGTATGTGCGAGATTGTAAGTTCATTCAAACTATTTCCAATTGCACTTAAATTTTATTATGCTTCTTTATATTATTATTTTTGTTTCAGGTTTTCTTGCCAACTCTATATGATGAACACTAGTTTGTGTTCGTTGTACTGTTCCAACACCGAATGTTTGTATTCTTGAACTCTCTTCATGGTGAAATCAGCGATTATCATAGGAATGTGCAGAGCATTATAGTGCGTACAATCTTCTTCACTATTTTTGACTGTTCTTTTATTTTTGATATAAATATCACAATTTTGTATTCCAGATACCAAATTTTATCAACACATGGCAAGAATTTGGTTGGCAGCCCAATATTAGTTCCTTCTTAGGGAAATTCGTAATTTTTTTTATACAGTACCATTTTCATTGAAAAAATTTGTGTAACTTATAGTTTGCTGAATAGTTCCATCTCTGTGTTAACATGTGGTTTTTTATTTGTTTTCCTTAGGCTTGATTGTGGTATTTTTTTCATGAAATATATGGAACTGTGGAATCCTCATCGTCAGCTCGTCGATTGTTTCTCATAAGTTGATATTCCACATGTTCGTTGCTTATATGCAAATCAAATGCTTTTTAGTCAGCACAACAAGCTGCAGACACTGAAGAACTTGTTAGAAACTTTGATCCAAGGGTATTGTCTTCATTATTGTTGACTTTTTAATTTTTTCTTCTAATGTACCATTCAATTTGATATTTTTTGGTGTTGCCTATTGCAGAAGCATGGTCATTATGTCGGGTAGGTATGACCTTGAGAAGGTCAATGATTTAAGGCTTCTTCTTTTTACTAATCTTGACTAGTTATCAACTTCTGTGTTTAGAACTAGCATAATGATGATTGTAACTTTGTTTTATATATCGTCTTCCGCTCATTCTTCGTTCCTAATGTTCCAGCTTCATAAAATTGGAAATCACACTCGGGTATGCATGTTTTTATTTTATCCTAGTATTTCTTATTGAAGTCCTTTTATGTGTGAAGCCTAAGTATGTATAATTTTTTTCAGGCCATTCAATTTCATGATCAGCTTTTGTGAGAATCCGGACTTAACTTTTGAACCCCTCTATGTATCATCATCAGTCCAGGATCAAGCTGATGAACATAGTCGAAATGATAATATTGCCTTGTCAAATTTATTACAACATAGTCTTGACAATAGAAGCCACATGGCTTTAAAGAAAGTACTTGGTCACATGACCGTTAAAGAGAATAAAGCAGCAGCAAAGAAAGTGATAAATTGGAAGCCTCCATCTCAGCCATAGGCAATCGACTGAGTTAACGCGACCTCACTCCTTGGGATCATCATAGTAGTAGTCGCCGTCAACGTCTTCGGCAGCTATCCATCATGATAACGAAACATGTCGATGATTACTTCACATACTCAGCGTGCCCCCTCATAGGGAAACACCTAAACCAATATATATGAGGCTGCAAAGGAAGGCTATATGGCTATTTTGCAAAAAGCATTTTAGGGTTTAAATACTACGATAATTTTCAAAGGCGGCTTTGATCTAAAATCAGGTTTTTATTTCTGGGGATTCACATCAATGTGAGGGTCCACGACCAACACATGCAAGTAAGGCATCCGGTCTAAACTCGATCATAGATTACAACCACCTATTCACATTTCCATAACTAGGGTAGAGGGAAATAGCACGGGGGAGAAGGAGAGGTCTTTTATCAGGAATGAGTTATGTGACATCCATGACCGTGGAGTTTGTACACTTTGCCCGCACGACACAATTATGTCTTGTTGCCAGTAGCCGTCGCTAGTATAGTACACACCCATCGGTGTACCGGTGGGGAGATTGTGACGAGGCTTTTTAGCTAATCTCTCCCAGATGCAACATGCAACCGAGTCTAACACAGAGTTGAGAGTACGTCTCCACCCTCCGGCCTCCCATCTATGCCGAGGTCCTAGTAGCTACGTCCACCCTTCTTGCGGTATGGTTATGTTGACACCAAGGCTTGACTCACCTACTCGATGAAGCCAGTATCCATATAGCATGTGATTGTACTATTTTCATACTTCTCAAAATCATGATTTTGACCTTATTCGATACGGACGATTGATGGTTTCCTCAACTCATGAAGAACGATCATCTGCTCCTTTAACTCATGATCTAGCTGTCGCCCGCACCTTTTAAATGGTAAATTTCACCCAACGTAGAAAAGGAAGAATAGAGAGAGAGAGGAAACAACAGTGGGCATCGGGCCCTAGGCCAGTGAGCTTACCAAAGTTTCAATAATCAAAACATTAATTTGAAGATCGTTCCTCGGAGGAGGCAAGATAAAAGCATCATAGGGATAATTAAACATGGCTAAGCATATTCTCTACTCTATCCTAAAATATTAAATAATCTATTTAGGGTAAAGTAAAAGGGCGACAAGCAAATAATGGTACATGTGTGTCAATCGACACGCTAGCTATGGGAATTAAAAAGCATGCATGTTTAAAAAAAATAAAATATAATGACTTTAAAAATATAGGATAAACATGATCAAGAAAGAGGGGCATACCTTCGTTGTCGAGTTGTTGTTTTTCGAACTCAAGTCCGACATCGTCAACGTCACTCCCTAATCGTCGTAACAGAAAATAAAGCAAAGAAAATAAATAAATATTCTAGAATAAAAATCCAACTACAAAAGGGAGATGGAGATCGATGACAAACAAAACGCGTCAAAGATTGAAATAGGGTTTTAACCCTAAGACGGTCCATAATTCAGGGTCTCTTAAAAAAGGGTCGTAGCCGTGTAATAATAAGTAAATGAATAAAATGGTATTACTTATTTAATACCAGCAACATGGTACATTAATAATAATAAATTAAAATAAGAATAATGTTTTCATTATTTCTTACATTAAAGAAAAACATTTATCAGGACTATTTAATTAATAAATTTATTTACTAACAAAATAAATTCTAATCATGCTAATATTTCATATAAAAATTATACAGGGTCCTAAGCATGATATTAATACAGGGCATGTCATGGTTCTAAGATGGAAATAGAATTAATAGAATATATGCATTTTTTACATTATTGGTGTTTGCAAATAAGTTGCAAATCTTAAGTGTAGACCTAATAACATTAATTAATCAGCCCTTAGATCATGTGTTATTAAATATTACAGCAAGATATTAATTCTACAGAAAATAATAAAAACTAGTCTATTATTTGGTACGCGAACATTACCTAGAATTGATATACGAATTATTAGCATGCTTAAATATGGTTGAAAGTTTACCTAAATTTACCACAATGAACTGTACAGCACGTATTACTCTAAAAAATTAAATTGTAAAAACAGAAACTATTTCTATTTTTAATAATTAAAATAGATATGAAAACACTAATATAAAATCATGTATAGCTTCTAAAATTATGGAAAATTCAGGGTAGGTCCTACACATGCTAGCAATCTACTGAAAAAGAAATAATCTCAAAATTTGCATCCAGTACAAAGTTAGCTCAAGATTTGGTCGGAATTCATCCGAATTCAAATGAATTTAAAAACAAACGGTTGGATTCAAAATCCAGTCGCACCAGTGGGTTCATTGGGACCCCATTTACTACTGCGGTCTTAGCTTTGGTGATAGATTGAGCGGTAAAGAAAAAGAACAGGAAGTGAGATATGCATGTACTAGCATGGGGAGGCTTTGATCGATCACTGGAATGAATGCATGGGCTGCTTGGCTGTACTAGCACGTGCATGGCTCAGCTACAAATTAATAGAGAGATAAAGAGAGGTTGGGGAGAAGAAGAATGTGCTCACGGATGAACAACACGGAGCGTCGGGTGCGCCGGGCATGGGGCGACAATCCGGTGGCTACGTTGAATTCTAGCGACGATGTAGAGTTGATGCAGCAGTGATGGACTCCGGCGGCTTAGATGCAATCTACTATTTCTGCTCACCTGAGAAACACCGTTGTGAGGCAGGAAAGCAAAGATGGGAAAAGAAAAAGGAGCCAGGGTTGCTGGGTATTTATAGAGGAAAAAGAAGATGGGGACGTGGCTGTTTAGGGCGTGGCCGAACAGATCAAGCGAGCAAAAAAATGCCACCGCAGTTGCTGCTGGAGGCGGCGTGCGCGCGCTGGACATGTGCGTCGTGCGCGAGCGCTGCGTGCATGCGTTGTGTGGCCGCTGCGTGCGTGCCGGCAGGCCAGGCAACAGCACTAGCCAAAGTCCAAGCGTCACTCGGCTACCCAGCTAGGCTGAGCGGCTGGGGGGCCCAGGTAGGGTGGCGGCTTGAGCCGAGGCGGCCCAAGGGCTAGGATGGGCTAGCTTGGATGGGTGGAGGTAGGCCAGCCTGTGGGCCGGCGGGGTAGGGATATGAGCCGCCGGCGCACAGCCCAGGACAGGAGGGGTTTTTCCTTTTTAATTTTTTTATTTATTTCTGGATTTTCAGAAAAGGCAGGGAGAGATAAAATGCAAAAGAAATACCAAATCACATCCAAAAATTCTGAGAAAAATCTCAAAAATAAAATGGAGCACAAGGATTTCAATAAAAATATTTTCAAGCACCAAATCTACACTATTATTTTCCAGAAATCCAATAATTCTCAATTTGGATCAAAACCAAATTTGAAATTACACAATATTATGAGCGACATCCTCTTACAAGAAAATTTTAAAATTTTTGAAAAAATTCATAAAATTGAGGATGTTACAGCTTTTATGCACTATTTCCTCCTTTATGTAAGGACAAGTATAGTAAACATTGTGTATTTCATTTATTTTTTAGTTTATAGTACATTTTCTATCACAAGTTATGATTGCAAAAAGAGCACATAATATGTAACTACTCTGCATGGTATTTTCATCATAACATTTAAATCCACATAAATCATATGTATTATGCATTATCATCAAAGATATACCTATCATATTACAGTAGCCTCAACATAAGTTTCCTTCTAAAAATTGTAAAACTTCGTAATAAATTATTACATCAAATGCTATGAATTAAGATAAACTATTCATTGGTTGTCTCTGATAAACTATTCATTGGTTGTCTCTCTGTGTAGCTATACTTTTTCTTCCATTTTCTTCAATTGCTTGGCTACTTCTCAGCAACGTTATTTCTCTTGTTATCCGGATTGTTTCTTATCTTGTTGGATGTCTCTTTTTTATTCTCATTTCCTACAATTTTCTAAATTATGTGAATTATTTATGTCAATTCTTACATTGGGCCATACCGCTTCTTTTTCTCTTATTTGTTCGAATACCTCCATGTATGTCCTTGCAAGTCACAATATTGTGATCATGTGATCCACATCCACTACATGTAATTTGTTGTTTTGTTGTCAGTTGCTCCACTAGTGTCTTCTACCTACCAGCTATTGGTGGTCTTCCTTTTGTCTTTGATTTTCAAGATCAAGAAGTTCTATTAGTGATCAATTCCCTGTTGTTTGGTTCAATTGGTAGTTTGGCATTGTTGTGCTTTATGTTTCGTCCTATTGGTCCTGCGGTTGTTGCTCTCTTCTTCCTCTATCATATGAATTTGTTCCTCTTGTTCCTCCTTGTGTCACACCATCTTGCATCAGCATGATTTCTCTTTCAAGCCTTTTTATTTATTCTGATAAGTAATTGTATCTTTCTGGTGTTCATGATGCCTCAGATGCTAGTTCAATGCACCTCCTTGACAAAATATTAAATCTGAATTGATTGTCTGCCCTTCCTATATCTATTGGTCATTTGGAATCAATTTCTTTCTCACATTTTTTTCCTTTGATCTCCATATGTCGATGAAATATTTTTCTGAAATTTCATCTATGTTTAAGTACCCAACCACCTTTATGACATGAGAACATAATAGACCATATTTCATAAACTTTGCGCATATGCAAGTGTAATTTAGGTTCACCACGACCACAAATCTTCTAGATCTGAAATCTTTTATAGCATGAGTATGTGATCTGTAAACTTTATAAATCTCATTATTTTTGACCTCATTGATATGATATTGTGATGTTTGGATGACTTGTTTCTGGAACTAGTAAAATATGCTTCTATTGTATAGTTCTCGCTTGTCGTTTCACATATAAATCAAACCAGTATGTTGGCTTTGTTCCTCTTGTCACGTTATCTTTCTCCTTTTGGTTTCTGCTATTGTGTCATATTGCCGAATGAAGCTGATGACACTATATGTTGAACTCACATCAGCTTTGAATAATGAGTTGGTTCCTTCACTTCTTGCAATTGTTTGAATGAATGGGTAGAATTGCTGCTTGAAGTATACAGGTACAAATCTTTCCCTCATGCCCCCACATGTCGTTGAAGTATTTTATATGATGTACACCATACTCAATCATTCTTGGCTACATTGATTCAAATTCTAATATTGTTAGTGAATTTTTTATGATGTCATGAAGATCTTCATGTAAGTGTTGCTTTGTAGCGTCCTTCTTGCATTTTCTTGCGCGTTCTTTAATATATGGAACAAACAATTTATGTGGTTCGTGTTTGGGAAAATAGCTGGTATTGTATTCTGCATTGCAACATTTTAGTCCATGATAATGCTCTTTGGTGCTTTTCCATTCATGCATGTCAAGAATGTTTGGAATAGGCATTTGAATGTATTTGCACTTTCATCTTGTAGGAATGCACAACCAAACAAGTAGTTATCTCCATGACCATTTATTCCGACAAACGAAGCAAGCCTCATATCATATCTATTTGTCTTATATGTGGTGTCGAAGCTCATGCAATCACCAAACCAATGATAATTCCTTCTACATTGCCCATCAACCTAAAAAAAGATTCTTTACTTTGTTCTCTGCATATGTATCAAATGTATAGAAGAACATAGGATATGCTGCTTGTTTCATTGAGAAGTGATTTAGTACTTACACCATGTCATGTTGATTGCATTCTTTTCTTATCTAAGTTGTTAGATTGCTTATATGTTTCTTTGTGTATGGTACAGCAGATGGACCACCCCTTAGGAACAACATGATCATATTATTTTCTTATTGGCAAATTCACCATGTTACATGTTTTGATCATCTCTTTCTCTTCTGTTGTCATATATTTTATGTGATCTCAGAAATCTCGACTCCCATGGTGGATGTAGCTCATGGTTGTGTTCAAGGATTAGCCTAGGTATTTCTCATTTTCCATCTTTTATAGTAACCACCATTTGAGCTTTACATCTAGTCTTTATTATGATGTTTCTCTTTCTTTGCTTTGTATTTCCATCTGATTCTTCTCCTTTCTTCTTTGAAGTTCTATTTTTCTTGCTTTGGCTTGCTGTTGTATGTTTATTTGCTTGCTCTTGTAATATATATGTATCTTTTGGCTTGCCACTTTTGTTGCACAACAGTGTGATCCTTATCACTGCATTGACATTCTTCTTTTTTCTTCGGTGATAATTCGCTGGCTTGACCACTGAAAAGCCTATTATGCAAGCATAGTCATTGTAGAAACTGTGTGCTGCTACATCACTCTCAAAAGTCATATTCATATGTGGTATATGATTGCTTTCTCCTTCCTGACTTAACTTTTAAGCTCTTTCCATACTCTCAATTTCTAAGAATATGCTAATATCTTCTATTGTAATATGTTCTTATTGATGATATTGCTCTTCTTCTTCTTCGATGTTATCTATTTGATCTTCATTTTGGTCTTCCGTAACATTGGCTTAATAGTTTGCACTGAACTCACCTCCTTCCTGATCTGAACCAAACCTGGTATTATTAATGGTATTGTTAATGTAGTTCCCTAAATGGCTTGACTCTAAATATTCTTCTGCTTTAGATTGTTGTAGGCAAGGGAAGAAATCATCTTTGATGCTTGTGCTCAAGTTTTTGTCATTCTCTTATACAAAGGTGATATCAAACATGAGTTAGTTCATGTTTGTGCTCAAGTTCATTTCATGCTTAATTTACTTATGTAAATGCTGAAAAGAAATCCATTCATACCTCCAAACTGAAAGGAGCTTGTAGCATGTGTGTATAGCTCGCTATTTGACGTTCAATACCATCATTGTGAAGCTGCCCAAAATTTTCCATCTACTGCATAAGTGATGCGTATGGTTGAATGCCATCTTGTGAATTAGGCATCTCCATGAAACATGTAGGATATCATTTTCATTTTTTGAAATGCCAGTGAATTACAATTTGTAAGTGTAATGTATGAATTTTTAGATATTATGAGCTAGATTTTGTTTATTTGTAGATCAGTTGTACTATTTTTGTATATTTTTTGCGTACTGCAATTTTAGTGTAAGGTGCGTACTATTTTTGAATTCAATATAATGTATGTGTTTGTTGAATTAATTAATTATTTGAAAGTTACAGTACATTATACTTGTTCTTACACATTATGAAACAGTGCAAGTACTGTATAATGTTTGTGTAATTTTTCTATCAAGGTTCAGGGCTCATCTACTCTAGAAATTATATCAATATAGTTAACTTTTGTCTTATATTTTGGTTCCTTTTCTTTCTACCATGTACTTGTTGTTTTGATTCGTTTTCTATTAGGGTAAATCTACTCTAGGAATTCTTTCTAATTTAGTTAATTTTTGTCTCAAACTTTGGTTTGGTTTTCTTTATTTTGAGTGGCATTATTCATATTCCAACTTGATTATTGTTTTCACATGCTTTTGATTCAGGAATCAATATAGATGAGAACTGATTCTGTTTTCCGATCTAGGGTTTGAGAGTTGTTAGATTTTGAAAATTTTGTTCCAAGAGTTGATCTTCTACTACTGTGGATGTGAACAATAGTGGGGCAAGGAGTGATGGAACTAGGATATACCGTGGTATGTTCTTCATCAACCTGATGCATCTAGTGTCCTGATTTTTCTTTATTATTTTGCTCTCTTCTTGTTTCTCTGCCGTCATCCTCCTCCATGGTCTCTTCTTGCGATCTTTTCTTTTTCTTTCTTTTTTCTTGAGGAAGGGGTAAGAAGGCAGTGCTTTTTTAAGCACAAGATATGTTGGGCCCAGTAGGTTGCTGGCCCATTAATTATAGGCAGAAGCAGGTAGAAACATCAACGCTTTAATTATGTTGATGTTTCAAAATTGCACTATGTTAAACTTACTCTTGCATATTATGGTTAAGTGCAAATTCTATATAATGGATGTGCAATTTTCTATAAAAAAATTTTGTGGTTTCAGTTTCTTTTTTTCCCCTTTTTCTTTTCAACAATTAAGTTTCTGCCTTTTTTCTTGGGAGAAGTTAATAACACTGTGTTTTTATTGTCTATAAATATCTTGCTTTAGTGGATCAGATCGTAACATTGTAGTCCAGTAGAGTCTTTACATATCAGCTCATTAGTCTTGACCTGTTATTTTTTTAAAGGCTATTACTGGATCGTCCAATGAAAAAAATATCCGATATGTGGAGTTGGGCCAGCCCAATAACAGAAGTGGGCAAGAAAAACCAAACAATCCACAGGCTAAGAAAAAAGTAACCAAGATATTTAGGAATTTCAAATAACTGATCAAAGACAGTTTCTAAAACTTATTGTCCTCTCAGCGGAGGTGTTTACTGGTTAAGGGTGCAGTACACGCGTACTGCCTAGGCCCTCGCAGTCTTAAATCTTATAATTGATCTCCGACCAGCCATACACACGACTCCCCAGCCTCAGCAGCAAATGTTATATGCTCGCTCGATAAGGAGTTCAAGAAACAAACGTACAGACAAGAAAAAGAAAACACGCAGGGCGCGCCACAAGTGACGTGCCAGTCCCACCACCGGAAGAACCACCGCTCCGTAGCTTCACTTGCCGACGATCAGCGAGAGGAGCGCGTCCTTGAAGTGGCCGTGCGCCTTGCCGGCGACGGCGTCCTCGAGCTTGGCCCCGAACTGCTCGTGGTAGGCCGCCCTGATGCCCTCCATGTCCACGTCCGACCGTGTCACCGCCACCCGCGTCAGGGCCTCCTTCCCGTGGTGGTCTGCTCCCTCCCGCAGCGCCGCTTCCATCACCTGGCTGAAGTATCTGGCCGGCGTCGCCAAGCACTGCACAGTTTCTTTGAGAGTCTCCTCGTTTCCAAGATCCTGTAATTTTTTACCAACAATGGACAATTGTTTAATTACGAGAAACTCAATCCGCATCTCGTTTGATCCGCGACTGACGGGACGGGACAGGTTTGCGTGATTGCGGCGTTACCTCCTCGATGTGCTTGCCGTGCAACTCTTCGTAGAACTTGAAGGTCTCCACGAGGTGAGGCTTGCTCCTGGTGGTGAGGATCCTGACCACCTCGTCGTTCTCCACCAGTTTCCCAGCGCCGCCGGCGCTCTTCACCGCTGCGCCCAGCGCCTTGGCCTCCGCCCTCGCCGTGTCGTCGTTCACCTTGGGCCCTTCGTACCGGTACGCGCTCACGAGCCCGACCAGGAGCTGCATGTTCACGCGTGCAAATTAACATTCAGAAATCAGAGTCGTGCTTGGCTTTCAGGAGCAGGAGCCGGCAGAACCCGAAGAACTGGCGCTGTCAATTGCATCAGAAGAGTAAGTAACGGTGGCTTACGCTGCAGAAGGGCTTGTCCTTGGCGCGGTAGGCGACGTCCTCCTCGAGGGAGTGGTGGAAGAGCGCCTGGTACGCCTTGCGCGCGCCGAGGAGCTCCTCCGCCGACCGCGTGCAGGCGATCTCGACGACGATGGCGGCGGGGTGCGCCTGGTGCAGCACGTGGTGCACCAGCCGCGCGTCGCGCTCCCACGGGTGCATTGCCCACAGCACCATCAGGTTCTGCACACAAATTACCATTCATTAAACATCACTTCGTCATGTGCCGATCACTCCGGAAAATGTGACATTTTTCTGCTTCGAGAATTTGCAAATGCAGCTGCTTGCCTTGAACCGTGAGAACTCGGCGGCCAGGTGCAGCATGTACTCGTCCTCGCACTTCTCGATGACGCCATGGTCCTTGAACAGCCCCTGGAAACTCTTCCTGAACCCGGACCGCTTCTCCGGCTGCTTGCGCCAGTTCGCCAGCGCAGACACCATCGCCGCTTCGTCCACACCGAGCCCTCCGAGCCCTTGATTTTGCCACGAAATCCATTAGCAATGACCACACAAGGAGAAGAACAATGGTATGATCAATCAAGAATGTAGGAGCCAACGATGCAAACCTGAGAAGGCCTTGGTGAGTGCCTGGATTTCTTCAGCCATCGCCTGATTCTCCGACAGAAAAACAAAAACTAAGCAAGATGGGAGAAGATGGAGACGATGGGTGACGATCGCTGTGTGTTTTCTGGCTCCTTATTGTGGATGATCTTTATACCGAAAACTGTGTGTTTTGGGAAGTCAATGATGGGCGGGCAATGCTGGTATTTCAGTATGCTTTGATATGATTTTCCCAGCTAATCAAGAAAAAGCTAATCAATAATTTACACATGGAAAGACATGCGCGTATGCATCAATATAATAAATGAGGTGACAACTCACGACGCGATGAGTTGGTGCGTACTATTGGCATCGTGGAACACGGGGTGATTTTAGGCGAGGACAACAATAAACGGGTGACGCTGTAGATGATACTGATACTTCCCTTATCAGGCTGTAGTGACGTCGGTTAAATTCTTAGGCCCATTTGAAACGCAGGAACTTTATAAGAGTTTATCAGCAATACTACAGAAACAATCCAATTCCCGCAGGAATCCGAAAATTGCCCCTGTTCTAAACAATCCGGCCCTTAGAGTTTAACTACTGCCATAAGGAGATACATGAAGCAAAGGTTGCTGCATCTACATTCTGTTTTTCAAGTTTGAAAACTTAACAACTAGCAACAGACAAGATTAATTCAGACAGGGATTGTGCGAAGGTTTGCTACATTAAAGAATTTTGTGAGCTGTTAGGCAAAATGAGAGCAAATTCTGACGAGTACTTCAATTGTAGGCAATTAGGCTCCATTAGGTATTGCAGTGGGTTTAGAGAAGTACTTATCTTTTTCTACTTTTGGATGTAGCAGTAGTTGAAAGCATCTACGTTGACACGCATCATCAAATATTCATGAAATTAGTTTGCTGGTACAAATATTTTGTGACCAGACGGATTCAATAGCTGACTGGACATTACCAGCAGATAAGTATTAACAAGAGGGAGAATCATTATTGAGAAACTTCTAGCAGATCTGCAGCACATGAAGGCCTCATGTTATCATAGTCCATGGATATGTAAGAAGCACATCACATGACTCCGCCCCAAAATTATTATTTTTTAATGAAACTGTGCAAATCCAGATGAACAAATGAACAATGAAACTCTTACTACGTAAGTTTATGTTATTGTTTTGATCTTTTGATATTCTTCCACCAAACTTGGGCAACAAAAAAAAATTGTTCTAAGAAAGGAAGGATTAGATTGCCTGTTTTCAGAATTATTGATTTGCAGTGTATTCAGAATTCTCAATTCAAAATTAAAAATCCAAGTGGTTAAGTTGTTAGCGAAAACTACCGAGCTTAAATTTGACAAAAATAATTGATAGCAATGCTATGTACCAGTAGTAAACCCTACAACCCACGTTGTTATCCTTATCATCGGCACCAACATCAAATTATTTTTCATCAAATCAAGGTTGGTTTATGTCTTATTCAATTTAGAGCTGTACACGGAACACGACTTCTGCTTGAAGTGTCTGTTATAATGTCAGTGACCAACAACCAGACATCCACTCCATTTTAGCTTGCTGTCTTTACTTCTTGTATCAAACCAAGCAGAATTTCATAGTATTGTATATAGCCAGTTTCTGACAACTGGAGGGAAGAAAATTGAGCAATGAAAACCGTAACGTTTTTTTCCGCCTTCTAGTAATGATCAACTCTAGAATTCTAGTTCAGATGGTCGTGTTCGAAAAATAATGGAACAGAAACATATTTGAGGAAACATCTCCAATCTAATTTCACATATATTATGTTTGGAAAGAAAATCATGTAGTCTTTCTCATTCGTACTACCGTCCTCTTCAATAATAAAGATATGACGACTCCTTCGGTAGAAATTTCTAGCAAGAGAAGCACAAGAACATTTAGACAATGTGAAAAACATGTACCGTCATGGATAAGTATCCTAACATCTAGAGACAACTAACGTGGGCCAGATTAATTACTTATTATCGTTGAATTTTTGGGTCACCTTCTTCAATCATATCAGACCTCTTATTATCCTCGAGGAAAATGGGCCATGCAGAGGGACAAGATGATTAGGTGATATGCAAACAAACAAATCACCTATAATATTGCAGTTTCAGATATGGGTAGTTGATTTGTTTGCACAAGAATACACTGCGCATTTTACTCATGAACTACAGTTGTGCGTGCATCTCTTGTCAAAGGCCTGGTTGAGTGTTGGCAATCAAATTAGATCTTTAGTTAGATCAGTGTGATCCACGAGAACACCTGTCTTTTAAACATTCTAAGCATTCCTTTCTACAGTCAGCTTTAACACTGCCAACTGCCTTTTTCACTTGTTTTTGTTTCGAAATAAATAATTTTGCACAGTTGTCTGAAAACGATCAGATGCACCTTAATCATAGAGGTCTTTTAACCTCTAATCATATACAGCTATGTATCAGTGACCCCATTTTTCAACCTCACTAGTTTCTTGGCTGCTAAGGCTCTTCTTCGGAGCTTCCACTGAAAAGCGAATTCAAGAGAAGTTGAAACAAAGTATGTGCGTTTCACATGAAAAGCAGAAAAGACTTGAAATGTGGTATGGAACGTGCAAGCCAGTCCTCCACTTTGGAACTAAAGGCTCTAAATTTCATTTATCTTACAGCCCATCATGTTTCTTATTTGAAGTGATTGGCTAAACTCTAAACAAAACGCAAATCTTTGCATAGTGGAGACAGTGTAGTCTCCAGAGATTTATTTGGTGTCTTTATTTATTTTTTAAGTTTTGTTGTAGAGAATGAAACCTTAGCGGTTAAGAAATGACACACGTTTCAAAGTTTTCACTTCCAATATGAAAATATACCTTTGTGTTGCTTACTAATTGTTATTATTACTTATCACCTTTTGGTTGCACATGCTATCTTCCTCAATAATGGAGGGAGTCATAGAGTAATAGTTCCCTCAAGTTCAAACAAATTCATAGAATGAAAAATAAGAGGAAGGAAATTATTTAACTATTTTCTTATTCGTGAAAATGATGAACTACCTCAGTGATAAAGTAAAATTAGAAGGTCCAATCTGGGCACGCGAGCGCCTGTAGCTCAGTGGATAGAGCGTCTGTTTCCTAAGCAGAAAGTCGTAGGTTCGACCCCTACCTGGCGCGTTTATTGTTTTGTATTTCTTCTTCTTTTTTCGGGTATATACTTTGCGATGCTGAGTTTGGTGTATACTTCAAGTTTTCTTTTCTATACGCCTACAAGATAACCAACATTTTTTTTATGTCGCAAGAAGTATGAACAAGTATGAATGTGTAGAAAGGAAAAAAAGGTAACAATTCCCCCAGAGAAAAGGTAATAGATTCATTTTCGGTGACTCCCTAGAAGATAATATGAACCAATTTTGTAATTATTTTTTAAAAATGAAAATAGATCCGGCAAGCGTTGAACATAAAAGTTTATCCGCATAAGTGAAAATGGGAAAATAATAGATTCATCAGTAATTATCCTTTTCTGAAGAACAAAAATTCATTACCTATCTTAATACTAATTAAGCAATCAATATATTGCAAACCCCAAAATTCCCCTTGTATGAGCTGTAAACAATACATTTAACCCACCAGCCAAAGCTCTCCAACTATACTTTAAATCCCATTAAGACTGATCGCTAACAACCTAAAATGAACGAAGAGAAGAACGCCATGAAACATGCGAGGGAAACACACGAAGAAACAACAGGGAAAAATAATTAGACAAAAGCTCATTTGGGGTGGAGGAGCTTTCAACTCTGTAGGCGTGTGCCATGTGTTGGTGCTCCTGCCTTGGGTGCATCCATAACATCCCTCCCCTCAATCTCCTCTTCCTCCACTTCTCCAATTCTCTCTCTTCTTCAGCTCCAGGAGAGGAGGAAGAAGAAGCAGCACCTGGCATCTCCATGGCTTCCATCTCAATCCCAGACACAGCCCCTTCCCCAACTGAAGATGCAGAGAACATAAGAAAAGCAGTACAAGGTAACTTTTAAGTTTCTTTATGTATGTGTGTGTGTGCACGCGCATTCTTGAGATTTCTGTTTGCCTCTTGTGTCTCCTAGAAAGTAGAATCACTGAATTATGGGAACATTTATGATGTGCCTTTTTCTTTTGTATACACTATTCGTTTGAAGTGGTTGCTGTTCAAGTCATTGTTCTTGTTTCAATTTGGAGGACAGAGGAATTTGAGGTTATTGTTTTGACTTTTGAGGTAGTGTTGTTCTGGTGATGTGCATTTTGTATGTTGTGGATACCTTGTAAAAGAAATTCTTGAGAATCATCCTTCTTGTAATATAGACCAATGGTTCTTCTTGTTGGCAAGTAATTCTAATTACTAGTCAGATTGATGCTGTTATTCTCCTAATGAAAAGTTGAACTCTTCACGCATCAAAAACTGTGTCGAATTGAAAAACGGAGCAGGATGGGGGACGGACGAGAAGGCGCTGATCGAGATACTCGGCCACCGCACGGCGGCGCAGCGCGCGGAGATCGCCGTGGCCTACGAGGGCCTCTACGACGAGGCCCTCGTCGACAGGCTCCACTCCGAGCTCTCCAGTCACTTCCGGGTAATCTAATCTATCTTCACCTCCGTTAATTGCGACCTCATCATCTTGTCCCAAAAACCAAGATTTCCAGTTGATTTTGGTGAACGAATTAATCCGATGGATGAATTGCCAACCTGACACGTTCCGGCAGAGCGCGATGATGCTGTGGACGATGGAGCCGGCGGCGCGGGACGCCAAGCTGGTTTACAAGGCCCTGAGGAAGAAGCAGGGAGGCGACCGCCACGTCTGGGTGCTCATCGAGGTCGCCTGCGCGTCGTCGCCGGACCACCTCGTCGCCGTCAGGAAGGCCTACTGCTCCACCTACGCCTCGTCGCTCGAGGAGGACGTGGCCACCTGCTCCCTCTACAAGGATCCCCTCAGACAGGCACGGCTCTACCTCTACGCATCATCAGCGTCTAGATCTTGACATTTTTTATTTCTTGTTGTGAGTAGATCCTGTTGCCGGTCGATTGAGCGTGCGTGTGTGGTGATTCTGGTGCAGTTCTTGGTGCGCCTGGTGAGCTCGTACCGGTACGCCGGCGAGCACGTCGACGACGAGCTGGCGAGAGCGGAGGCGGACGAGCTGCACGGCGCGGTGGTGGCCAAGAAGCAGCCGCTGCACGGCGACGTCGTCCGCATAGTCAGCTCGAGGAGCAAGCCGCAGCTCAAGGCGACGTTCGAGCACTACAAGCAACAGCACGGCAAGGCCATCGACGAGGTCTGATAATCTCGATTCTTGAAAGCAACCTCTCACATTGCTACCCTTCTCTTTTACTTGTCGGGGAATGTAGTCGTTAGTCAAAATTAGACTTTAAATTCCGTACACATCTTATATCTATAGACGGAGGAAATACATAGCAGATTTTGTCATCGAAAGTACTTCTATATCTTCACACATTGACGTGCCAAAACAACCAAGTGAAAAGGAACATAGGAAGTGTCACGGTGATTTGGCGGCCATAACTCTTCTTGTGTGCCATTACTTCGCAGGTTCTGGAAGGGGATCGCAACGACCAGCTCTCGGCAATGCTGAAAACCGCGGTTTGGTGCTTAACATCGCCCGAGAAGCATTTCGCAGAGGTAACACTCGAGCTTATCAGCAACACTAACTGCAGGCTGTGGGCACCTGCACTCCACTAGTGAGGAAGTCAGGAACCGGAATGGCTTGCTTCCGTGCTGAACTTCTTGGTTTGCTTCAGGTGATCCGGAGCTCCATTGTCGGGCTTGGCACCGACGAGGAGTCCCTGACGAGGGGGATCGTCTCGCGCGCCGAGGTCGACCTGAAGAAGGTGAAGGAGGAGTACAAGGCGAGGTACAGCACGACGGTCACCGACGACGTCATTGGCGACACGTCGGGGTACTACAAGGACATCCTTCTCACCCTCGTCGGCCCCGAGTAGCCATGGATGGGATCATGGAAGCTCCCAAAAGTATGCTTAGGGACAATGGGGCATTGTTTGCACCTTTGCTCATCTGATTGGACAAAATGGCTTCGTCCTGTGAACAATCTAGAGTGAAATTTAGGTATTCTGAAATAAGGGTCGTGATAATTCATTTGGTGTATTCAACACTAATTCGAGACAATAGTACTTCCATTACGATTTAATCCTAGTCGAATCGGAAGTACACAGTGCCATGAAATCATCAACTCATTTTATGCACATAGTTGTGGCGATTCGCTTGAAATAACACGGAACGAAGAGTAGAACAACTCAGACATTACAGAAAGAAACATCTCCTGCTTCATCAGTAAGCAGATGCCATCTCACTTCTTCCTGGCTAGAGCAGCTGCGATTCCACCAACCAGTAGTCCAACGGCAGTTGTGGCGATTCCTATGCCAATCGCACCATCTGCATGAAACAAGACTATCAATCTCCGGACACAGCAGTCTCACATTACTTGGTTTAGAACTCAGCATAAATGATACATAGCATAGGGTTGTCACTTAAACAGATAAAAGTCATACAACGCATTCTACTGCAGAACATGTGCAAAATATCAAAGTACTTTGTTTGTGAAACAATCCATCATGTAATTCAAACACAGAAACAATCAAATGTCAAACACAAAAACGATGGTATATAGAATATCATTGCTGATTAATTATATCTCACCTTTAGCAATTTTATCCTCTATTGCCTTCTTCAGAGATAAGGCCTGCCTCCAATCAGGTTGAATCTACAAGAAAGCAGTCTATATACATTAAATTTAGAAGGAAAAAAGAAGTTACCAAGCCAACAATATACTTCAGAGGTTGAAAATCATATGCAATTATATCAGCTAGCATGCAATATAAAGACAAAGGTCTTACAACATGATCTGAGATTACCCGGTAATCTTCATTTTACATAATTTTTTCCCCACTCAAATCAAAGCTATCAATTCCATTTCCAGTGTATAGTAAATTGGCAAGGAAACCATATTAACTCCAGAACAACCAAACAATGTATAGTAAATTGGGCAAGGAAACCATATTAACTCCAGGACAGCCAAATAATGTATAGTAAATTGGGCAAGGAGACCATATTAACTCCAGGACAGCCAAATAAACATTCCATATACCAGGTAAGTCTGGCATACTAAGCAAAATCAACAATACCATGTTGAACTCCATCCATTAACATGTCGGGCGCAGAAACATATCAGAGAGAAGAAACTATAGTTTTCATTTGTTCTTAACCAAAATGCTACTTTGGGCTCAAGCATAGCAAAACCTTGTTGTAGAATAGCAGATAAGGCATCAGCCTCAAGCATAGCCATGATCTTTAACTCATAAGATTTGCTTAGCTAGAATTTGACAATGAAGCTAGGTGCGAAACTAATAGAAGTATAGAACACATCAGAAAACAGTTGAATGAATTCAACCAAGCAGTTAGATAATTTGTTATTTGCATAACAATAATAATCAAGTGTGACATCAGGATTGCTGCCAGATTAAAGTGGGGGAAAATTAATTAAGCAAAAATTTACTGGATGGTACAAATCCAGGAAGATTATTTTCATGCCTGATTAAGAAGTCATAAAACTGAGCAAACCATAAACATTAGAAAGCTCAGCAGGGTGCCTAGTGTCTACTTTAGTCACAGAAACTTTAGAAGAAATGACTTGTAGAAACTTAAAGGGAATCAAATTTGGTTGTTACCATGTCATCCAGCACAGAAACAGTATCTGTTAGTAGTTACACAAGCAATATGCAAATAAATTGCCACAAGTGTCATCCAGCAGACCAGCATAGAAACAGTACTAGTTAGTAGTTACACAAGCAAACATGTAGATAAGTTGCCACAAGTCCACAATACAAATTATTTGCAATCTTGCATCAATTGCATTTTAGCATTATGGTGGACTAGAATATTTGGTCTGCAGTTCTAACCTGAAAACAATGGAATATTTCTTTCCCTTTTGGCAACAGAAAGACTAACTAGACATCAAGGAATCATAGGTTATATAACGGAATCAAGGTAGACAATATTGCAGGCATACCTCCAAACAACGTTCTGCAAGTTGCCGGCTTCTTGGATAGTTACCATTTCTGTAGTGCCCAACAGCCAACAAATACAACTTTTCCCTAGTCTGCAGTGGGCTGGTGGATTTATCCAAAGAAGCTGTAGAACCAGATAAGTTGATCAAAACAGTGTGGAGACGAACTAATGCCCAACAAAAGAAGTAAAAAACACTAAGATACTAAGTTGCAAGAAAGAAATCTTAAATATTGCAAATAAGTAAGTTATTTGACCTTCAATCATGCATATTCCACGATTTACATCATCCTGCTGCTTGGAATGAACAAGAGCCCAAGATAGCCTCATAAGGCTATCATTTTTCTGTTCTTCGGTTGCAGCCTCGGCAACCTCTTTTTCACATCCCTAAGAATAACATATAACCACAAGTCATCATGGGAATCATAACAACTGAACTCTAGTTACTCATCAAAAGTAACTAACAAGAACATAAGAACAAAAATGTGAAGATAGAAGAAAAGTGGAGAGCACATTTAGCAAGAGAAACAAGACGTGAATTAGATGACTCATGTTAGTGAGAGTAGTAATAAAATGACTTTTTCTGTCTCCTATGCACTTGCGGAGGTACGTTGGGGCCAGCGTGGGCCGTCAACACACACACACACAAAATTAATTAATAGCGACTGTGTACACCAAAGTGTCACAGAATTCATTACATGGCCCTTGCAATTTTGAGGCCCATGAGTTGGCCCACTCAACCACTCCAATGCAGCTCAGTCTCATACTCCCATGGCTACTTGTCCTCTTTCCAATTTGTATTTGTCTTATATCTGATGAAATAAATCTTGGAGATAACTGAATATCTTGGCCAAGCTTTACAAAAGAAATCACAAGACATTGTAAATGCTGTTCGCCTAGTGTTTTCAATAAAAGTGTGTTTTGGTCAGCTGAGAGCAGATGATGGCTGGGAAGAACTTCTTGGCAAGGTGATCGAATTATGTATAACTCATTGCATTGATATTCCAGACATGGATGAAACTTATATTATGTGTGGTGGTCGAGCCTGTCGTCAGCCTAATAATTTCACCAAGGAGCATACTTTCGAGTAGAAATATTTCTTGCAACACTTGATACTCAACTACATGAATTAGATCACAGGTTCAGCAAGAAGGTAATGGGCCTTCTATCTACTAGTGCTACATTTATCCCTAGAAATCAGTTTAGATCTTTCAAAGCTAGTGATATATGTGAGTTGGTGAAGAAGTATTACCCTGCAGATTTTACCCAACAAGACAGGTATGGATTAGAACAGCAACTAAGACATTTTGTTGTGGATGCTTCCAACAATGAAGAGTTGAAAAAAGTCTCAAACCTTGACTGACCTTTGCCGATGCCTTGTCGAGACAAGAAGACATGCTATCTACAATCTGATTGATAGGTTACTTCATTTTCTTGTTACTCGTCCAGTTTCTACTGCAAGTGCTGAACGTGCATTTTCTAGTTTGAAGATCATTAAGACAAGGTTGCGTAATAAGATGAAAAATGACTATCTTGCCAATAGCTTGGTAGTTCACATAGAGGGTGAAATTACAGAGAAGTAGAGCTATGAAGATATTATTATGGAATTTAAGAGCATAAAGGATCAGAAAGCTGATATGTAGTAACTTCATGGTTCTGTGGTGACTAACTCTATGGTGAAGTTGTATTTTGGTGTAGTTTTTTTTTGTTTTTGTTTAGGAGTAGCTTATCCATATATATATATGCTCAGACATGTATTTTCTAAGCAGTGTGGACAAGATCAATCTAAATTTCTCTGAAGGCTGCAAATTCTAGCTTATTATAGTAGTATGATTGAGCATTTGAAAAGTTTGCTTTGTCGTTGGACCCCGCCTGAGTTTTTGTTTGTAGCTCCGCCACTGCTCCTATGGACATTCCAGACCGAGTTAACCATCTAGTGATCTTAGTAGAACGCGTACCCTTCAATACTACAACACCACATGGGCATCAAACTTGGTCAATCCATACTACAACCATAAAATCACATGTACTAAGTAAAGAAACATATTGAAGCACCCCCGACTCAACAGATAGGCTAGTCCCCCAGCAGGGCAGCATCAAACACCAAGAAGCTTGTGATAATCCACTCTCATTTTGTACACTACATATACTAGTAATTGGTACATGCTACGCATGTTTGAGTATTGCAGCCGTCCGATTGACACTAATCAACGGTCCAGATTGCTTATTGGTCTAGTGATTCAAAAGTTTAAATTTGGTACACTATAGTAGTAGAGATATATATCTTTGTGCTTCACCTAATGGTGTGCATCCTGTAGTCAAATTAATCCCCATACACAGCGCAGGATTTCACAGGCAAAAAGTAAGCAAGATCAAGCAACGCGAGGGACTAAAAGGCAAAAAAGGGGGGGGGGACTCTTACGGCGATGATGTCCCGGTCGCACCAAGGGATGTTGTCGCCGCCGGAGAAGAAGGAGCCCACCGAGTCAAAGAACCTGCTCATCTTCGCCTCCATCGCGCGGTTGCTGCCGGTCCGGTCGCTCGAGGAGAGGGGAGTATCGTTCCGATTTGGGAGAGGAGAGAATGTGGGCGAGGGTTTCTGGATCAAGCAAGGGACGCGGAAGGAAGCGCCTTCCTATGGCCAGCGGGGGAGCGTGGATTAGACCGCAAGTTAAGTAAAAGCCGCATGGATGTCGCTTTCGTTTAGCCCACAACCTTCCCCTCGGTTATCACCTGACTCGTTGGTCCGGTAAAAAATCCTATGCGACCGGGTCGTACGTGCGACCCGGCCGCACGCCGTCGCTGCCAGGCGGGCCCCCCCCCCATGCGCTTCGCAGCCCGTGTGAGAGGAGGGGGGGTCGCTGCGCCTAGGCCCGGGTCGCATAGGATTTTCTCCCGTTGGTCCCATGCTTATTCAGGTCTTTCAACCTCACAGGGTGCCGGTGATGAAAAAATAAATGTTGTTTTCGCGATCAAGAGCTTGTGCTTCTCCATGATGCAAAGGATTTTTTTTTGAGAATTTTAGTCCTTATTAGCTTTTTCTGGCTGACTTGTTTGATTTTTACGTAGGAATATGTAGCATTCTTGTGAAACCAAAGAAATTTCGTAGAAATCTAATTATCCACCACAACCTCTCTTTTTTGTCAAAAAAAAACCTCTTTTTTCAATCCTATGAAACAAGCGAGCTCAAACATTTGAGAATTGGTTAAACGGGTTAAGAGGGACTGTGCGAGCCTAAATCTTAATGGGAGCTAGTGTAGTGTGTTGGTCCATATAGCTATGTAAAATGATATTGACTTTGATAAAAAGAAATTCTCCAAAGCTATGCAATTTATCTTATTTGTATCAATCCAAAGACAATGGTTGTGTAACAGATTTTGTAGTACTTGAGATGATGTATCTCACGAGTCCTATGTGATGTTTTTTGATCATTTTTGGTGATGTTTGGCACATAACACATAATAGTTATATGGAAGTAACATTGTCAGATTCCTCTTGATAAGAGAACATCCAAAATATTTTGTCTTTTGCAACATGCATTAACATATAATGACACAAGAGTGTATTGAAAACTGCTCCCTTTGTTCAGAAATATAAAATGTATTTTGATTGTTCAAATTTAAACTTTGACTCTAAACTTTTTGTATAATATTTTATTAATAGTTAAAAGATCATAACCATAAGTACTTGATAGTACAAATTCGATTATATCAATTATGTATCACATAACCTACGTATAACTGCATTAATTGTTGGTCAAATCTCGAACTTAAACAGTCAAGATACGTCTTATATTTCTAAAAAAAAAGGAAGATGTCCTAGATATTTAGAACGGAGGTTGGACTTGTTTAGACCTCTCGGAGGAAATAATTTTCATAACAAGTCTACAGGGACGACATGTATATCGCAGCATTTAAATTGAAAGACTCTGTTCTCCGGCAGAGGATTATCTTCCGTTTGGAGATGGACACCTGATTACTGCAATTCATTTCGTATCTTAAGCAGGGTCTGTTTGGGAGACACACCTGACAAAATAAGTAATATGAAACTCTGGGGGATCAGCGTTACCGAAATTATGTGGGGATACGATATATGTTCTTCATCGGGGGAACGAATCGGTGCGTGTACATCAACAAATGGTGATGAACCTAGAAAGGAGAAATCACATTCAAACAAGTCTTTTTATACATATAAAATTAAATTACAGGCAACACTGATATTTTTGTACAAATTCACAAATTACAACTGCAAACACAACATCTGTGAGCCTGACATCTTGTGAGGCCCATACCGCCCTGGTGGTTGTGTTAGCTCAAAAAAAGAAAGAAAAAATCCGTTGCATAAAATGGCCTATGAGTAGTTCTTTAGGAATGACTGCACATTGGCAGATTTAACTGATTTTTCTAGCCTAAGTACATTCAATGGTGAGCACGACAATACAGCGGAAATCAGAACCTTGATCTCAGCCGCTAAACATCCACACGCAGCAGACTTCGTCTTCATAAGCCAGACTTCCAAGGTTCTGTTGCTTTCCCAACCAGGAGAATATGGACGCATATAGAATCTTGACATGAAGAATGGCAGATCTCTTCAAACGCAACAAGCAAGAACAGTATATAGAGCCACGGATGCACAATTGAGTCATCGTGATACCTTGATAGTTGGCTCTTGGGCTATGGAACCATGTTGTATTTGAGCGCAAAATGTAACAGCTGAGACCTCAGCAAGCACCTAGGATCTGACCTCATACCTTCCAGCTTGAGTCTGGGCTCGAAAACCTTTGTATGGTGCGCTTGGTGTATTTTTGACTTCCAGTTTATCGATTTGAAGCCCAGACAGTGCAACCCCCATAATCCTGAATTTCACCTGAAATGTCGGAAATGCATGCAAATGAGCGAGTCCTTCATCAAGACGCAGATTTCCAGAGAGGGATGGTGCTTTGTCTTTTGGAATATGCCCAATTGTCCAAAGGCAGGTCTGCATAAATAAACGAATGGTATTAGACAAACATATCAAGGTATATGAGTGTACAAAAAATCCTACTATCCAGTATACATCATATGTAGTATGCTCCCTCCATTTGTAAATACATGACTTTTTGGACATGGGTATCATCTCCAAGATGCAACTTTGACCATTACTTTTCATACAAATTTATTAGTTTAAAATTATAAAATTATGATATTATGGAAATATTTTTCATGAAAAATCTAACTATAGTATTTTTTCCTGGTAATTCTAAGTATGCTTATATATCTTACAAATTAAAGTTAGAAAATTTTGACCGCATGCTTTCTAGGAAGTCACCTAATGAATAGAGGTAGTAGTACATATTGATTGATTCACCAATGCACCATTTAAGTTTCTAGATCTCAGATTCCCTTTTTAAGGAGTTAGGTCCTAGCTTCATGCGTGACTGCGAATAAAATTAGCATGAATCAAAGTTACGGAACTGATGGCAAAAGATGTACTGACCTGATCAGCAAGCATATCAACTGTGCCGTGGTTTGCGGTCAAATCAGCAGAAGCAATAAGAGGAGGCAACTGAAACTGTACTGTTATAGAATCAATAGGTTTCCCAGGATCATTTCGAATCCCCACCATGACATTAACACGGCAATTCCCAGAATCAGATGTTAATTGCGGCTTCACATAAATTGGTGTGGTCTTCAATTTCTTAACCCTGATTATTTGTGCTCAAAAAATGAGAATATGTAACAAACAGGCCAAGATAGCAAAAATATAGAAGTGAAACATAAGACTTAACAGCGAATATTTATGCACCTATAGCTCATAAGCTTGAACTGGCCATCAGGAGGAACAAATGATAGGATCTGATTGGACTCCCAAGGTCTGAATCGGACACAGGGGTGGAACCTCACATCATTGACAATTGTGGAATTAGCAAATGACAAGGTCAATTCTGGTACACCTGGAAGGCTGGAATTCACTTGAATTTCACCACATGCTTCACATTTCACTAGAACCCCTTCTCTGCAGATCAGATCAACCAATAAAGATGTCAAACATCAGAAATATTCTTTCAGAGTCGCAGATGCAAAAAGATAGCAAAGTTAGATAGTTGGATCTTCTCCTCACAAGAAAAAGAAGGAGAATAGGATCATCTACATCGCTAACAACCACTTCTCATACTGAATTGTCAATCTTAGAGCTGCCCATTTCTTATTAAATATTTAGTAACACTTATCATAGCTAATGGGTTAGAATTGGAGCACAACATTCAGTACTTTGGATATACTAAAGTCCAGCCATAGTTCCCTGCAGATAATTTAACCAAGTATTACTGTGACCTAAGGTCCTAAAATTAAATTTGCATAAGTGATGAAATTTACTATTTTACTTTAAAAACTGAAAAGGGGTGAAATACCTGTTCACACATGCATCTAAGGGCTTAAAGCCAAATTTACTGTATTTAGAACTTAAAAAGGAGAAAGGTCGAAATACCTGTTCACACATGCATCTAGTTCCTCAACTATGGTAACATAGACTTCATTGCTTGCATCCCTGACAACTGTTGTTCTCCAAGGTACAAAGGAAGCAGTTGCATCTGGAAGTTTGTTACCAATAGTAGAACTCTTACCAGTCACAACATTCAACATTTTGCTGACAATATTTGGTTGGGCAATCATCTCTTTCAAGATGTTTGGCTCAGTAGAGAGTGGAAAGCCATTGTCCATCATTTCATCTAAAATCTGCACTCGTATAAGCATTATATTGTTTAGAGAACTTCCAAGGAAAATGAATATTTATAGTTTACCAATCATGGACATCACAAGCAACCAAGAAATTGAACTTGATGATCGTTATTAAAGCCTCAAACTGCAGCACACAGCCTGGATTGATGTTGCTTTTGATGGATAAGCCTCATGTGGTCTTTGTGGGGCTGGTTGTAGGACAGCACTTTAGCATCTTAGAGGACAGCACTTTAAGCATCTTAGACTAAGCATCTTAGCCTAGCATAGGACAGCACTTTAGCATCTTAGACTAGCATCTTGGCATATGCTTGGCTGGCTAGCAGCCTATAAATATGTATCCCCAACCCCTCAGGTTGGCATGGCATTGAGAAATAAAACAGAAAATTATCCCAACTCCTAGTGTTATCCTTTCTCGATGAGTGTGAGAGTTCTGCTACTACCAAGAGTGAGAATTCAGCGACTAACAACTGGTATCAGAGCCGTACTATCCTGTAGCCTGAGCATCTCCTGCTCATCTCCTCTCCCAACCACACAACAGCCCCAGCTGCGAGCAGCAGCTCCGGCCGCTCCTGCTCACTCCTCCCCCGCGCAGACGAGCAGCAGCTCGTCTGAAGCAGCCCTCTCCCCACGCAGCAGCCACCCGGTAGCGCGTCATGTCCGCAGGGCAGTCTCAGCGCTCGGTCGCCTCGAGCACGCGGCGTCGGCAGGAGGCCGAACTTGCCGCGGCAGAAGAACGCTAGCGAGCGGCGGCAGAGACCGCTGCGGCGGCGGCAAGGGCGTCGAGGCTGGCAGCGGCGGAGCTGGCAGCAGCCAGAGCGGAGGCGGAAGCAGCGGCAGCGGCGGACGCAGCGCGTGCGGCGGCAGCGGAGGTCGAGGCTCTGCGCAGCAGCACCGGCAGCTCCATTTCCGTTGACGACACCGCCGACGCGGACCTCGAGCTGCTAGAGAGGGACGCAGCACGAGCGCGGTTGGCGCAGTGGGTAGCCGCGCACGCCCACGAGCGTGGCGGCAGCCCAGACAGGCGCAGACGCGCTGGCGGCGCTCATGGAGGAGGCGCGCACGGCGGACGGGTCGATGGAGAGCGCGACCTTCACAGGCAGCGTGGCTCTCTCTCCCCGGATCGGTACCATGGTTACCACGGTCTCCAGGCCGTTGTCAGGGACGTCGGCCCCGGCGGTGGGTGGCCTACCCTCACCAAGACCAACTACGTCGAGTGGGCTGCGGTGATGAGGGTAAAGCTCCAGGTGCGGCACATGTGGGAGGCAGTCCGGTATGGCGACGTCGACTACGACCAGGATCGACGGGCGCTGGATGCTCTCATCGCTGCAGTCCCGTCCGAGATGCAGTTCTCGCTTACCAACAAGCGGACTGCCAAGGAGGCTTGGGACGCCATCGCTGCGGCACGCATCGGCAGCGACCGCGCCCGCAAGTCCACACTGCAGGCACTTCGCAAGGAGTGGGAGAACCTGGCCTTCAAGCCAGGTGAGGACGTTGATGACTTTGCTCTCCGTCTCAACACTCTGTTGCAGAAGATGGTGCAGTTCGGCGATGACACCTACGGCGAGGAGAGAGCTGTCGAAAAGCTCTTCCGCTGCGTCCCCGAGAAGTACAAGCAGATGGCTCGCTCGATCGAGTCTCTGCTGGATCTCTCCACGATGTCGATCGAGGAGGCGATAGGTCGCCTCAAGGTCGTCGACAGCGATGAGCCACAGCCTCTCTCGGGGCCCATCACCACTGGCGGGAAGCTCCTTCTCACTCGGGAGCAGTGGGATGCCCGCCAAGGTGACCGGAAAAAAGGGGGAGCCTTCTTCCGCGACAAGCGGCCGCAAGCGTGGCAAGCCGCGCAAGGCGCGCAGAGACGCCCAGGCCGGGGCGCGAGGACGTGCCGAGGGTGATGCCCACGGAGGCGCCCAGGGCGGCGCCGCCGGCAAGCATAAGCCGGCACGAGACGACACCTGCCACAACTGCGGCCAGCTTGGCCATTGGGCCAAGGACTGTCGACAGCCACGACGCGGCCAGGCCCACGTCGCACAGGCGGAGGAGGAGGAGCCGGCTCTGTTCATGGCACATGCAAGCATCGAGCTACCTCCAGCGGCACCGGCCGCAGCGGCTCTCCTCCACCTTGACGAGACAAAAGCACACGCCCTCCTCGGCGACGGCTCCGGCAATGACAAGACTGACGGGTGGTGTCTCGACACCGGCGCCACCCATCACATGACCGGTCGACGGGAGTTCTTCACCAAGCTTGACTCTAGCGTCCGAGGCTCCGTCAAGTTTGGGGATGCCTCTGGCGTGGAGATCAAGGGCGTCGGCTCCGTCATCTTCACCGCCATGTCTGGTGAGCACAGACTGCTCACCGAAGTCTACTACATCCCCGCGTTGAGGAACTCTATCATCAGCTTGGCACGGCTGGATGAGCACGGTTCGCGCGTGGTAATTGAGGATGGAGTCATGAGGATTTGGGATCGCCGTCGTCGCCTTCTTGGCAAGGTAACCAGAAGCGCAAATCGACTCTACGTCCTCAACGTGCAGGTGGCACAACCCCTCTGTCTCGCTGCTCGTCGGGACGACGAGGCGTGGCAGTGGCACGAGCGCTTCGGGCACCTTCACTTCGAGGCCCTGAAGCGGCTTAGTGCCACGGAGATGGTGCGAGGCCTGCCGTGCCTCGACCACGTGGAGCAGCTCTGCGACGTCTGCGTGTTGACGAAGCAGAGGCGACTCCCCTTTCCCCAGCAGGCGAGCTTTCGAGCCAAGGAGAGGCTCGAGCTTGTGCACGGGGACTTGTGTGGCCCGGTGACACCGGCCACACCGGGAGGACGACGCTACTTCCTGCTGCTCGTCGACGACCTCTCCCGCTACATGTGGGTGATGGTCCTCGGTAGCAAGGGAGAGGCTGCGGACGCCATCAGGCGCGCGCAGGCTGCTGCGGAGGCGGAGTGCGGCCGCAAGCTGCGCGTGCTGCGCACCGACAACGGCGGCGAATTCACGGCGGCTGAATTCGCGTCGTACTGCGCTGATAAGGGCATTCAGCGCCACTACTCCGCGCCGTACAGCCCACAGCAGAACGGCGTCGTCGAGCGGCGCAACCAGACGGTTGTGGGGATGGCTCGGGCCCTTCTCAAGCAGAGGGGGATGCCGGCTGTCTTCTGGGGAGAGGCGGTGGTGTCGGCCGTCTACATCCTCAACTGCTCGCCTACCAAGGCACTCGACGGCAAGACGCCGTACGAGGCTTGGCATGGGCGCAAGCCAGCGGTCTCCCACTTGCGGGTCTTCGGCTGCCTCGCGTTCGCCAAGGAGCTTGGCCACATCAGCAAGCTCGACGACAGGAGCACTCCGGGAGTGTTCATCGGCTACGCGGAGGGCTCGAAGGCCTACCGCATCCTCGACCCGAAGACACAGCGTGTGCGCACGGCGCGCGACGTTGTGTTCAACGAAGGGCGAAGATGGGCGTGGGACAAGGCGGTGGACGACAGCTCGGCTCCGACGTACGACGACTTCACTGTCGAGTACGTCCACTTCGAGGGAGCTGGGGGAGTAGGCAGCTCTTCTTCGACGAGCGGGCCTACCCCAGTCCCCGAGCCTCCATCGACCCCGGCGCCTGCTACACCAACAGCACCACGCTCTCCAGCCAGGACCTCAGCTGCGATGAGTTCTTCGCCGGCTCCACCACAGCCGGCAACGCCACGCACTCCAGCACCGACAGGCACCTCTCCGGGCACGTCTACTCCACCACCAGCTCGTGTCGAGCACAGCCCGGTTGAGCTCGCTACTCCGCTCTCTCACGACGAGGAGCGCATCGACGCGTACCACGACGGCGAGTCGCTGCGGTACCGTACGATGGAGAACCTTCTCGGTGACCAGCCGGTGCCGGGACCGGTGCCTCACGACCTGGAGGCACAGTTGCACCTTGCGTGTGACGACGGCGAGCCTCGGTCGTTTGCAGAGGCCGAGAAACACGCGGCATGGCGCGCCGCGATGCAGTTGGAGATGGATGCGGTTGAGAAGAACCGCACCTGGGAGCTTGCTGACCTTCCTCGTGGTCACCGCGCGATCACCCTTAAGTGGGTGTACAAGCTGAAGAGGGATGAAACCGGCGCCATCGTCAAGCACAAGGCTCGCTTGGTGGCACGAGGTTTCGTGCAGCAGGAGGGGGTTGATTTCGACGACGCCTTCGCTCCCGTGGCACGGATGGAGTCCGTGCGACTCCTCCTTGCGCTAGCTGCCCAGGAGGGCTGGCGTGTTCATCACATGGATGTTAAGTCGGCGTTCCTTAACGGCGACTTGAAGGAGGAGGTCTACGTGCACCAGCCGCCGGGATTTGCGATCCCCGGCAAGGAGGGCAAGGTGCTCCGCCTGCGCAAGGCCCTCTATGGCTTGCGGCAGGCACCGAGGGCGTGGAATGCCAAGTTGGATTCCACGCTAAAGGGGATGGGCTTCGAGCAAAGCCCGCACGAGGCGGCCATCTACCGACGGGGCAGTGGAGGAACTGCTCTGCTGGTAGGTGTCTACGTCGACGACTTGGTGATCACCGGCACCAAGGATGCGGAGGTGGCGGCATTCAAGGAAAAAATGAAGGCCACCTTCCAGATGAGTGACCTGGGGCCTCTCTCCTTCTATCTGGGAATCGAGGTGCACCAGGATGACTCCGGGATCACGCTCCGACAGACCGCCTACGCCAAGCGCGTCGTTGAGCTAGCTGGGCTCACCGACTGCAATCCAGCTCTCACTCCGATGGAGGAGAGGCTGAAGCTGAGCCGCGACAGCACGGCGGAGGAGGTGGACGCTACGCAGTACCGGCGTCTTGTGGGGAGCCTTTGCTACCTCGCTCACACACGGCCGGACTTGGCATTCTCCGTCGGCTACGTTAGTCGGTTCATGCAGCGACCGACGACGGAGCACCAGCAGGCTGTGAAGAGGATCATCCGCTACGTTGCGGGGACTCTCGACCACGGCCTCTACTACCCTAGGTGCCCTGGGGCGGCACACTTCGTCGGGTACAGCGACAGCGACCACGCCGGCGACATCGACACCAGCAAGAGCACGAGCGGGATCCTCTTCTTCCTCGGCAAGTGCCTCGTTAGCTGGCAGTCAGTCAAGCAGCAGGTGGTGGCCCTGTCCAGCTGCGAGGCCGAGTACATCGCAGCCTCCACTGCCTCGACTCAGGCGCTCTGACTCGCTCGTCTGCTTGGTGATCTCTTCGGCAGCGACACTAGAGCGGTGGAGCTCAGAGTGGACAGCAAGTCCGCTCTGGCCCTGGCAAAGAACCCCGTTTTCCATGAACGGAGTAAGCATATCCGGGTGAGGTACCACTTCATCCGAGGCTGCTTGGAGGAAGGGAGCATCAAGGCGAGCTACATCAACACCAAGGACCAGCTTGCGGACCTGCTTACCAAGCCCCTTGGGAGGATCAGGTTCCTTGAGCTCTGCTCCAGGACCGGGATGGTTCAACTTTCCCACAAGACGACGCACAAGACTTAGGGGGAGAATGATGGATAAGCCTCATGTGGTCTTTGTGGGGCTGGTTATAGGACAGCACTTTAGCATCTTAGAGGACAGCACTTTAAGCATCTTAGACTAAGCATCTTAGCCTAGCATAGGACAGCACTTTAGCATCTTAGACTAGCATCTTAGACTAGCATCTTGGCATATGCTTGGCTGGCTAGCAGCCTATAAATATGTATCCCCAACCCCTCAGGTTGGCATGGCATTGAGAAATAAAACAGAAAATTGTCCCAACTCCTAGTGTCATCCTCTCTCGATGAGTGTGAGAGTTCTGCTACTACCAAGAGTGAGAATTCAGCGACTAACAGCTTTAACAGAATCAACAGAATGAACTTAACAATGGGCTGGCGCCTTCATCGACCTATGGAAACAGAGCACTTGTGCACCTAATTCTTAACAAGTTCATAGATACCTGTGCCTGTTGAATTCCATGAGCTCTGTATCCACATTAGAACTGCTACTTCTCATATGATATCTTAGTTTCCAAACTTGAACTATTCACACATGATTGTGTTGAAAATTTGCTAAATAAATTAGCAATTTAGTTCTTTCATGTCATAATCTTACAAAGCAAATCATGCTACAATGAAGTAAAGTGACACTTTAATATCATCCAAATATTTACACTAGCCATTTGAAAGACTACAACATGCACATGGGAAATTAAGGGAACAAGAGAGTAAGAAAAGACACCTGATAAACAATTACGAAGTTGTCTTTGATTATGTCTTCATTCAGATCTCCAAGATAATCTGTCAAGACATCAGCCACGCGAGAGAGAAACTGGAAGCCAACATATGAGCACACCCATTAACATAAAAGGAACAAACCCTAAAACTTGTAGTCAATCAGGCTATCTCCTATTTCCGCGATAAATAACTTTTGGAAGCTACTTCAATATGAACATTTCAGGCTAGGATAGACTCATGGATAACAACAGGAATTTTCTAGCTAGAATTTGCAAATCCTTACTGAAATGCTTCTAAAGTCCTATAGTACTCAATATTATACATTTTATGTGTTCAAAAAATTTCAAACATGGGAGCCAATTTTAGTATCAAATCTATGTTGTAATTTGCAGAATATTAACTGTTAAAAAAATCGGAATTTAGACACATTTTAAGCATACCATGGCACAGGATGGAGCAATTTATTCCAGCTGGTGAAATCCAAATGCATATTGTTAATAAGTACAATTCTTGGTTAAAATGAGCAGGTTTAACACATTTCCACTAATATTTTTCAGCACAAGAACTAGCATATGTAATGTAGATGATTGTATTATTTTTTGTTGCAAAACAGATACCATGATCAAGTATCATCTATCAGACTCTATAACATTTACTATTTAGTATAAGCTTCTGGATCTTGATACAACGAATTTCAATAGCAAGTTCCAAAAATACCAGTTATTTTGTATACATATCATATATTGATAAATCAGTGTGTAACAAGCTTAAGTATGGTTTTCATTGTGAATGTCACATATTCTGCAGAAAGTGTATCATTATATCAAAGCATCCACCATGCACAGTACGAAACAGGACGCAATCTCTATCCCAATCCAAATTGCTAGCTTTCTTTGAGACAAAAATGTTCTATTTTGTCTTCCGAGCAAGCAATGTCATTCCAACTAAAGAGAAAAGAGTGCACGGAGATGAGACTCACACCTCGATAGCCATCAACGGGGGCATTTCCACTTGGGTGCATGCCAAGAATGTCACGCCGTTGCGATATACTTGAAACAAGTAATGCGTTGGGGACACCACAACCTGCAAGACCTTTCAAAGTCCAAGAAATCTGATAAGCGGTGATCCGATGAAATCAAGCGCATAAGCTAAACAGCATGAACGCAGCACCAGAATAGCTCGACATTCACAAGTAACAACTGAATTTCTCTAGAATAGCAGCAGCAATGACACAAGATACTGAAAACCCGGACTTGCCCTAGAGTACCCAACAGAATTCAGCCATCCACACACAGCACGTGCATGAGAAATCAATAACTAGGAGCGCCCCCAAGAAGTACTAAGCAAATGGAAGGGAAGCTGTACTAATTTGGCAGGAGGAGAGGCTGGGTCACCTTGGACGGGTCGCCGGCGGCGTGGGAAAGAACGTATTCCCAGAACCAGCCGCAGATGGCGCGGTCCACGCGGTGCGCCGTCATCTGCTTCTCCACCATCACCTCCCTGGCAGTCACGCGCCGATCCCGAAATCCCACCCCCAAATCACATCAAATTCAGTTCAAATCCATCGAAAGCATAGACAGATCCAGCGACAAGATGGAGGAGGGATGGATGGTGGTAGGTAAATAGAGTCAGGAGAGCTTCGTGGCGGAGATTACCCGGAATCGGAGAGGAGGAAGACGCACTGCAGCATTTTGATCCCTTTCGCGGTTGGACGAGGCGGGGTGGTATGAGGATTTAGGAGCGACTCGAAGAAGATACCTTACTGGAGAAGAAGCAGTAGAACGGAACGGGACTCGTTTGGTCGCAGCTTTGGGCTAGTCAGGCTCTACCCGTATCATCTGACTCTCCAAGCGGCTTTTTCTCGAGATTTTAGTTAAATCAGAGCAAGCCCTCTTATAGAGAGCTTTAGTATGGGAAATACCTAATAATCTCTTATCCTATCTATATCTATACCACCTTATAATATTTGAGTTTGATTGATGATGGTGTCACACTTTTAATTACCCTTTTTACCCCTCTACTAATAATAATAACAACAAACTAACACTCATCTAACAAACTAACAAACATATCTTGTATCCAATCCATCCCTTTTTATTCTCAACAGCTGTAACAAATTAATTATACCCTCCTCTAACCAACTCTCCAACTCTCAACAAACTCCGTTAAACAGACTCCAATCTTTACGTAACTCTTAACATACTCCGCTAAACATATTCCAATTTTTATGTTCTGAGTTAGTTTTTTACTCTGCTGAAATTTATTATCTTACTAAACAATAGGATCCAATCTTTACGTTCTAAGTTAGCTGGCTTGTTGGTGTTGTTCCTTCCCTCATACATGTGCGTAAATTTTTTTATATGTGTGTATGTGTGTTGTACGAGCACTCTACTATTAGATCGTTGTAAGGCAAAATAATATATTTTGTTATAGACTTATGGTTTTAGTCAGAACATAAGATGTTGTTCTACTAATTGAGGTTCCGTTGCAACGCATGGGCATCTTGCTAGTTTTGATTAGTTTATGAGATTTAAGTTTATGGTCAAAAATAAATTATAAAAAATCTATAATACTATTTAACTTATTTATTTACTGTTTAAATATTATTATTTTTTATCTTTTTACATAGTTTAGCATAGAAATGAGATAAAAATAGAAAAAACAAATCCATGTAGTAACAATTAATTTCATTCATGATAATTTCAAATTACTCCTTATTTTTGTCCAACACAAAAAGATGCAAAGTACAAATACCACATCATATTGATATTCGCTCTCACGCTACCAGGCCGGTAACAATGCTATTGCGTACTTGCCCATAGTCCCATCATCTAAGGGTGTCGCATTTCCCGCCCCATTTGATGGTGTCCCGTCTTATAGAACATACTCATCTCGCTCAAACCTCTCAAAATACTCATTACGTAGAGCACTATCATGAATGAAATTATGCAAATACATGCGTGCGAAAATTATCATCTTTTGCTTCTCAACTGGGTAGCTTGATATGCCTTCGAGAATACATCATTTCATCTTGAGAACATCGAATGATCTTTTGATGTCGTTTCTTAGTGATGAATGGTGATGGTTGAAGATCTCTCTCATCCCAAATGGAGCTGCCTGTTGAAATTTAGGTACATGGTCCGTTGTCTCTTGTATGGTGTTAGATAGCCAATTCGGTTTGGATATTCCAAGTCAACAAGATAGTACTTTCCTTTAGTTAGAGCAAAATGAGAATAATTTTTTAAGCAATGAGTGATAATTGAACATAGTAATTGCATATACAAGTGAGTTACCTCTTGGAGAGTGTGGACAATCAAGATATTAAACCAAAGCATCTGGCCATACACGCATGTTATAAACAGATCTTGGCTATCCAGTAACCACAAAGGTGAACCTCATGTCAAAATCACATTGTGTCATGACATCTGACTAGTATAACCATGCGTATTCGTGTGATTCACTTTGAAATGTGCTGGCATTGTCCCACGAATATGTGTTGCATCTATTGCTCTAATGGCATTATTGAAATGAGGGAAAAACATTATTTTTCGAAGTCTATGATGAACTTCAGTGAAAACAAGATCTCATGGTTTTATATAATCACCAGCCATATGGTCTACGCACTCCAGAACCTTACCAAACTTGACACTAATAGTAGATGCACTATGTCCAAATCCATCAGCACCATTACTATTAAATTGAGATGATCCACATGTACATAAAAAGAGTACTAATACTTCTCTAGAGCTCATGAAAGGAGTTGACTTTAACTGATAGTTGTTCACTAGGTGTCATGCATTATGTGAAACGAACCTTATTCTGAACATGTCATACAACTCTTTTGGATCCTTCATCGTCTCCTCAACCCACCGGATCCCTATCACAGTAGTCTCCTTGGCCTTCTTGGAGTAGGGCTACTAGTTTCTAACATATACGCCATTGTTATACACCAAAGTAGAACAACATAAGCAACATCGGTCCCAAGCAAATAACAAATTCACATAAGCAACATCGGTTCAAAACAAATGACATTACACATAAGCAACACAGGTCCAAAGTAAATGACATTACACATAAGTAATATAGATCTAAAGCAAATGACATTACACATAAGTAACATTGGTCCAAAGTTAAATTCACTTAACAATGCAAATTAAAGGTTCAAATGAGTTAGCACAACATATGATGATAAAATGACGCATAATGCTTCTTTTTCTTCGCCTCTCATGTTCTCTTGAGCTATGCAAGCCTTCCACGTGGTGTCTTCAAAGTGACAAAGAAATCATGCCATTCTTTAAACCTCAAGAGTTGTGTAGCATAGAAATACTCATCACTACCTTCCTCGGCTCCATTCTTCTCCATCGATACCATCATCTCTCCAATTTCCGCTCTCACAGGATCAACAGTCGTTAAAGCAATGGATGTCACAGAATTTTAACTCTTCTTTTCATATATGTCTAATAGACGCTGCATAACACTAAAATTATCATTTTCAAGTCTCGCTTTTGATGGATCAGGACTAGGTGAATAACTCGTTGTTCTCTTCTTCACACTCTTGCCACCTATCGGTGTGGTATCAAAACCTAACCCTTCACATCTTGATCCTGTATATCTTCCTCGATGTTAACATGAAGGGGTCCGGGTTGAGATGTTGCACTTGGTACCCTTGCATGTTCATTTGTAACACTGTAAGCATCAAAAATTATTCTCATTTTATCCTCGTTGTTAAGTGGAGCAATTCAAACTTGGCCGCTTCTAGACATCTTCTAAGAAATATAATACAAGACCACATGAGTGCTCATTAATTTTTTTTATTACTGACAAACTAATAGAAATGATATAAAAACTTGCGCACCTTAATCTCTACATCCCACCAGTCATCGTTAACCTCAATGGTACCCGTGAGAGGATCTCTTCCTAGACCGGAGGCATGTTGGTTTAATGTATTCCATATATTATAGTCTTTTTGAGTGTCTCCCATCTATTCTTGAACTGCTTGTGCTCATGATTTCTTTTGATGTGCTCATTAAATTTCTTATCAAATTAGCATACCCAACATTGTTCAAACATTGGCTCAGCAATTTATTGGCTTGCACTTCCTCTACACATATGTCAAGAAAAAACCCTATGAACTGGCATCCCAAGTTGCTTTTCGGGTTTCCCTTTCTCCCTCTATGAACACATATAAAATTACTACAATTTATTCAATATTGGCAGCAGCTTTAATAATCTACAACATGGATGTACTAAAAATACTAAACCCAAAAAATAGTTTGAGTAACATTATTGAACAGGCTATGGAGTTAACAGATTGTAAAAGAGTGTCTATTTCGTAATAGAACTGAATAAAGGAGATAACGAATTCATCTAGCCATGCAATGAATTTGTCATGAATATCACATGCTTTGCGAGTAGTTTAGCTGGTGGGCAGCCTCTACCCTTTGACATTCACCATCATTAAAATACTAAGCACTTTTGAATACTAATGTGTAGGCCCTGAACTGACGATAAAGAAAAGATGCATGCCTAAAGTAAAAAATGAAATAAAGGATATACTATATCAGTCTTCCTCATATTGCGGTGAAATGGTCTCAATCCTTTTGGATTTCACAACATTGAAAATAGGATGTATCTATACCACTCTTGCTCATACTATGCTTGAATCAACTCAATCCTTTTGCATTTCACAACATCAGAATTAGCACATCATTTGGGCTTCTTCATTAGCTCCACGACATGCACCTTAACATTGAGTTGCAAAAATTTTCTTTCCAATATCTGAAATCTGCCGCAACTCAAAGGAAATGAGTGCTGAGTTCTTGAACTAACTTTGTACACATAGCACTACTTTCGGTTCACTGAGCTGGTAGCCGAGGTCGGGGAGGCGAGGCTGGTGTCAGGGAGGCGACGCGGCTGCCGGCAACAACGAATCCGACGACGAAGCGACTGGGTGAAGCTTGGGAAGAAGCTAGCGGTCGGGGAGGCGAGGCTGGTGTCAGGGAGGCGAGGCAGCTACCGGTGATGACGAATCTGGCGACAAAGTGAGAGAATGAAGCTTGGGTCGGGGCTGTAGCGGGGATCTTCCGTCAAGAGGGGTTGAGCTCCGGCTGAGCGAGGTGACGGGGTCGCGAGGCAGGCGGAGTTGGGGCAAGGAGAACAACAGCTAGGCATGCGAGGGCGGCGTGGTGTGGGCAGCTCTGGGTGCGGGAGGGGCGAAGCGTTATGGCGGATCTGGTTGCAGGCGTGGCACAGCATGATGTCGTGAATGGTGGATCTGGGCAGCGGCAGAGGGCGCGGCAGAAAGTGCGCAGTGCGACAGCTCGGGTCCAGAGGGACTAGCGGCGTGCAGGAGTGCGTGAGAGAAAGGGGAGAGGCAAGGAAAACAGTTCAAGTGTCTCGGAGGGCAATTTCGAGGTAATTTTTTCCAAGACCGTGGGCAAACTCAAAAAGGGGAAGAGCATAAGCTCAAGAAGTCTAAAAAAATTAAAGCTTCTAACTACTAATATAAAATTGAAGGAGCTTATCCCTACAGCCAAGCGTAAACTAGCCCTTCTAGACAGCTTATGATTTCCTAAAGCCATAAGCCAGCCAAAAAACTATCTAAAGGGGGCCTAAATTGTAGTTGCTACCCATTTATTTTGATCCTCGTTGCAAAAAAAAAGGGAAAAAAATATTCCTATGCTTGCTTTGCAGCTTGCACATGCGAGCATCTACATTACTCGGAGCCTAAATTAGGATGCAATCACCTTTTGTTCATAGTACTATTATCTATTTTTACACCTAACCTTTACCACCATCTATAGATGTCAAAGTAATATTTAATATTTTTTCTCAAAAAATTAGTATTACCAAATATTATGAATTTTGTTGGTCTCAATGGTTAGCATCAACTACTGACTTTAGCTGTAGTGTCACGCATTCTTACCCGTAGCAACTGTTATCTCATCCCTTGGCCTCGGTGCCAGCAAATTTCTCTGCTATTGGCTTTCCATTAGCATCATGTGATGAAGATTCTCTAACAAGTAATTTGACATATTGTTGCACTTGCACCTGATATCGTCTCTGCTTGAATCTGACCACGACCTTTTACTAGCCGGACACCTTGCACGAAAAAGACAACCATCGCTTTCTCTTTAGCGTTAGCTATTTTTATTGAACGAGATAACAATAATGGCCAAATTCTTAAGGTAGTTCTCCAATCTAGTAGACGATGGTTTATCCATTTCTTAATACCCGGATGACATCGTATTTTTCATGGATCAAAGTTTAGAGGAGGCAAATAACTTGAATCTACTTCTATGTGCTTTTGAACAACTGTCCGATCTTAAAATTAATTTCCATACAAAGAGTTTTTCTGCTTTGATGAGGCTAAGGAAAATAGAACTCAATATACTCAGCTTTTTAGTTGTGAGGTAGGACAATTCCCTATTCCGTTACCTTGGCATCCTAATTCACCGTAGGAAGCTTATAAACTGTGACTAGAAACAAATCAAGTAGTGCTTCGAGAAAAGACTGAGTAGTTGAAAAGGCAAACACTTTTCAACAAGTGGACATCTGGTTCTCATTAACTATGTGCTTATTAGTCTACCATATTTATAATTTCCTTTTTTGAGATACTTAGTGGAGTTCTTAAGCACCCAGGTTACTTTAGGTTCAGATTCTACTGGCAAAATGATGGCCAAAAACGAAAGTATAAACTAGCTAAGTGGAGTATTCTCTGTCGTCCTTGAGGTTAAAAACATCAGCCTGCTTTGTAAGTGGCTTTTCGGCTGCTAATGAGGAAGGGATGTGACAGAATATGCTCAGACGTAAATACCTCCAGAACAAAACCCTATCTCAACTTGAGGGAAAAATTGGTGACTCTCATTTTTGGACTGGTCTTAAACATAACCTTTTCCGGTTTGGCTCCTTATACTTCCAGGATGGGTCCCAAATTCATTTTTGAGAGGATATTTGGCTAGAAAATACCCCTCTTTCCAATTAATACCCCTAGCTTTTTCACACATTAAAGAAACGTCATGCCATGATTGCTGACGTTTTGAGTACCAATTAGTGTTTGTTTCAAACGAGGCATAGTGGGGCAACATTTACTGGTAACTCGAGTGGTTCAAATAAACTTTACCCATGATAGGGATATATTTAGATGGAGCTTACACTAAAATAGAGAGTTTTCAGTCAAATCTCTATATTCAGTGCCGATCACCTAACACTAATAGAACTATTTGGAAGCTTAAGGTCCCCTACAAATTAAGATATTCTTATGGTACCTACATTGTGGGGTAGTTTTTACTAAAAATAACCTATGTAGACTTAATTGGACAGGAAGTAAACAATGTTGTTTCTATTTTCAAAATGAAAAAAGTCAAAATTTATTTTTTGAATGCCCCGTCACACATTTCGCATAGCAAGCCATTCAAGCAACTTCAGGATTGTTTCCACCATGTGGTACTTTCAATATGTTTGGGAATTTGTTGACTGGAATGGATAGCAGCTTTGTTTTACTATTTTGGTCAGATTGGCTGCTTTGTGTTGATCTATTTGAATATACTGAAATGATGTTATTTTTGACAAATTTCTTTTACTAATTATATGTTGGGTTTTAGCCCAAGGATCGATCACATGAAACAAATCGCAAAACACACGATAATGAATACTTTGCCCAAGGCACCTCACGTGCTCTTGTTTCTCTTTATTTCTTCTCACAACTCTCCTTTTCGTTGTGTTTAACAAATCGCAAAACACACGATAATGAATACTTTGCCCAAGGCACCTCACGTGCTCTTGTTTCTCTTTATTTCTTCTCACAACTCTCCTTTTCGTTGTGTTTAACCCTTACAACATGCCCCCTTTATATAGGTGTAAAACCTCATACAAACTAACTAGAACTAAGAGTCCTAATCCTACTCCTAATCCCTCTCTTAATCCAACTAGGACTCGACTCAACTAGTTTGGATTATTTCCAACAACCTCTCCCTAATCCAAACTTGGTTGCACTTTCACGCCACGACTCCATCAACGTGTACACACACTTTCTCGCATCAACGGCATCGCACCGTCCGTCTTGTAGTAGCATCTCACTGACTACAATGTGATCAAGTCAGCATCGTGCCAACTCTTCTTACAACGATGATCTCGCACCGCCACCTCTCACTGAATCACACTGGCCTCACACCAAGACCTTACTCCTGCGAGAATATGAACGCACACTGAATCTCACGCACAGACGCATGATGACTCAACTCCTGGTACAATTCTCGTGTGCACCAACCAAAACTGACCAAAGGATTGACTCAATCCAAAAGAAGAAATAAAGAGAAACAAGAGCACGTGAGGTGCCTTGGGCAAAGTATTCATTATCGTGTGTTTTGCGATTTGTTTCATGTGATCGATCCTTGGGCTAAAACCCAACATTATATGCAGGTTATCTATATCTATATGTGCTGGTTTTGATCTTGGTTGGCATTGCAGCATTAAGAGGATCAGGACATCCTTTGTAGGCCTGTAAGTCCTTTGTGGGTACATTGCATTATCTGAGGTGGGTACAGGTTTTTTGAATTGATGTATTGCACATCCAACGAAATGTGCAATGTCCTACCAAAAGCTATGTTTTGTTTTAGTATATTTTAACTACCCAGAGCTAAAATATAAACTAAAATGAGGACGAATGTCTTAACTAAACATGTTAACAAAAACATACCCTCTTCCGTTCAAAGGTCAGCTCAAAGCGCAACAATTCAAAAATACTTTAGGACATTGTCCTTACATGTTCACATCAGTAGATTGAAATCATGAGCAAATATGATGATTTCAAGTATGTTGATCAAAGTATTTGAATGCATACGGAATGATTGATGTGCATGAATGTGTGCTTGTGTTTAGAGTTGCTGTGATTTAAAGTATTATCCTTCGTCCGTATAGTTTGGGTTCTCTGGACCAATTTACTACGTTTCCTCTATACACTTAATCACAACAATTTTTCATTGATTCATTGCTATTTAGTAGAAAAATGCAAATGAAAATGCATTGTAAATCATGAAAATGCAATGCTTCATCCCAAATACCATAAATATGAACATGTCCACAGGAAAATTCCAAAAATGTGCAACAAGAACATGCCCAACAACCAGGAAAAAAACGCAAAAAAAGAAGAAGACCGCACTGTCCTTTCACGGCGACTGTTGGAACTAATCTTGTCATAAGTGTATCCATATGCTAGTTGTGTTAGTCATGCAACTTGTATGTATGACAGTATCTAGTAGAGTTTGCATTAGCCGGTCAGTGCACATGTGCATGACCGAGTAATATAGTTAGTTTTGCATGACCGAGTAGTATAGTTAGTTGTGTACATGCATCGCCAAGTGTTTTAGTTTGCTAGTGGTCTTGAGAAGAGGTCAAGTTTGTTAGTGCATGCTTAAGAGTAGCTACATGTATGGGTCATTAGCTAACCGAATATGGAGCTGGTCATGGTCACTTGAGAGGTGGAGTTAGTGGCCGATTAGTTGAGTTCATGGCATGAGCGCCAATTCCTATGTATGTATATATTACATTGAGTAATGGAAAGAAAAACCTGAAGGCACTAGTAAAAATGTAGCTATTGTGATCACCACCAAGAAAGTTCTCATGTCTAACTATTGTGTTCTTCTTTCTTGGTGCGTGTGCATATGTGTTTTGAGTTTTGTGCGTATGTGTTTTGAGTTTTCTCATGGTATGTGCTCCTTTGAGAGACACACAAGTGAGTTTGAGAGATAGAGAGAGAGGGGGGGCTGGGATGTGCACAACTCCTACAGCGACACGCACATGCTGAACCAGATATACTCGCCGGCGAAAGATGAGGATGCGGCAAGCTCACGATCCACTGAGCACACAGCCAGGTGAACACCCATCAATGATGAGCTCATGACGCGACAAATGACTCAAGGAAGGACTTGGGGAAGGAGATGGTGGTTGGCGCCACTCACACCACCTCCTACTGCCAGAATGGACGAAGACGAGGTCGTCCCTGCCGGATCTAGCCTTCTTCAAGGTTGCTCTGATAAGATCCGATAGCTACTGCTGCTGCTTGGGACACCCGATCGAGGCGGGCTGACCTTGGGAGAGGCCGTGGGCTCAAGGGTGATGGCAGAGAGCTCCTACCCAATAAAGAGGATAACTTGGTGGTGAGTAAGAGCTCACTATCTCCAATCTAGGCCGGCGGCTGCCCACGGTTAGTCTTGGTCAAGAGAGGAGAAAAATGAGGAGAGAGAGCTTAAGGGGTTTTTGATCATTTGCCCCAAAGCTAGTGTGCCTTTGATAATCTGTCCAAGGTAGTGCGCCACTGTTTAAAATGCTCTAAAGTTGGTTTGCCATTTTGACGATTTATCTTAAAGTAGGATTGTCAACAAGCCGAGCTCGAGCAAGCTCCGATAGGCTTGGCTCGAGCTCAATAGAAGCTCGAACAAGCCCAAGTTAGCCTTTGAGCTTTTGCCAGGCTCGAGCTCAGCTCAAAAAAAGCTTGAGTAGGCTCGAACTGATAACACAAAAATACAAGGTTCACTGAAACAGAAACATACTAATCTCGATAAAGCTATAGAGAAAAATATATTCTCTCACAAGAAAGCAGAGTAAATTTGATAATGCTTGAGCTAGGCTCAACAAAGGTTAGAGGATATGCACTTAACTGAGCCTTATTGAGCTACTCGAACTCGAGCTTGTTAGACCCACGGGCTTGAGTGCAGGCTCGATCTCGGCTCGTTTGGAGCTCGAACCGAGCCTAGGTCAAGCCAAGCTCGAATAGCTTGTTGAGCCCGAGCTTTGTTTACAGACCCTAGAGGGGGTTTTCTACAAAAAAAATTCACTTAATCATTAAATCTCTGTACAAAATGTCCATCTTACTCTTCTCTCTCTCTCTCTCTCTCTCCTCTCTCTCTCTCTCTCTTTTTCTCTCTCTCTGTCACTCTTCTCTACTCTCTGTCCGCCCAGGCCCAAAGCCCCCTCCAACGTGGTACATCAACCGCAGAAAGTCCAGGGGCCAAGGCAACATCATTGGCAAGGTAGGCTCCACTTCCCCCTTTCTATTTTCTTACTCCATGCTTCCTCCCCTTATGTTGGTTGGGTGAATCCCTCCACGAAACACTAGGTTTTGAGATGGATTTGGATTGAACTTGAGGAAGATAGAGGAGGAGGAGGAGAGTACACCATGGATCCAAACTATTATTGACAAAATCTATTTTTAAAGTAAAGAGTAACCCATTTTTATTTGATCTAACCATTTTTTTGGAAAAATTGAGAGAAAATAAAATGAAGAGAGGTATAGGCTCCACTTCCCCTCTCTATTTTCTTGCTCCATGCTTCCTCCCCTTATGCTGATTGGGTGAATCCCTCCATGAAACACTAGGTTTTGAGATGGATTTGGATTGAACTTGAGGGAGATTGAGGAGGAGGAGGAGGAGGAGGAGGAGGAGAGTACACCATGGATCCAAACTTTTATTGACAAAATCTATTTTTAAAGTAAAGAGTAACCCATTTTTATTTGATCTAACCATTTTTTTGGAAAATTGAGAGAAAAGAAAAATGAAGAGAGGTATAGGCTCCACTTCTCCTTTCTATTTTCTTACTCCATGCTTCCTCCCCTTATGTTGATTGGGTGAATCCCTCCATGAAACATTAGGTTTTGAGATGGATTTGGATTGAACTTGAGGGGGATAGAGGAGGAGGAGGAGAGTACACCATGGATCCAAACTATTATTGACAAAATCTATTTTTAAGTAAAGAATAACCCATTTTTATTGGGTGAAGGCAGTTCGCAGAGAGTAATCTTCGAACTGCTGCCTCTCGGTTAGGTGTAGCCAAGCGCACCCTCTAGGTGCGGCTCGGTGCCTCCAGGTGTGCAAGGAAAATACCCAGGTGCAGGCTGGATATTTCGCACGGAGGTTTAATGGTTAAGTGAAAATTTGTAGAAAACCCCCTCTAAAATTTTTTTTATTAAACAACATATCAATTTTGAGCATTTTAAAAGTGACATACCAATTTAGACAAATTGTTAAAGGCGCATCAACTTTAAGGTATGACTAAGACTTCCTCTCAGAAGTGGTAACAGTAAGAATACAATGTAAAGAGAATTCGGATTATTTATTCCGCATATGTTGTTGTGCCTATGCATTTTCTTATTCCCAATGTTTCTGACCGGTAGCAGCGACTGTGTCAACAGAGTAGGAATACTGCGTTAGCATGGTTACAAGATTCTTGTATAACTGTTAGCACGAAGTGGCTTAACGGTGATCAATGGCATGAATCTTGGAGAATATCTGACGGCAGGGGAGCACAGCTCCATAGTTCTGCAAAAAATTTCCCAAAATTTATTATGTTTCGATGGCGGAGAAGAGCGGAATACTGTTGGCTGTAAGTTTTGTCATTCCTAGGGTTTCATATGCAATTTTTCTTAGCAAAAATTGTAATATATGAATCAATGCAGGGTTTGAAGCGAAAAAGAGGGACTACAATACAAAATCGATTGTGGGGCCCAACTTTAAGAGGCTATGCATCAGACCGGTGAGACTCGTAAGCTCTAAGCTACAGCAAGTAAGTTCATTCTGATTAGGTCCTCTGGGAACTCGTTTCCAGCTAGAATTTAATCTCCTGTAAATCCTGTAACATTTCCGTGAATCAAAGAAAACCTTAGATGTCTCGCGAAGCCGTGTACTTTCTGCATTTAGTTTCCCTAGCAAATCTTCGCTGGGATGAGTTGTTAGTATGATTTGGATGGATTGCCATCCAGTTGGCAATTTTCTTGCAGCCCATGACATTATGCTCTTCGTGATCTCCTATTTGCGTGATGGAAAAAGAGTGGTCCTCCGTTTAGGCCAAGAGGTCCTTTTCCTCGGACATGGACATGACGCAACGAACCATCAACAGGTGTCTTCAGTTATTTGCCGTGAATGTGTGTGGTTCTTCGTTGCAGACGTGGCGACTGCACCATCAACATCCAGCAACATGAGCTTCTCGTGGTGATAAGACCTCTCCGGCTCTCCCCAAAAGCTAATTCCGTGAGAACCTGCTCACGCGACAAATTGGCAACTTGTACCAATGAATGTTCAGTCCATGATCGAACGGTGAGGTATCCAATACTCGGATGGAAAAATACTCGGAACTGATAGCATAAAAAGGCACAGTGGAATGGTATAGGTTATTCAGAAATCCTCCTCACGAAAAGGCTAACTGTAGTTGTACTCTTCATCAGACCCCCTTTTTTTAGTGTTCGAAGCAAAGCACGACAAGAACAAACACGTCACCCCTTGCGCAGGTCACCTGCCAGCTTCTCTTCCCCGACGCGTACGAAACATACAACACGTTGATCGCAACCACAGCTGGTCCGCCCTCCATTGCCAATTTGGCAGCACACCTGGAGAGCTCCTTTTTCTCCATTGCCTTTCCACTGTGCTGGAGCTCCAGGTGTGCTGCCGAACCGGCAATGGCAGGTCATGCGGGCTGCAGCCAATGCAACACGCTGACATGGAAACATAGCTGCAAATGCTCATCATATTTTTCATTTCATTTCACTCCATGTCCATGGCTCTCAGGCGGTTCATACATAGAGATGGTAGACAAGCACAGGGAAAAGAGGGAATCAAGGACTCAAACCAGAAGTCCCCCAAGGAAAGAATTTATGTGTAAAATTGTGTATAATAATGTGCAGTAATGGTGGATTAACGGCACCTAATCAAAACGGGCTCCGGGGCTTGCTACCGAGGAGGAATCGGCGGCGGCGTGCGGGTTGCAGTCATCGGAGTAGAAGTCGTTGCTCTCGATGAAGGACCGGAGCCCGGCATCCTCCTTGCCGTTGGCGCTCGGGTTGGGCTCCAGCGAGCAGTCCCCGTCCGGGCAGACGCAGCACCACGCCGCCGCCGCAGCCGGCGCGGTGGTTCCGGCGCCAGAGTCATCCTCCTCAACGGCGTCGCCGCCGCGGCCGACATCGCCAGGCCTCTCCCCCCTCCGACTCCTCTCCCCGATCCCCTGAACCGCCGAGAGGTTGCCCCAGCAGGAAGGCGCGGCGGGCAGCCTCTCCCGGATCGTCCTGACGACCACCTCCCGCCTCTTGCTCTTGCGCCTCCCCTGTTTCTTGCCTGGGCCCCACTGTCCCTCCTCCGCCTCTCTTCTACCGGAAGAAGACGACGCGGCCGAGCCGGAGGAGGACGGGTCGGAGTGGGGCTGCCTCAGCCGGCGAAGCGCCCCCACGGGAGCGGGGGCGGCGGCGGCTCCCTCTCCGTCGACTCCCCCATTGGCTCTCCCCTTCCGCATACATGCAATGGCCAAGACAGACACGCGGCAGCGCCACGCCAAGGGTGGTGGCAACTAGTAGCGGAGCGGCCGCCTAATCCGCCAAAACCGCCGTCGCGAGGCGGAGGTAATGACGCGAGGCGATGCGATTCTCGGTGTGGTTTGGGGATTGGGAAGGGAAAGTGGGGGAGGAGGAGCTTGAATTGCATATGCGTTGTCGCCTTGGCGTTTCTTGTTCACCTCTCCCTTTCATCACAATTGTAAGTTAACAAGGAAGGAACTGCCTCGTCAAAAATAAATATGAAACCAATGATTTAGGGTGTACGAGTATCTAAAGAGAAAGATAATCTAAGATTATTTAAATTGACTTGTGATCTAGCAAGGCAGCCATAGAGCAACGCCATTGGTGATTCCGCGACACGTTGTTAGATAGGTGATGCATCGAAATGGACGGAATATAATGTGATGGTAAGATTTCTTTCTAGTGTGAGCAGTTCATTACTTCCTATATTTCCGTCTGGTGCACCGTTAATGTGTATAATAATAATAGTATGGCCCGCGCTATGGATTTTGGATTTGTATCGGACGATCAAAAGCAAAAATAATATTGAATTTTAGAGCTGGATTTTAAAAAATAAGCTCGATCAATCAATCTACAAGGGTAACAAGGCATTAACAGTTATGTAATAACACAAAGGAAAAGGTGTATTTTGGAACCAGCCCAAATCCCAACCGTAAAAACTAGATATTTGGAACCCTCAACTTTTATCCGTGTATCCGAACATCATGTATGGAAGGAGTACTGCACATCGATCGATCACAGGACAAATCATTTCATCACTGCCTTGGGCCTGACCAACACCAATCCTAGCGCACGCCCAACGCATGGCAAGGCCATCTGCCAGAGCTATGCCAGAGCACCAATGCTCGCCGCGGCACCGGTCTTGGAAGCTGCAGCGACCGGAGCGTCGTCGTGGGTGTCAGCGAACCACGGAAGTCGGAGTGCGGCGGCCGCATCCAGCCGCTTGCTGGGATCGCACGTGAGGAGCCCTTTCAAGACCTCGACTCCGTCCTTGGACAGCAACTCCTCGGGGAACAGCTCGCGCAGCCGGCTGCGGTGCTGCGCTCGCCGCTGCTGCGCTTTCCGCCACAGCTGCACCTCGTCGACGAGGAACGACGACATGAAGGCCTTGCACGCTTTCTTGCCTGGCACACCGAGAAGATCGAAGATCTTGTAGAGCTGGCCAGTCCTGTCCTTCCCTTTGAACAGCTTCTTGCCCGTGAGGAGCTCTGCCATTACGCAGCCGAGGACACGTCGACGAGCGTGTTGTAGTCCGGCTTCGCCAGCAGCATCTCTGGCGCCATGTACGACCTCGTTCCGGCAGCGCAGTACTCGCCGGCGTCCTGCTCGGCCATGGACAGTGACACCCCGTAGTCGCAAATCTTGACGACGTTGCTGCCGCTGGGGACGAGGATTTGCTGGCCTGATGTCGCGGTGGATGATGCGGTGCTTGTGCATCGCCTCCGCGCCGGCCAGCAGCTGCCGCATGACGCAGCGCACCTGGGCCTCTGAGAACGGCCGGCCACAGCGGGACATGGGCTCGTCGAGGGCGTAGTGCAGGTTCGGCCCGACGTACTCCATGACGATGGAGTAGTGGGGTAATGCCTGGTGCCGGGCGTGCGCGCGACGCCACGAAGACCGACGATGGACGGATGGCCACGGCGGGCCGCCATGAAGCAGGCCTCCCGCAGGAGCTCGCCAACGACGACGTCGGAGCGGAAGGACTTGAGGGCGACGGTCTGGCCGCTGGCGCGGTGGCGCGCCTCGACGACGACGCCGTACGCGCCCTGACCGAGCTCGCACTTATCCTCGTAGCTGCGGGCGCTCCCCATGCGCCGCTTCTTCCTCCTGCTTGTCGTCGTCCCCTCCCCGGCGGCGACATCGTGGATCATGGCGGAAATGGCAGCAACTCGCCTGGCGCTCATGGTTGGCCCGGCGGCGTCAATCAGCGCGCAGATGGGCGACCCGGGAGGCGATCGTGGTCGTCGCTCCCCCAGCGGCGTGCTTTTCGTCACCAGGCGCCATGTCGCAAGCGTAATCTACTCCCATGGTGTTGGTCGTCGCGACTTGCGAGATTCGCGCAGGGCAAGCTGGTGTCTGGACCTGGGAACTTGGCGAGACGAGGAGAGGGATTCGGCCATTATATCGAGGAAGCTCGAGCCGATTACGATACGGATTCGGGATGGCGCACGAACGCATGAAGGGAACGGATTCGGAGTGGAGTGGACAAGCCAGGTTGATTCGGAGTTCGGGCTTGATATTTACGCAACTCACGTTTCGCTGCTCCTTGTGCGCGCCGCGGCCGCCACGCACGTTTGCTCTGCCTTGCAGCAATTTGCCATGGCGCAGGCCTTGTTCCTCATTGTCCCCAGCTCGGCGCTCCGGAGTGCCCGCGCTGCCTCCATGCTGCCGAGCACCACGCGTGCATCAGACGGCGGTCTCGGCCGAGCGGTCACGTCAGCTCCATCCCACGGCACGATGCTCACCATCACCGTGTCCGGCACACCCAGCCACACAGGTAGGCTGTCCTGTTGATATATGATACAAATTCGTAGCCAGATATGTCAAGCCAGCCACGTAAGATCCATATGCCATGTTTAGATTCTTAAGGATTTGATTCTGTATATGAGTCAATCTTATGCCACCGTTATATATATCCTCGTGAGTCGTACCGGACGAGCTATGATCTCATTGTTAGTTCCCTGTGTTTATAAACTCTTTAATATAGGGAAGATCGTCGTCGTACGTCCATAGGTTTTTTGTGCAAGGGTTTTTCCACGTAAAATTGGTGTCTCGTGTTCTTGATCTATTTCGTTTATTGCCACATTTGTTGCCTATTCAACCTAGGGTTTTTTGTTCGACATGGCATCAATGAAGCATGATCTTCCACTGCTGGATCGGGACACATGATTCTCATTGTGGCAAGTGAAGATGCGGCATTGTTTGGCGCAATCCGGTCTAGATGAGGTGCTAGATGGCGTTAGGGCGAAGATAGCCAATACTTGGTCCGATGAAGAGAAGAGAAAGGACCATAAGGCTCTATTCCAAATTCAACTTCACCTCCACAATAATATTCTGCAAGAGGTGCCAAAGATCACGTCGGTGGCTGCTCTATGGTTCAAGCTAGAAGAAATCTGCATGACAAAAGATGTTACCAGCAATATTCAAAACAAAAGTTGTTCTTACATAAGTTTCAAGAGGGAGGTAATGCCTTGAACCATATTTCAGAATTTAAAGAGATCATCTCTGACCTAGAGTCAATGGAGGTAAAATATGACGAGGAAGGTTTGGGTTTGAGTTCTTTTATATTCTCTGTCTAGTTCAGTTGAAACCGCAGAGATACCATATTATATAATCATGATACATTGACCCTGATGAGGTTTATAAAGCCTTGCATGTCAAGGAAAAGATGAAACATATGGTTTCTAATGAAGGTTCAAGCTTGCAGACAAAAGGCTTGTTTGTTCGTGGTAGACAAAAAGAAAAGAATTCAAATAACGGAAACATAGGTAAAAAATTTGAACAGTTATAGGGGCTGGTTGGAGTCTAGAGGCAAGTACAAGTCGTGAAAATATTCCGAGAAGGATGGGCACGACATATCTGAGTGATACAAGCTACAGAAAAAAAAGAGGAACGACACGTACAGACCGAAAGGCAAACCTGAAGATGAAGGTACCACAAATTTGGCTTGTGACAATAGTTCTGATGGTGATATGCTTGTGGTTTATGTTTTTGCTGGATGTGCTGAAACTAATGATGAGTCGATTCTTTATATTGCGTGCACTTTTTATATGTGCCCGCATAGAGATCGGTTTACTACCTTAGAGTCCTCAATGGTGCTAGTCCTGTTTCAATGGGTGATGACTCAGCTTGTAAGGCTACATGCGTTGGCTTTATCTGTATCGAGATGTTTGATGATACTATCAAAACTTTATCGAATATTCGGTACATATCGAATATGAGGAGAAATATTATCTCATTGAGGTCTTTTCAGGAGAAATATTATCTCATTGAGTGCTTTTCATGATAAAGAATAGATTCTTTAGGTGAATGTGGAGTCCTCAAAACCAAAGGTTATTTATTGTGATGAAAGGTGACAGAAGACCCTCCAACAACATATATTATCTTCGAGATATGATAATTACAGGTAATGCTACCGTTTTTTCAAATCGGTTATCTGATTCCAATGCTACTAATCTTTGGCATATGCATTTTGGGCATATAGACTGAGCATGGCTTGGCAGAATTAAGTAAGACATGACTCTTGGAAGGATATAGCATCATTGATCTGAAATTCTGTGAACATTGCATCTTTGGCAAGCACAAGAGGGTGAAGTTCAATATTTTGATTCACATCACATAAGTTATTCTAGAATGTGCATTCTGATTTATGGGGACCATCCTGCAAGACCTTGCTAGGTGATGCTCGTTATATGTTGGCCATTATTAATGATTACTTTAGAAAATTTTGGCCTTATTTCGTGAAGCATATCATAAATTAGAAGCATTTTTAACATTTATAGATTGACAAACATGGTTGAAAGGCAAACCAAAAAGAAGATGCAATACCCCATCTTTGTAATCATGCATAACTGAGATCATTGTTGATCATCTTGCAATAAAGTGAACTTTTATTCTCATCTCATTTCAGCATGTAGGATAATTAAAATTGCTCAAATTAAAAATCTTGCAAACTTGATTTAGAATCAATTTGAATAAAATTTGGGAAACCAAATTCACAAAAATTTCATATCAGTAATTTTTATGTCCTAAACACCTTCAAGAATGTATCTGAAAATTTTCAAGTTCAAATTAATTTGCATTTTTAAATAAAAATTTGAATTATTTCAAATTGACATAACTGTAGTATATTAATTAAGTGAATTCCCCTAATTAAAAATTTATGAAATTTTATATATGTATCTCAATTCCCTTCAAAACTATATTTGAGCAAATTTCATTTGTATTTAAATGACATTCATAAATAACTTATTTTAATCTGTGAAAATTCATGAAGGTTATAAATACTCTAAAGACCATATGTGTATTTTTTTTCAAGTTTAAAAACTTAGGTTCCACTCTCAGCATATTCAAAATCTAAAAAAAAAGAGAGAGAGAGAAACCCTTACCTTTTGGGCCAGCTTTCCCGGTCCATCTCCTCGCACGCCATGAGCAAGCCTAGCATCAGCTCTCCCTCACACTGCCTCCCCTTCTCTTCCATAGACCAGTGGGGACCACTGGTTAGGCTTCTCCCTCCACGCGACCCATGAGAGAACAAATGATTAGAAGTTTCATGAGAGAACAAAGCACATATGTGTGAGACAACATTATATTCAAGATGTCATTGCTCAAGGTAATATGCAAGATAAATACTCATGATAAACCTGCTGATACAATGATAAAGGAAGTTCCTATTACTAAGTTCGAACTTTCTCAAGTTTGGTTGGTGTTGAAGTTTAGCCCAAGAGACTTTTCATGCACCATGGATTTTATTGTTGAAGAATTTGGTCTAGCCACATCAAGGATTCCACCTTTAGGATCTTCTGTGGTGTTGTGTTTAGATTCTTTAGGGATCTGTTTCTGTGTATACGACTCGAGTCAACCATATGCCACCACCATATGTACTCCTTGTAAATCGCGCGGGACGAGTTTTTTATGTTTGTAAGCTCTCTCGATATAATGAAAATCATCATCATAGGTCTGTGGCTTTTTTCTCCGATGATTTTTTTCTGCAAGAATGTTCTATATAAAATTAGTGGCTCGCGTTTTCCGTCTACTTCGTATATTGCCTATTATTTTCTAACATGTACTGCAGTAGCAGTTGTCAATTCAATACAGCGCCAAGCGCATCGACACACCCCCACTGGCTAGTGCAATCTGACAACTCTAATCTGAAGCAATCCCAAACAATTTTCTATTTTGAGAAAAAGAATCTGATACATTCAGGAAGTTGAATTCAGCTATTCCAGGTTATATCGCAAACAACCTGAAGCAGATACTTGTATAGAAAAAATAATAATTCCATGCATAGGATATTTGGAGTACAAAAGGCAAGGCGACAAGCTAAAAATACTGGAACGAAGCCTCCAGCACAGGCCCTTGACCTGCAAAATAGGCGAGTACTAGTGTATCCAAATAAATAAATGTAGCATGAAATTTCGGACACAAGTTTCTGGTACCAATTTTCCAGACGAATCACGACAGATGTGGCATAAAGGCTATAACATCATGTAGGCAAAAGCAGGATACGGAATAAGATTAACCACCGAGTTGAAGATTACCTATGAACTGAAATCATTTCTATTCGGAACTTCATATATGCATCAGTATCTGATCTTAAACAAGTTTACATCGCAACTGTCTGAACTATGTGCACAATCCATTGCGAAGACACTATTCATATTGTATCAGTAGCATGTGGGATAATGAGAGAATGCTATCTGACTGTATTACACTCAAAAGATGAAAGCTCGTAGTTGCCATTTACACCATGTACCGTTTGTTTCAAACTTTCTACTGAGTAGCCGTTGAATCATTTTCGTACTCAGAGTAACTAAAATCACTGATTTTGACAACCAGCTAAGTAAGGGACAAGCCATGCTGGAGGATCATTGAAGATCATATTGGACTCCCCCATCTGCAAAACATAAAGGGCCAATTGACAAGCAGCACCGATTTGATTCTTCTGAAATGCTCCAGACTACGAAATCCGGGGGTTTCAGGCTCCTTAATGCTGACAACTGTTCTAGTTCTGGATGTTGAGTCCGAGCATAGTATAGTGGGTTGAGCAGAGGCAACAGATGGGATTCCAGCACAATAATAGTTGGTTGAAAGGACAGAGCACTTTTGATCCCTTTGCAACAAGCAGCTGCAAAAAGAAGAGACGGCTCCATGCACAGTATCGGAGTAAAACATGATGCACCGATGAATTGTGCCGTGCTGCCATCCCTAATCAACACCCCTGCAGCACCTTTAGTTCCATCCTATGAAATTAAAGAAGCGACGTTCAACCTCAGGATCTTCGCCTTTAGCTGGTCTACTTCTGATGCAGGTTTCTTTCCTTTGATATCTACTATAGGCAGCACTGCAATATGACAGACGTTCATGCATATGTAGTTTCCATCTGGAAACGACAAAATTTAAAAAGATCTAACCTTCTCTATTCTGCATCAGCATCTGTGGAGTGAATTGCTCTGATCTAGGGTGGCGCATATATAGTACTCCGACCGCAGGTATACCATGGTTGTTCTGTTCCAGCTCCTGCAGAGGAACAATATTCTGCATCAGCTGATGTGGAGTCATTTGCTCTGATCCAGATTGTCCCATAGATAGTTCTGCAAATGCTTGTGCTAGAAAAACATCAGGTAAAATGTTAGACAAAGCGAACCTTCCAAAGCAAATATTGCTGCAAAACAATTGATTTCGTCTTCTGGTTGAAATATTATCACACCGTAGAAAATATTGCGACAGAAACTTGGGGAAAACTGCAATCAGTTTCATGCATGCTAAAAATCATAAAGTTGAATAAAGTATTTCGACGGTAACTAGGTATCTACATATATTTGGTAACAATAGATTTCATTGTATTATAAAGCATACATGCGCAGTGGCTTATAGACTCTGTCAGTTAAGTAGGCAGATGGTAGAAGAGTATCAAGAAGTTCATCTTGTTAATCCCAAACATTCCAGACTACATTGCCAAAGTTGAAACTTCGATCATTACTAGCAATCCTTTCACTATATGTTTTATGAATGAACAAGTAGCCAAAAAATATTTCCCTGTTACAATCAAGACAGTAGACTTGTGGCTTACTATGGTACAAAGCAAGAAACTTGTCAGCACTAATTTTAAGTTAAGAGGCAAAGCTTACAAGTCATTAGGATTTCGTTTTCTCGTTGAGAATTTGCAAGTAAAGCAGGAGTGACATGAAAAACTAACAAACATATTAAGTGACGTGTGGGGATAAGCAAAATGTCACTAACCAAGCGTAGAATTATCCCGCAATGGAACATATGCTGAAGCATGAGTTCCCGAGTGAAAAGCAGATGTTTCATTAAGCGTTTCAGCACATCTGATAGGAAAATTGTTCACTACACACATGAGACATGATGATTAGTGTAAATACATACTTAAGTAAGAAAAATGTAGAGTAAGCAAACGGAAGAATTTACAAACCATCATTCCAATTTGCTGGCAGTGGAGGAAACGCTACAGCAGGAATCCTTGGGCTAGAAGCAGATAATTGATTAAGCATTGCAGCATGTTTGAGCACTGCACACATGGGACATGATGATTAGTGTAAAGGCATAATTAAGTGACAAATATGTATAGTAAGCAAACAGGACATTTACTAACCATCATTAGAATTTTCCTGCAGTGGAGGAAACGTTGCAGCAGGAATCCTTGAACTAGAAGCAGGTAATTGATTAAGCATTGCAGCATGTCTGAGCACTGCACCCATGTGAAATGATCATTACTGGACATACACAGTTCAGACAGAAGTAAGACACCGAATTTAACTTTAACATTACTATCAGGTTCTTGAATTGTCAACATCCTTCCGGAATGTGAACTTGCGTTGAGGGGATGCATATAATGACCTGAAAATAATGACAGAGATCATCCACCATAGATATATATCCATTCACCTGGATCTCAGAGATATTTTTCAGAAATAGCGTAGAGCATGAATGCAAATAGGCCATAGATATGTTGTTTGTGTGACATAATCCGGAAGAAAAGATATTCCAATTAGATCAGCATGACACTTCATATTCTATATTTGCATCTATTTGTAATGGAGTACGAGAGTAAATGTTAGATGGGAGAATCGGAATCTCCCCAAAAAAAAATCCGATGTCACGTATCTATGTTGACAGGAAATGATACATGACGAGGAGCAGTACATAAAGCCTTATCAATAAGTATATCTACCATAGGTGTGTATAGACTGCAGACTACTTGGTGAACTAAGTGAGGTTATGCTAAGTTGCTAACTTTAATTTCTATTAGCAAATGTTCATTCTATTTCAGAAAGCCTTTTTTGGTAGTGGTTGATAGGAGCCCAAGAAATAATGAATTACCTGAAAGATATTGTAACCAAAAACTGTATGCATCAGGCATGTTTAATTTTGGATAAACACGGCAGTAGAAAAAAAATCCTTGTGACAATCATCCTGATCATATAGTCATACATTCACAACACATACAGTATAGTGGGATGAAGGTAATCTTGAGAAAAAATGGAAATGAGCAAAGGCTAAAAACTACATATATGAGTCATAGCAGGACAAATCGTCAGGTAAATCCGTAAATGACATTCAAGAAAATGCTCGGCAACATTAAAAGAGGATCCGTTAACGGTTAAAGTGCTAAACCTGCATCTGAAACAAAATTGAATGGTTTACGAACCATCTGAGGTGCACGAAGTCTGCAAATAATAGAACAATTTAGATAATTTATATGCAGGGCTAAGATCAAATAGTAATACATTCAGAGCAACGCAAACTGCATTTTTTTTGTCAAATAGAAGGTTGCTTTTTCTTTTCCACTTAAAACATATATAATTTCCCAATGTGTTGGCAAGTAATTTCCCAATGTGTGGTGCCTAGCCAACAAAAAGAACTTCCAGGAAAATAATTCGATAAAAGATGTCTCTTGTGACACGAAACTAAACCAAATATTTCAAGCCAAAAACAGCACTGAACAGAAATTAGCAAAAAATCATTCGAGCAAAAAATCATTCGTTCAAGTCGCAAAAAATCTGCACAGGAGACTAAGCAAATCAACTAAGTGCTTCAGTACGTAATAACTCATTCCAATAGCAACAATTCTGCGCACCATACTAAACCAAATCGTCCATTCCACCAGCAACGAATCTGCACCGTAGACCAGAAGGAATTAACCAAGTGTTTGAGCACGTAACCATAGAAGCCTAATGTAAGATGCTTAAGACCATTTCTTAGGGTAAAAACATCGAACAGATTGCAGGTGGCACGACATGAATAAGAAGAGCACGATGCTAGGAATTTTCAAGTACCAACCTGCTACTTGCCGCGTGAACCCACGCGTATCGCGCCAAATGCAGGGCCCGCGAGTCCTCGTCGGGGAACGCTCTGCTGGAGGAAGAGAAAAAACCATTGCAAGAATTAGAGCAAGAACGCAACCAATTAGCCCCAGAGGAAGCACGAGAACCAATGCAAAAATCAGAGCAAGAACGGCAAGAATCAGAGCAAGAAGGGGACCAACTAGCCCCGGGAGTGGGGAGAAAGAACCAGCAAGAATCAGTGCATGAACGGGACCAATTAGCCCCTGCAGGAAGCGAAAGATGAAGCATTGCAAGAACCAGAGCAAGGACGGCAAGAATCGGAGCAAGAACTATTAAGCGCGATGGCACCAATAACCGCACCTCGGCGACCGCGACAGGAGAGACCTCCCGGCAAGGCTGACCAGGTAGCAGTGCAGGTCCTCGGATGCTCCGGCGATGGAGTCCAAGTAGCGGAAGAGGTCGTGCGGCCTGCGGCTGATGACGAGCGCGAAGACGTGGTCCGGGTCGAGATAGCTGCTGCGGGAGCCCAAGCCGGAGGAGCCCATCATCTGTACGCGCGCGCGAAGAGAGAGCCCAAAGTAAGTAGCCAAGAAAGAAATGGAGCAGCAACGGGGAAGCGCAAATGCGCAATGGTAAAGAGGAGGAAGACGCCGGCGATCTCTCAGGTCGATGGCGGTGGTCGGCGCCGTGTAGGGCCTTTCAAGAGAGCGGAGGAGGAGGAGGAGGAGGAGGAGGTGGTGGTGGTGGTGGTCGGCGGGCGAGGAAGCCAAGAACGAGGCGCGCGACGCAACGCGGCTGTGTGCCCCGTGCCTGCTAAATACTTGCGGCGCCGGAAGGAAATACGGCCTATTTGGGCCCAATTAGTTATGACGGACCACCCAAATGGGCCGGCGCGCGTTTGCCGGATTTAACTACCATATTATGATCTCCTTTCTTCCTTTAAAATAATTATATAATAATGATGATCTCCTTTCCCTTAAAATTATCATAACAATTTCCTTAATCTCTCTCTTTCTCTCAAAAGAAAAGGAGAGTGATTTCATTAAGTTTCTCCAAACTACACTCTTTTCGCTAAACTATCAATGAACTACACTTTTGAAAACTAGTTTTGCAGAACCATATGCGTCGTTGCAAATTATTTCAGAAAAATACACCTTTTCTCTATCCCGTTTATCTGGAAAGCTAGCTTCATTGCGCATAAACACACCGTCTTGCACATCGTCCAATGGGCTCAATAAAGGAGCACTAGTTGACAAACGGTCCATAATTGCCAATTCCGTTCTAAGTCTAACAAAGTCTAGTTTTATAAAATGGTTTGCAACAAAAGGTATGCTTCCGTGAAACTAATTTTGATAGTACAAGAGCATCTTTAATAGCAGTAAAGGTGGTATTGTCTTACGTATTTCATGATATTTAAAGAAGATAATAAAAATTTATTATATAATAGATTATCTTTAATGTTTTATTCAGCAATTGATGCTCACATTAATGCACAAATATGTGATGATTAAAAATTAAAGAGAAAACGTATGACAAAGAGAAGATATATTATATAATAGAGAAAATAGTGATATCTTAGGTGTGAAGAGATCATTCCTTCACCAAGCAAAGATAACATTCTTTCTTTTCTTTCTCTCTCCTTCAATTCAATACATATCCTACATAACACATTTAAGAGAAGACTAGCATCACTCTATTAAAGGTGGCCTCACTTCATGATATTTCTGCAACAAAGATGTAGTTTGGAGAAGAAAATTTAGCTATATCACTCTTAATTTCCCCTGTCTCACATATGTCATTGAGAAAATCCTTCTTTCAAATATACCATTCTCATCAGGTAACAGGGTGTTATATTGATACAGTGACATTCAACCCTGTCAGTATTTTCTGAATAATGCCAATATACCCTCAATTCAACCTCCCCCTTCTAAAAAAAGGTACCCTATCCCCACCAGACATGCGAAGCCCACAACCTAATGCCCTTCACATCGAGTAGCAGCTCCTGATCCGCGGCCCGTCGCCACCTCATCGTCCCACCACACTCCACCGTGCTCCCATCATGCCACACTCCAGCCCCTATGTTATGCTCTCCACCCTCTAGCCCCTCCGTCGGATATGATCATTTTGCACAGAAATCCATCGGATTTGACCACAAAATTGGGATCCCATCTCACCTAGGTTCTTGTACACCTACTCCTCTTCACCCATGACCCTTGCCACTAGCAAGCTCTATTCTCGCATTGCAGCCGGAACAGGGCGCTGCTATGGTGCACTTGATGTCGTGGGGCAGAGAGGGATGAATGACAGGGGAAGACAGAGAAGAGTGAGTTGGGGCACAACGCAGTAAGGTCAACCAACACGGCAAGGCGAACAACGAGCGTGCTATTGTGCACGAGCGGGATAGTGTCATGAACAATAGAACATGATAATATGGGCCATTGCTGATTGATATATTAAATTAAGTTTGAAAGTCAATATAAAGAAAAAATTATCCTTTCTACTACCACTTGAGGGTTAAGTAACGGTCAACTGACAGGATCATGGAAGTGATATGTCGCCAGTCATACAGCTACCATCTGGCACTGTAAGCCATGGATTTTGGATTAAAAGTTTGTAGGTGCGCTTCCAATGGTTAAGCTGGTTTGCCGGTATTTCAAAATATCAACATGCGGGAACGGAGCAAAGGCGGAGCCAATGTATAAAGATTGGGTTCAACTAAATTCAATAAGATTTTATAAATTTCTTGATAAATCACTGTTTGTTAATATTTATCATTAGAGGATGACACCATTTCAATGTAGTGAATCTAGTGCTTCAATCACCTGGCTTCGGCCAATGGAGCTAGAAAATTTGGACGAGTGGACAATTTAGTACAATATTTCATTGGAGGTGACCAAATAAAACTCCACTACTACATTTACCTAGCGTATATATGTGTGTACACCGATGGGCCAAAAGTTCCCACTAGCATCAAAAATATATGTCCATGACTATGTTGATATATGCCCGACTATTACGGCCTTTCATCCCGCCTTAAGATCCATGCTATTCTTTTTTGCAAGATAAACCCCTAACTCCATCCCTCATTATGCAGTCCTTTCTCAATGTTCTCACTGCTTATTCTCCATCCTCAATCCCGTTCCCTCGTTTCCCACTACATGAAGGGATACGGGTAGCTACACTAATGCAAATTAAAAAAAATTTCTACTGCATAAACTAGGAATTGCTGTAGTAATAGATCACGAGGTTACCTCTAGATGCGCAGACCCGTAGCGGAAGTAGAGTCGATGCAGTGTCGGTGCAGTTGTAGTCGTACTACTTTCTCCTCCTCGCGGTTCCCACGGACAGTTTGTCTCCTCCTTACGATTCCTTCGGACAGTTCGCCCAAGCGTCGCAGCTGCAACGCTTCCAAGGTATCCATACGTTCAAGGAGGAACGTCACTCGTCCGGATTGCTAGATCTGAGCGGGCGACTTTGGGCGTGGGAGGAGTGACGACCAGGTTTTGGGAATTCTGAATTGGCTTAACCTTAACACATCCGCCCCCTCTCCTTATATAGACGTCCCCATAACGGGCTTCTACGTTAGAGGCCCATTAAGACTCAATGCCCGGTCTAACTCGGATCCTAATCCGAATTAGGCTCCAGCCCCTTAAGTGTGCAACCCTATAGGTTCACGCACGTTTAGACATGACCCGAGTACTCCTACTCAGTCACTAATTGACAGCGGCCCCTAGTAGGACGTGCCAATTCCCAAACGCACATAAAAGTCGTATCGGATGAACCTTCACAATGTTATATATATGCAACTCCCTTTGCCTCATAATATTTGTCAAGCTCAAGCTTGAATTCAACCGCTTTTTCTCGATTACGTGTCTCGGAATCTTTTACTAGGTTAACTCTTTAACCTTAAGTAGCACAACCATGCATTTCTGGATCCGATCACTCGAGGGGGCCATGAGATATCTCTCTTATTATAGAGAGGGACAAATCCCAAATCCCATCTCGATTGACCATACCTCGCAGCATCCTTCATGACAAACAAGAAAGCAACCTTTATAACTACCGAGTTACGGAGTAGCTTTGTCAACCCCTAAGTGAGTCATTACACATCTCAAGCACATACGATAATCTCAGGTCAAAGGACATAGCATACACATTGCATGTGATCTACTGATGATAACTAAAACAATGTTTTCACAGTGTCTTAAGTTGAGTCAGTCCAACCCTATGTTCTCTAATATGTGCTCATATAATTGGTTCGACATCTCTATGTACATGACCTGTGAAACATGGTCATCAACCAATACATATACTAGCTTATAATTCATATGTGTCCTCACATGAATTCCGACTAGGAACCAATTTAGAATAATTATTAAGTTTAGTACGGAGTTTCACAAACAAGTCACATACTTGCTAATCAATACAAATGATATTATTTAAGGAACATTTAATAAATCATGGATACAATAAAATATGAGTATCCCTATGATTGCCACTAGGGCATATTTCTAACATTACATGCATGGTTCCTCTCCAAAAATCGTGAATAAAGAACATGAAGAAAATGTTAATTTCAGATCATGACCATGACGGGAAAAATGGCAGAGTTCATGAACAAAAATTTATGTTCTTTAGGGTAAAAAATGGAAGAGGTCATGAACAAAAATTGTTCATCTCGTGTCTCAAAAATTCTGTTCATTTTGGATAATGAACATGAAGAAAAAATATTCAGAGCATAACAAACTTTCGGCTCTTGAACAAAATAGAAGACAAAGTAAACAAAATTGTTCATTTCGGACCATGAATGAATGAAAAATGGTAGAGACCAGAAACGAAAATTGCTTATCTCATCTCAACAAACATTCGTGTCTTAAACAAAAATTTCAAGCGTTCGATTCATATCAAACATAAATGAACAAAAGAATCACGAACAAAAATGATGAAAAAGTATCATGAACATATCAAAAGATGTCATTGGAGAAATCGTGAACAAATGTCGTGGAATAAATATGTATACGTGGTTTGGATCATGAGCCTAATTGGTGTAAATGCAAAATGGTCCGGTACGTACATAACAGTTGGGTGTAAACGCAGAATGTCCCACAATGTGTTCTGTATGGACGACGACCTAGATAGTAGGTCAAGGCTACTCTGCTTGTGGGAAAATTGCTTTGCACTAGCAACTCTTGTCACTGTCCCTAATCACGTGTCATCTTCTAGTACCACCACTACAAGAATAATACCTGCCCAACTCAACCCTTTAAACAGAGTGCAAACTTATATTATAATCTCCTTAATTAGTACATTCAAAAGAAAAAGTTACAGCAGAAAAAAGAACACATGATGAGATGTATATGATCAAATTAATCAACCTGATAAACAAAAACAGGGGATGGATCACAGAGTTGTCTTGGACGCCCTCCTCACCAAGACTGCCCAGCACATGAGCCTGTACACCAGGAAGAAGCCCAGCATTATCCCCACATTGACCCACTTCATGCCCTCGTCAACCCCTCTCCCGCTCAGCACATCGCCCCCGGTCCTCAAGCACACGCCATTCATGGCTTCTCCTCCCATCCATGCCACGCACCTGCCCCTGGCGCTGCCCCCGTACTCGTTGATGAGCAGCAGGTCCAGCGGGTACCTGTACATGGAGACGTGGTACATGAACGCCCAATACCTCGGGATGCTCTCCTTGGGTATGAAGTAGCCGGAGAAGAGGAAGAAGACCCCCAAGAAGATGCAGATAAGGGAGTTGCCCAGGATGAAGTCAGGGGACACGGCGCTGAGGAAGAGCACGAGGGAGCTGGCCATCATCACGATGAGCCACACAGCGAGGACGAAGAAGGAGAAGGCCGTGAGGGAGGCGCGGAGGCCGACGAGCCAGTAGACGGGCGCCGAGAAGAGGAGGGCCACGGCGAGGAGGCAGGGCGCGAACACGAGTGCGTTGGCGACCACGTAGGAGGACAGGCGGTAGGCCCGGCGGGAGGCCTCGCGCATCAGCACGCGGCGCTCCTGGAGGAGGATCGGGAGGGCCTCCACGGTGGAGGAGAGCAGGAAGCTCAGGCTGAAGGCGAAGAGGCCGAGGCGGAGCGCCACGCCCTCGGGGTCATGGCGGACGCGGAAGTAGACGCTGCCGAGGCCCAGCCCGCCCACCACAGCCTGCGCCGCGCGCGCCGCGAAGAGCTGCTGCGTGCGGCACATCGTGCGCCAGCAACGCACGGTCAGCGCCGCCACCTCCACGGCGCGGCTGCAGTAGTGGTGCTCGGGGAGGTGAAGGCCGCCGCCGCCGTCACTGCCGTTGGCAAGGCTTTCCTCCTCGTAGTCGTGATCCTTGTGCGTGGCGAGCGCGGCGAACTTGGCGTGATCCTCCTGGAGCTGCTCAGTGACCTCCATGGCGAGCTCCAGCGGGTTGAGCTGCATGGGGATCTTGTGGCCCAGCCGCGCGAGCGCGTCCTCGAGCGACTTCAGCGTGCCGAAGTGCGCAACGCCTCCGCGAGAGAGCAGCAGCAGCGACGAGATGTAGCCGAGCATGCGGTAGCTGGGCTGGTGGATGCTGAGCACCACCACCTGCCGCCGCGCGCGCGCCACCTCGTGCAGCAGCGCCATCACGTCCATGGCCGAACGGCTGTCCAGCCCCGACGTCGGCTCGTCCAGCAGCAGCACCGGCGGGTCGTGCACGATGTCCACCGCGATGGAGACCCGCTTCCGCTCGCCCCCGGACACCCCACGGGACGACGTCTCGCCGTCCCCGCCGCCGACGTAGCGGTCCGCCACCTCGGACAGGCGCAGCTCCTGCATGAGCGCCTCCACCCTCTCGTGACGTTCCCGCGTGGTCATGTCCGAGCGGAGCCTGAACCGCGCGGCGAAGAGGATGGTCTCGCGGACGGTGAGCAGCGGGAGGAGGTTATCGTCCTGCGTGACAAACCCGCACATCCGGCGCAGCTGCGCGCGGGAGGTGACGGCGTGTCCGTTCATGGACACGGTGGGTGCCTTGGCGATCTCGGAGCCAGTCCCGCGGCCTGAGAGTATGCGGAGGAGCGTCGACTTGCCGGCGCCGCTGGGACCGACGACGGCCAGGATGCGGGAGCTGGAGGCCGTGAAGGAGACGGAGTTGAGGAGCCCCCCGGCGGCCGGGGCGGGGACGGGGGAGGAAGACAGGAACGGGAGTATGGCGGTGGTAGCCCGACGAGGGGCAGGGCAGGAGAGGTTGGTGACGGCGAGGGTGTATTGGGGAGGGGAGGGGTGGTAGAAGGAGAAGGACGGCGACGCGGAGTCCGGAGGCGACGACGAGGACGCGGACGTCGAGAGGAGGAGCGCCGGGTCTAGCTCCGACGACAGGTCCTCCATGGCTGGCGAGTGGCGGCCTCTCTCTCTCTCTCTCTCTCTCTGGTCTGCGTGGGAAGGTGGAGAGCGGGAGATGGTAGCTGAGCAGTAGAGGAGCGGGAAACAGCTTAAGAAACCACAAAGAGCCGCGACAATTAGCTCTTTAAAGGAACTAATAGCCTTTTTCTTGGACGTGTTATGCACTCATGCCTACATGTTACGATACACCAAAGCTTAACTGTCAGTAGCGCACTTCTAGAACACAGGCAGTAATGTTATTTCACACCAATGCAGCTCTTCTGGGCTCTACATAAAATGTCGGTCACTTCATCATGATCCAGGTAGGTAAAACACGAGAGTAGAAAACCCACCATTAGGTGATCGCCGATCATCATGATGGCTGGCAAGAGTTAACGAAAGAAAGAAAAAAATATTAAGAAGGAATGGGTGTTTGAGAGAGAAAGAGAGAGAGAGAGAGAGAGAGAGAGATGAGCGAAGAGTAAGGGAAATGGTCTCTGTTTGGGTGAGGGCCGTTGCGACTTGTGAGCTGCTGTGACCTAACTGAATATGGGTGTCATTTGTGTTTTGTGTGTCTTGGCGGTTGGACCTAACCGCGCTTAACCAATCTAACTTTGCTCTCGTTTCGTGACATGTGGTTTGTCTGCCTGCGTCAAGCTAGCTGCCTACACCCACCTGTGTTAACCAATGGGCAGCAAACAAAGTTGATTCTCATATTGGCTCTATTCTCTTTTCTCTCTTCGATGCAAAGGATTAGAGAGTAAACAGCTCAAGCACCCAGATCGTACTAGGAAGTAGTAATTAGCAGTGCACAAATTTGTTGCATGCACTGAACGACGGTGCGCTCGACGGTGCTCGGAAAAATGGTGCATTAGACCCCGGTTACCTATGGTGTCAAGGTCAAAAAGTATTGCTGATTATCAGAATATGTTCTCGTCGGTAAATTGAAGGAAACCATGAAGGTTACAACAACACCAACTGAACCGTCTCCACATCATGTCAGGTCGACATGCGCAGTTCTTTCCTGAGGGCTTAAAATGGTAGCAAGAATAATCGGGCAAGGGTATACGAGCAATACATTTTGACCTTGACACCATGTTGGGTGAAGCTGATCTTTTTTTTAGGACGACAGCTAAAAAATACGCTGTACATGTGCAATTTACAGCACATATGCATGAATTAACATTGTTTTTATGTCAAAACGGGTCTAGACAGAGAGGTCAATTAGAATAAAGCTCAAATCTTGCATCACTACGTTGCATCTCGATCTAAAATTAGCATCAAATATTCTAAACCATGATCACTGGCTTGTTGGACCTATATTCGATGATTAATGGAAAATTAGGAAGAAGAAATTCTAAAATTGATGCGCTTGCTTATGCATTTACAGGGCAGATTAGCCAGCTGCCACTAACCATTTACATCACTTCTGCTTGAGCACTCTACATTCCACACAAGATAAAGAAAGAGGAAAGAATCATGTAAAAGAAAATGCAAGCCCACATTTCCCAAACAGCAGGCCAATCCCCTCTTTCGGGCACTAATTAATCTCGCAGCCACGTAAGTGACCATGCTCCACCAATAAGAGCTTCGTCATGACTGAGCAAGTCAATTGCTTATGTCAATGAGGTGCATCACTATCAATACTGGCAACCGATTTATCGACCACGCGAACATTATACAGCTCGTATACCCTTGCCCGATTCTCTTGCCACCATTGTTCTGCTTGCGTCTCACTGAAACGCTTCCGGCTGCATGCAGAAAATAGAATGAGAAAAGCTAGAGAGCAAACTACAGAACTAGCAGTATGAATAGCATATCATCTAACAGGACTTTACTTTTTCGGCAATGGTAGAAAGTAGAATATATAAGATGATTATAATTTTCTTTGGATTCTTAATCTGTCAGCCACATAAAAAATGTGTATCAAATCAATGCCTATTATAATACAAACAGCAATTCTTATAATCTCTAGAATTTGCTTACAATGGTTTTGGGAATCAGTCCATAATTAAACAGGATACCTTCCACCTTCCATTTTAGGCTGTTTTCTCTCCATAAAACCAGACTAAAGAATATATCCTTTCCAGATATCTTAACACATCTTATACAACAGACCATAAAAAGGGTTGGTTATACTACATTACAAATCAAATCAACAAAATGACCAATAGTTTCTACTTGCTAGTTTATTGACCAAAACACATATGCATTGTGTCCATAAGCGTCCAATACTTAAATAGACGAGTTACTTTGCTGATTAGTGGTTACATTTTGAATGTGGGTAGTAGGAATGTACCTGAACCGGACCCTCTTGAGATCTCTAGCCCCTCCAGGTAGGGCAGTAAGAGTGATGTAGACCCCTGGTTCATCTTGCTCTACCCATTCAGACTCATGCTTAGAGTCTGAATCAGGTAGCTTGGTTCCATTCTTGCCAACTTCTGGGTGACTCGTTTTATTTCTAATTGAACTTGATCCATTAGAAACAATCAACCCACTAGAACCGTTCAAATATGGCTCTCCAGAACTTCTTGGGCTACCCAGATTCTCAGATGCCACTGATATATCACTTGGAACAGGAATTCCAGAAAGTGGTGGTAGTCTATTGCTCTTAACTGCTCCTGCTCCTGCTCCTTCAGGTAGCTTCTCTGCCATACCCTTCAACTATTGCAAAAATAAGAACTGTTAATGAAAAGTATTTGACATGTTGGACCAAATCATCATCGAAGTTTTAAGATCATGCCCTTTTAGTTGTCTGACAATACAAAAACACTAGGTTTGGCTTCTTTTGTTCCATAGTGCACAGATATAGTTTACATAGGCATAGGCTCAAAAGTAAGACTTGTAGGCTGGTCAGAGCCCGTTAAAGGTATTAAGGAAGCACACAGCCTTCAACCAAGCTTACAATTTCAATCAAAGGAATTAAGTCAGAAATGTTCGTCAGTTAGTTTACAAATGTCTGTCAGACATTTCAACTGAAATATAAGAAAACAACATGCTCACAGATAAGCAATCTTACTTGTGCAGTGAGCGACTTGATTACTTCCTTTGCAGCTTTGCACTTTGCAGTTTCCTCCCCTGCTATGGAGATAGCTTCCTTTAACTGTTTAGTTGTTCTCTCCAATTCAACTTCCAGTAAGTGAGACTTCCGAGTAAGAGTTTCCACCTGAAATATTAAATTAATTACAAAATCCACTACTGAACAAATTCTCGGCCTCTCGCTTTAAGCGAAAGGAGAGTTTGAGGATCTATCTTCGTTATAATAATTTAGCCAGTTAAGATATTAATTTGGTGAAAAGCAAACTAGTATCACAATGAACGGTTCAGTCCCATGAATATCCTTCTAACATATAGTGACTGAACATTGAACATGTTATAAAGGAAACAGAACAGAAGGAAAAACAGCAGTGTGTATAAACACTTGTCAGTTGTCATTTTAGTGTATGCCAGATATTCAGTTTTCATACAAACAGTTGGTTCATTGAGTTAAAGGGACATTCGGGATAAAGTTAGAGAATGATGCCCAATCATACAACTTATTAACAGGGGGATATAAATTACAAAAAATTGAATAGAGGAACAGTGAGACATGTACCTGAGACCTCAAATTTAGAACCTCTTGGCTTAGACTATCATTTATTGGCTTTGCACCATCTACAACAACTCTTGGAGAGGTTAGACCACCAAGAGTAGGTGTTGGAGTTGTAGATCGAGGAGGGCTTGCCCTTCTTGAAACAGGTGATGTTGCCCTAGAAACAATTCTGGATCCAGGAACTGATGCTGAAAAAAATTTCTTTGATGAGCCAAAGGATTTTGAAATGTTGAGCCCACTCCAGTGAGAACTGCCATTTGGAATAGGGGAAACACGACTGCTATTAAATTCAAACTTCTTGTTTTTCTTTGAATATCTGCTATCCATGTGCTTGAAAGACTCCATTGATGACATTCTAGACAATTGGACATTCGATCTTGTCTCTAACTCACTGATAGGATCATTGAAACCCTGTAGGACAGCTCCTCGCTTTGCTGAAGAATACCTATCTGTATCAGGACTCTTATTCAGTTTGCCATAGCAGCTATCACAGACACGATAAGGTTTGTTTGGATTCGGTGCTAATGAAGCCTTCAGGGATTTCTTACTGCTGCAGGAGTGACAAAACACAAGGGCACAGTTATAGCAATTATGGCGTTTTCTTCTCAAGTTAAATGGTAAGCGACATCCAGAACACATGGACTGATCAACTCCAGACACCCACTTATGAATGCATATTGCTGCGGTGAAGTTAATTCCGCAAACAACACTCCTGACTTGCTTATCTTTCAGAGCTTCAACTAGCGTAGGGGAGCTCCTATCATCAGTATCACCATGCCCTAACCGGCCATTTGCACCTTTACCCCATGTGTACACCTCAGTCCTGGAAGTCAAGACAGCAACGTGATAAGCGCCACATGAGATCTCCTCCACAAAGTTTTTATGTAGCTTCCCTTCAACACGCGCAGGAACCATGCCATCTGCTTGTGGATTTCCAAGCTGACCATAGACAGAACTTCCCATTGTATATACATGCCCTGAAGTTGTTAGTGCCACCGTCAAACAATGACCACAAGCTACTTGGCAAAAGTTAGGCTCAACCAAAGAAGCTACACACGTTGGGACAAGTCTTGCATCTTTGTCACCATGTCCTAAACGACCTTTATCACCATCACCCCATGTAAATATCTTGCCAGAAGAACAATTACTGGAACTTGAATTCCCAACCATAACCTCAACAACAGCGGCCGTGTGCCAAACACCGCAAGCTGCCCGAACGGTGCGTAGCCCTTTGAGGGATTCCACCTCCCTTGGGACCGAAAGACTCTGACGATCTCCATGACCGAGCACTCCAAACGAGCCATCTCCAAATGTGAATAGCTGCCCTGCAGAAGTTACTATAGCTGTGTGCCAAGGGCCACATGAAATTGACGAAACATGTATGCCTTCTAATGGTCCATTGACCCTTTTGGGTATCCATTGACTGACTTCATTCCCATGACCCAAAAGCCCAAAATTGAAGGTACCATTTCCCCATGTGTACAGATCTCCAGAGAGTGTAACTGCACAAGTATGGTACTCACCACATGCTACTAGCTCAATGTTCATATGAGCAAGAGCATCAATTAGTTTTGGCTGAGGCACATCACAATCTACACCATGACCAAGACGCCCACCTGATTCCTCACCCCAAGAGTAGATCTCTCCCTGCTTTGTGACAAGTGTGGCATGCCTTCCTCCACAAGAAATGTTCTGTACATCAAGTTTTCCAGCAAACTCCAGTGGCTTTGGTACAAGACAGTCCATCTTTGTACCTGAGGAGTTTCCAACTCTCGAATTGCCACCACCAAGAATTCCCTCCCCAGTTCCCTCTCCCCACATGAAAACGTCACCTAGAGCATCACCATCATCATGACCAGAACCATGACTTGATGAACTAACAGCGCTTGATAAACTAACTCTAAAAGCGTCCATTGGGATGCCCCTTGAGTGTCCGTTTGTGCTATCTGAGTGCACAGAAGACACAGAGTGGACTGATCCAGCATTAGAATCTGATGGGAAGAAGGGCCTGGGTGGAGCTGCATATGATACAATATCAGAGAAGGCCTTCTCCAAGCCGACCTTTGGTGGACTCCCGTATGGACTACGGAGTCGGTAATTTTCACTGCCATCCTGTTGCAGTGCAATTGTTAAGAGCCTGCTTTCTATATTAATTGAAGCAGACAACAGAATAAAATGGAAAATAACATGATCTGACATGATTGAAAACAGAAATTATTTCATATAATCATATATGATTTGACTTCAAAGACAGATCCCGTTTCATTTATTTTCTATTGTATTGCTGCAAACCCAGCAATACCTATGAGATGAGACTGTACAGACCATACAGTACAAAATATGAACTGAGTCCCATAGGTATGATATAGAGGTTTGCCGTACTGATGTTCAGATTTTAAGCCAGTGGCATAAACCAAAAATTAAAAAGATCAAGACAATAAACACGTGAAGCAGGAAAAGTTTGGGGGTGCTCTGAGCAGGGGCTGACCAATACACAAAAGAGAGCAGCAGGATGAGCTGGGCGGGTGGGTGGTGATGGCAATACCTTGTGCACACTATCACTGCTGCTGAAAGGAGAACTCAAGGGGGAGCTCCTTCTGGTATAAGTTCTTGGGCTAGTCGTACCAGAGGAAAGCATATCACTTCTCGATTCTGTTCTCCATTTTCGCTGATGACTACGTGATATCAATGTTTTTAGCCCAGCAAACCACACTTCAGCTTCATCTTTATCTTTGCATATCTGGTATTCATGACAAAACCACATTAGCCAACAAATCGATTAGCAAGTGATAGACTGGTAGTTTGTGAAAAGGGAATGCAGCGTGCATCAAAGTTGGCAAACAAACCAACAAGATAAACATCATATACGAATGACTGGCATAACTTACAATGTCCAATGATCTATCATGAGATATGAGAGAAAATGACTGGCATTCTTTCTCAGGTCGTGGATACCTCTGAAAATTGCCTGGATTGACAAAAGGAGAAGTACCATATTAGGACAGCTTTGCAGCCCTTCAATATAGTGGACTGGAAATGTAACATACTAATACAGTGTCAAAAGGATGGGTTACTACACAATGACCGTGATTTTTTTTTGGTTGGCAAAAGATCATAGTTGGACCTTGAGTAGTTGATTCAATTTGAAGCAGTATGATAAAATAACATTTTGTGGGGAAGACTGATGGTTCTAGTTATCTCTTAATTGCATAAAGTTGTGCCAGTGCTGGATCCTGGAAATTTTGAACTATAAGAATTTCTGGTAAATTAGTGGAATCAAGCACAACAGAAACAATCAATTTAGCAGCAAGCACAAAAGAACTCCCTCTAAAGAGAAAGTTTACATCAGGGCAGTCACATGCACATACTAATGGTGGGTTAGCACCATGAACAAACAAGAAAAACGAATTATATAGTTGCTTTAGCCAATATGATTCATAACATTTTGTCGCAATTGCCATTAATATCTGCCTCCTAAAAACAAAGTTTGAAATGGTAACTCACAGTTCGTTGTCCAGGAATTATTCTGGACACATGGCTCAATCTTAGCTGCTTCTCCTCTTTCCCTGAGAACCAAATCAATACAGATTCATCCTGAAGGAGCAAAAAGAGTACCAAAGATATTCATAAATGAGTTGGACAAATATAAAGGACTTCATAACTCTGCGATAAATAAAATGCATATAAAGCTCACATTGGAAAGCCTAAATGGACAGAATTTTGGCTTCCCTCTACGTCCGTACTTCAGCAAGTATGCTCCTTTCTTGAGAGCAGTGATGGCCTGCAGTAACCGTGGGAATAAGGTTATATCAAGCATCAGTAACTGGCATCTCAATATATCCTACCAAACTAGATCATGAAATTGTTATAGTGTTAGATGTGAAAGGAGAAGCCTTAAGCACCATGGAACAATCACATGCGTTCTAAAGTGGCCATTGATGTTTTTGATTATACATGGCCTTTCAAACAGTTTCAATAAATTTAAAAATGGAAAACGAACAATACATTCTGCATAGCACTGCAACACCAAACAGTTAAGATGAGAAATGCTAAAAAGGGTGCTTAAGCTATAACGATTAACAAGGAATAAGTATATTGGTGGATGTAGCTTCTCAGTGAACAAGAACAAATAAACAGTGAACGTGGAACAGCACATGCAAAGATCATATATCAATATGCCAAACAACCAACATTTTCCACAAGAGATTTGTACTTTTAATTGTAAAAATATGCAAAATGACATAAGATAACTTGAGGTTCATCGTTGATGAGCGCATATGCATTTGGTATTGACCTAGCAGGCACGTTTAGGTTCTTCTCTTAAGCTAACTGACTTCACAAAAATTCTTCACTATGCAACGCATACACTGAAAGAACAAAAAGCCCTGCGCAAAAAGGGAAAGAATTTTACTACTAGCCCCATAACAGGGGGAAGTATCTGTCAGTAATAACCACATGAATGATGGAACAAGATACATCGATCCAATTCCCCGCTACCCCGTCCCCTCGAAGCAACTAACAGAACAGAACTGGTGTAGCATAGCTCAATAAATTGCCGCATTAGACAAACATCGACACCAAAAATCTGGGGGAACAATTCTAACATACTCCCAATTAGATCCAAGAGACTTCATATAAGCCAATTCGACCACAGAAACTGCACATCAGAGCATAGTAGCAACTAGCAAACAACCCAAGCCAACCACCTCCCACCAAAATTTGTCACTAGCAAACGCAAACGCTGCCAAATCGATATCCCTAAAACGCCTCCAACCCAAAAGGCCAAAATTACAGATACTTGCAGCACAGCTGAATCTCCAAACTCCCCACAAATGACGGGCCGTTCAACCACAGGGGGACAACTGCAGCCACCGCAGAAGCAGAATTCAGCACCACATGAGCACATAAATGCATCTACATCCAACTATCCAAGCCTCCGACCGTGCGAGACGCCACACGCAAAATCCGCACTAGGGATTCCACAGCAATTCGAGCCGGACAGGGCGGGGGATCGGTGTCGCTCACCTGCTCGATGTCGCGCTCGACGGGCCCGGCCCTGCCGCCGCCGAGATCCGACGACGCGTCCGACATCATCGCCGCCGGCCGCGGGCGTCAGCCCACCGCCCTCCTCATCGAGCCCCACCAGTGACCCGCAGCGCCTCGCTCCCAGCACCTACAGCGTAGCCGCGAGGGGCCGCGCCAATGGGGGCCCGAGTCGTGCCCCGCGGGGAGCACGCGGGGAGGAGCCGGAGGAGGCGGTGGTGGCCGCAGCAGCAGCACGCGCACGGCGGCGGGAGGTAGGGTTCCGAGGCAGGAGTGCGTCGGATCCAAGTGCGGAGAGGGGTTTGGGAGGGGAAGAGATTAGCGAGCTAGCTAGAGAGACATCGAGACGAAGTAGGGGAGAGAAATGGAGAGAGAGAGAGAGAGAGGAGGTGGGAGGAGGGGAGGTGTTCGTGTTTTTTTTTCTCCTTCCTTTCTCGGCGAGGCTTTTTTCTTGGAGCTGTTAGTGTTAGGTTTGTGGTTTGTTACGCGTGCGGCTCTGCGCTGTGATTGCGCTCCTGCTGAGTTGTGCTGTGCACCCGTTGCGGACTTGCGGCGCTTCCTGCCGCTGCTGCTTGCCCCCTTTTCACTGGGGTCGCGCGGCGGGGCTTGGCTGCGGCGGTACGGAGGAGGAGAGGTGGCGATGGTGCAGTGGCACGGTGATTGGACGCTGGAGGGTTGAAATCCGTTGGCCGTGGGCCGCACGAGCAGAGAGGTAGGGGAATCTCTGTGTGTGGTGGAGGGGTTGATGATTCTCTGCGGCTGTCAACGTGGAGGTTACCTTCGAACTGGCAGGGCAGTGACGCGTGGAGGTACAAATTAAGGACTTCTTTTTCCCACGTTGAAGAGTTACTTCTTAAGTACTGGTATATGTTCGGCGCTTTAGATACTTCGTACAAAATAGCTGATGCGAACACGCATGAGACGTTAGGGCATCACAAAGTTAGATAAAAGATAGAGTTAATTGACTGTCAGAACCCTTCATATTATCAAAAATAATTTATATGATGAGTTGTCTCTTATACTAACTCTACACAAAGTGTTAGCATTAAATATAGCAGCGTACAAAGACAATATGGTCGACTCTAGATCTTTTCTCTTGTTCTCTCATTCACATCTACAATTATCCTATGTGGTAGAAGAAGAGTCAGCCGATGTCACCTTTTTGTAAATGCCCTTACATGCCACTACATGGGATTTTGGGTGTTCCTATAGAAAAAATTTCAATTGCGCCAAAGGATGAGTGCTAGAGTCCATGACCTCTTCAGTGGTTTCATTTTCTATGTCATTCCAAGTTTGTCATGAAATCATGATCTCCTTGTTAGAACATGTGAGTTGTGTTAGAATATGTGAGTTGTACATGAATTGGTCTCTCAGATAGAGATAGATATGAGAAGTTTGAATGTATATAGACTTGGAGACCAAGTTTTATTTGTAACAAACTTGTAATTGTTTTCGCTATATGTAAAGAGAGGATGCGCCTGAGAGGGTTAAACGCTTCAACCATATTCTTTACATGGTATTAGAGTCTCCTCTCTCATTAAACACATCTAGATGCCATTGATTTCAACTTCTGCTTCCTCATCCGGTGAGATGGCGTCCTCACTTGGTCTCCCGGTGATAGAGAAGCTAACGCGGGAGAACTTCATGCTATGTAAGGCTTAGGTGATGTCAGCGGTACGTGGAGCACAACTCATTGGCTATCTCGATGGTACAATTCCAGCACCGTCAAAAGACTATAATGGTCCAAACCAACATGTCAACTTTGCCACAATGTTGGACACACGATCCTCAGGTGCTGGCATAGATTATCAATTAGAAGAAAAAACACCAGGATTAGCAACAACCTCTTATGGTATTGATGCATATTGGTATATAGATACGAGCGCCACATATCATATAACCGGAGAACTTGATAAGCTGACGACTTGCGATAGGTACAACAAAAAGGATTAAGTTCATGAAGCTAACGATGCAAATATGGAAATTATTCATGTTGGTCATACTACTCTTCATACCCCTAGTCGTAATCTCCATCTAAACAATGTTCTTCATGTTCCTAAGGCTAAGAAAGATCTTGTTTTCGTTCATCGCCTTGCCTCTAATAATCATGCATTCCTTGAATTTCACCCTAACTTCTTTTTGGTCTAGGATCAGGCAACAAAGCAAACATTTCTACAAGGTAGATGTGAGGGCGACCTCTATCTGTTAAGGAATTTTTCCTAGCAGCTAAACAAACAAGTTTTTGGTGTTGTGAAGCCATCGTCAACTCAATGCACACTCGTCTAGGTCATCCAATGTCTACTATAGTTCAAAAATTCCTTAGTGACAATAGTCAAAAATTCCTTAGTGACAATAGTCTTCTTTGTTCCAATGAGTCCAGTAAAGAGTCTATTTGTGTTGCTAGTCAAAAAACTAAGAGTCGTCAACTACCCTATCCTCGCTCAACTAGTATCTCTAGTGCTCTCCTTGAACTTGTGTTTTCAGATGTTTGGGGGCTTGCCCCAACTTCTGTTGGTCGAAATAAATACTATGCAAGTTTTATTGATGACTATAGCAAGTTTACCTAGATTTATCTTTTAAAGAATAAGTCTAATGTTTTCCAAAGATTTTATGACTTCTAGTATCATATTGAGAGACTATTTAATAGGAAGATTATTTCCATGCAACTAGATTTGGGGGAGGGGGAGTATCAAAAGTTGAACTCCTTCTTTCAACGAATTGGTGTCTCCCATTACGTTTCTTGCCCTCATGCGCACCAACATGATGGTTCGGCCAAAAGGAAACACTGACACATCGTAGAGGTTGGTCTAGTAGTTCTTGCACATGCTTGTGTGCCTTGAAAATTTTGGGATGGGTGTTTCTTACCGTAGTATATTTGATCAATCGTCTCCCTAGCAAATTCCTGAATTTTCTTACTCCTACGGAACCTCTCCTTGGTGAACGACTAGATTATACACTCCTTCGTGTTTTTGGATGCGCATGTTGGCCTAACCTTCGTCCTTACAACAATTGTAAGCTTGAATTTTGGTCCAAGGATTGCACTTTTCTTGGCTATAGCAATCTTCATAAAGGGTACAAATGCCTTCATATTTCTACAAGTTGAGTTTATATTTCTCGTTTGTCTTCGATGAATCTGTGTTTCTGTTTTCTCAACTTCGTCCCAATGCCGGTGCTCTCCTCAAACCTGAAATCCTTCTACTTCCTTCGGTTTTGCTTAATCCATCTGGTCATGATCAAGGGGGTGATTTTTTAGGTGATCATCATGCTAATCCTACCAATAGTGCAGTTGTTAATTATGTTGATACACAGGGAATAGGGGAAATAGTCCATGATTTCATGCAACATAGCAATGGCATACAAAATGACCAGGCCTTAGATGCAGCGATCGAGGAAGATTTTCCCGCGTCACCTACTGCGTCTGTGTACGGATTGGGCACTAGCGTGTTGTCCCCTGCAACATTGGGAGAATCTACACCGGGATCGTGAGTGCTAGTCCTGGTTCCCCTAGATCCGCTACGATTAATAGCGGTGGATACCCCAATGCACCTGGGTCTAGATCTTCTACGCCAAATATTCCTTCATCACCACCACAAGTTGTTCTTCCTCGCCATATCACCCGCTTGCAAAATAATATTCGTAAGGCACTTGTTCGCACTGATGGTACTATTTGCTATGGCAATTTGTGTATAATAAGAGAGCCTGGAAATCTTGAAGAAGCGCTCTGTGATTTTAATTGGAAAAAGACCATGGATGCGGAGTATGAGGCACTAATAAGGAATCAAACGGCCGAAGAAGGGAGGAATTTTATAGATTGCAAATGGGTCTACAAGATCAGAAGGAAATCTGATGGAACAATTGTCAGGTACAAGGCAAGATTAGTAGCTAAAAGCTTTAAATAATGATATGGTATTGATTATGATGATACCTTCAGTCCAATAGTTAAAGCAGCCACAATTTAGTTAGTTTTGGCAATAGAAATATCAAGAAATTGGAGTTTGAGACAACTAGATGTGCAGAACGCATTTCTTTATGGTGTTCTAGAAGAGGATGTGTTTTGAGGCAACCACTGGGCTATGAAAATCACTCCAAGTCACAACTGATGTATAAGCTTGACAAAGCTTTATATAGACTAAAAGAGGCACCAAGAGCTTGGTACTTGATGGATTTGGGCTTCTCTTCATCTAAAGCTGACACATCTCTATTCTTTTATAGTAAGGGTGGTGATACTATATTCATTCTCATCTATGTTGATGATATAATTGTTACCAATTCGTTAGGGGATGCCATTGGTGCTTTGCTTAGTGATCTCAGGACAGACTTCCTGGAAATTGAGGTAAAGACGGTGAAGGATGGTATCATCTTATCCCAAGAAAAGTATGCATACGATTTTCTTAAGAAAGTTTCTATGCAACACTACAAGCCAGTCGATACTCCTTCATCAACTTCGGAAAAGCTGTCCTTAACAGAAGATGAACAACCAGGAGGTGAAGATTATACATTGTACTGAAGTATTGTTGGGGCTCTATAGTGTTTGACACTTACCCAAGCTGACATTTCCTTCCCGGCTAATGAGGTATGTCAATATTTGCATGCGCCTACTTCTAAACATTGGACAACAGTGAAGAGAACATTGCGGTATCTCAAGAATACACTGAATCTTGGAGTCAATAAGTCATCATCTACTCTTGTAAGTGCATTTGAAGATGCAGATTGGATTGGCTATCCTAATGACAAAAGATCTACAGGATGCTTTGTGTGTTCTTTGGGTTAAATTTTGTTCCATGGAGTGCAAAGAAAAAAGGGACAATGTCGAGGTCCAATACAGAAGCTGAGTATAAGTCCTTGGCTAATGCTATGGCAGAAATTATCTAGGTACAAGCTTTGCTGAAAGAGTTGGGAATATCGCAGCCTAGAGCAGCTTGTCTTTGGTGTGATAACATTGATGCTACATATTTGTCGACTAACCTTATATTTCATGCACAGACTAAACATATTGAAGTGGATTACCACTTTGTGTGAGAAAGGTTGGCGCAAAGGCTATTAGATATTTGGTTCGTCCCCTCAAGAGATCAGGTAGCAGATAGGTTCACAAAACCCCTATCGGCGTAACAATTGGAGGTTTTTAAACGCAATCTTAACTTAGATAAGTTATGATTGAGGGGAGTTGTTAGAATATGTGAGTTGTACATGAATTGATCTCTTAGATATAGAGATAGATATGGGAAGTTTGAATGTACATAGACTTAGAGACCAAATTTTATTTGTAACAAACTTAATTGTTTTTGCTATATATAAAGAGATGATGCGGCCCGGTAGGGTTTACGCTTCAACCATATTCTTTTGCACTCCTTGTCCAAAAACCTACTTCTAATCTATTCATAGTCTACCCATATTATTGTTGGCGGTACCTGCACTAAATTTACAATATTTGCCCTTAGTAAAATTCTACCTTCTTTTTCAATTTAATATGAGAAGATTGTATTGTTAAATGTTTATGCAAATATTCTTTCTATTTCTTATGCGTGTGATATCTCTAGAAAGAGGTGTTGTTTATGTTGGTTGAGGCAGGAATTAGAGAAGAGAGGAAAACTGAAGTGTAACTATACTATGCACAGGTAGCATCGGTTGATGCAAATACATGACCCCTACTAGTCTCCATTCCTTTGCCCATGGTTTTTTAGTCTTAGACTGTGTTTGATATTGTTGTAGATTATGATATATATGTTGGGACCCAAAATTCATAACATGGAACCTTAAGCGAAATCACCCGCTAAATGTCAACCCCGATCTCAACCCTTGGGCACGAATTGCAAGAGAAGTGAGTGATATGCTTCGAATAGCTCGAGACTTCAATGCAAAAATTAAGTAGGGTGACACAGTCTCCTCACTCTTTTCTCACTGAGCCAGAACATCAATCTCAAACTTGTCCCGGCAATTGAATGCTCGGCTGGAGTAGGATGATATAATTCCCAACATCCCAGTGGAAGAGTCACTTCACAGGGGTGATTACACCTAACAATTCTATGATATAGACCCTGAAACCCTACCCGCGCCATGTGTTTCAATCTCATACATGCAAGGCACATGAGGCAAGTGAGAACAAACAAGTATCACAATAGTAACTCTACGACTAAAACTTACTGGTAGTTCTTAAAGCTTAACAACATATTCACACATAGAGTCGCTTGCACAGCGGAAGATTAAAGATGGCTAAGAAGCCAAAAAGGTAGAGCCGAAAGTGGCAGCAGAACAACCAAGCTGCCGAACCCTAGGCAGGACCATTGCCTGGGATTCCTAGCGATTAGTCGTCGTGGGCGTCGATCTCTATGTAGAAACCATCTGCTGAGAGGATGATTCCGTCTGCAGAAAAATATCAACGGTTGCAAGATGAGTATAAAAATTATACTCTGCAAGACTTATAAAGGGAAAGGTAAATTCTATTGTAGAACACCATACACTCAAACCCTCGACTCCTCCTTTACCACATATGAGGAAGCAGTCGCTAAGAGTTGGCATGTTTTAGAGTATCATTGTAGTTGTCTAATTTGACATAGGTAATCACCAAGTTGTCCATAACTGCGGAGACGGCTATTCGAATAGTTCAAACCCTACAGGGGTGTACATCTTTACCTACACATATCGATCGACTCTTAATGCTAGGCCAATGACACACTTCACGAGGTGTGTTAGCAGAATGTGATCGAACATGACCTTTACAATATTTTTGACTTAAGTATGAACCACCCTAATGAGCTAGTCCGTATACACCAGTTTGGCTGGTACCCCGACATGGTCCCAAAAGTTGTAGCATGTAATATATCCCCGGTCCCAAAAATTGTAGCAAGTTGAGGCACCACATCACATCATTTTTCACTCACCCGGCAAATGAAAATGGTAAACTATTTAGCTCATAGCTTAAGTCTAGATAAATTATTTAGTTGGCGGTGGCCATTATACCACCCGTGTAGAAGTACGCAAATCTTGGATCAATACACATCAGGAACCGGAGCTTGTGGGAAAACGAGATAAACCCACCATACTCCCAGCCATGGCCTCTCGTCTAACCCGATAATGATTAGTCAAGTTCATTAGTTAATTTTCGGTGAACACCCACCTACCACATAACCCATTCGTTTAATGTTGGTATGTCTGCTATCCAAGGAATTACGACTTTTACATATCTAAGCATGTCTAAGCATAATTAACAACATACGCAGTATAGAGGAATTGACTATACTACTCTAAATAGGTTGGGGTGTGGTGGTGTTGATTGGACAACAAAGTAAGTTCATGCAAAGGATAAGGCTGATACTTAGCGGAAAGTATAATATGAATGCATGCGATAACGAATTTAAAAACAAATGGTACTTTGCAAATAGTAGGTGTTTACAATATATTCAAAGGGGTTGCTTGCCTTGTTGCTCGGCAACTAGGTCTTGCTCTTGCTCACAGTTATAAGCTTCGAGACCTTTTGGCTCTATCATAAAGAAGAATGAAAACACCCGAAAAAGGGTGCAATGATGTATATCAAAATGATGAACATCGGCATGATATGAAATGTATGTCATGGCATAGAAGATTCAAAATAAAGACTAATGCAAATGGAATCAATTTAACCAGAGTCCGGACGCTCGAGATATTATGATTCGAAGATCTCTGGCTAATCGGAAACCATAATTTGAGTTTTTGGCTTTTTTTTCTACCATGCAAACATGTATGAAAATGACATATTTGGATAGAACTCATTTTCCTAAACATTTTGATATATTATTCGTATTTTTCTGATTAAAAATCGATTTACTATGATTTTTCTAAGTTTTAGTCAATTAAAAACCCCTTTTGGTCTTTTCTTCAATAAATAAAAATATTAAATAATATTAGTTATTTTTATTACTCAAATCATAATTAGTTATAGTCATTGACATGTGGGCCCCTGGTCAATTTTGGTCAAAGTTGACCAGAGCCTATGATAGTGGGGATCCACTGTCATCTAATTTCCATTTTATTTTATTTCGGTTAAAAATTTCTTACCTACGGGCCCCATGTGTCATACACGATAGTTGTTTAATTAAAACAATGCATTACTCATAGTTATTAAAGGAGTATTAATCACTCTTAAGCATTAATTGCTCATGATTAGCAATAAGTGCGTCAGATTAGTACTAATTATGCTAGAAAAATTAAATTGATCGTGATTAGATATTAATATGTCAAAAACAATTAATTTCCCACGGGCTAATTAATGCCCTATTTGGGGTGCTGTGCTGTCGGCGGTAGCGAGGTGTTGGGAGTGGCGGGCTTAAGGGGGTAGCAGTGGGGTGGCTGCTGCGGGGGCGAGGACAGGTAGCGGCTGGCCTTACCAGGGCTACAGGCAGTGCTGTAGTAGGGAGGAGGCGGCGGCTCAGTGGAAGGCAGTGCTGGTGGAGGAGGGGGCTGCGTCGGGCGGTGAGGCAGCGGCGGGGAAGGGCAGAGTTGCTCGGACTTCACGACGGCGAGCTCGGGCTCCACGGAGACTGCAGCGTTGAGCGGGGGTGTCGGGGCTCGGGTTGACGGTGGTGGGCAGGATGAGCGGCGATGGGCGTTGAAGAGAGAGTGGGTGCGGGGAGCTTACCAAAAGAGAGAAACGGGGAAGGGAGGAAGGAGCTCGACCTTGGTAGATAAAGGAGAGGGAGGCGGTCGGGAGAGGTGAGCAGGAGGTGGCAGGGTACGGCTGCCGTGCGCTCGCCACGCAAGCAGGAGGTGGCGAGGAGACAGCCTTGTGCTAGCGACGGCGCTCGGGAGGAGATAAGGCAGGCGGCAACAGGGATAAGGATGGAGGCGGGTGAGGCAGACCAGGCGGTGGGCATGGGCCGAGGCGGTGGGGAAGTTTGCTAGGCCGAGCGGGCCCAGTCGAGGGATGAGGGGAGAAGACGGGCTACTGGGAGAAGAAAAAGACCGCGGGGAGAAGAAGATGGGCCAAGGGGAGGAGGAAAGCCCATCCGAGGGGAGAGGGTTTATTTCTTTATTTTTGTTATTCTATTTTTCTTTTACTGATTTTTGCTCTAATCTTTTTAAACAGTTTCAATCATCCTTTCTATTTTCTGAAAACTTTTCTATAGTCCCATAAAGCATACGAAGACAACTGAAATATTTTTAAACTCAAAATTGCACTTATACTTAGACCCTTGTTTGAATTAGGTTTTTGGAAGGGTTTCTCTTGACACTTTGAAAAGTTCAAAATTTTACTCGAATTGACTCATGCCCAAATGTCATGACATGCGATGATGCACATTATCAAGATGTTAGAAATGGGGATGTTACAATATAACCCGTTTAGTTGAGTGGCATATACATATTTCACCGTTTTGGTATTTACCTTTGGTATAATCGGTAGAGGAGTTTAAAACTGTGTTTTGGCTAACAGAAAAAAGAGAGTTATATCCAACTGTGTGTCAAGTGTAGTGTTTACCAAATAGAACACCAGCTTTCCTACAATAGCATATAAACAAGTTCAACACACACAATTTAACAACCGTAAATTGGCTGTAATATGCATTGGAAGGCCAGTAAGTTTTAGATTGCATTATTGATTAAGTAGCCTTCCTCAGGTGCATTATTTATTGAGCAGCTTTCTTAGGTGTATTTTTGTTTGTTGGACCTCATTTGAATGGTAGAAAGAAAATGAGATGACACAACCCTCTGTTTTGCCATCTTTTATACTCAATTTAATACGTGGATAATATATATTGTAACACAGATAAAATAAAACAGTAACAAGATCCCAAAAATCTTCCACCTAAAACTACGTACACTGGATCAGTTGGGATTTAGGACATAGGACAGGGGGACATATTACCTTCACTTCAACCTTAGATTCTTTTTTCTGAAAAACTCTTCTCATATATCATCTAGAGAGAGCTAATTCATGAACGATTGTACGGATCCCCCACGAGATCAATTCCAATAGGCCAACTCCCTTGTCAGAAAGAGGCTTCACAACCATGGAAGCCCTCTTCCCTATCTAAGTTATGATAGCCCCCAAACTCCATCTCCTTCCCGCCTCTTTGAAAGCAGATTCAACTCATGTTTGCCTGTTCCAACATCAAATTTCTAAAAAAAGTCAAACTTTCTATTACGTGAATTGCATATTTCAACTCAATCAACTTTCCACTATTTAAAATTACAGCTTTCAACTAAGAAATTAGCAACTTTCAACTTCAAACACAAATAACTTTTAAATCACAGCATTCCAACTTCCAAATCAAAAGAACTAAAGTTCTCATCTCACGTGCTACAAGCTTTAAACTGGGTGAAATGAAGCTTTCAACTCATGGATTGGACAATGACCCGAAATCACAGCTTTCTATTAGTTGAACTATAGCTTTCAACCCAAAAATTTGAAGAAGAAAACAAAAAAAGAGGCTGACCCACTGCTCTCGCTTGCTAAGCCGACAGAAGGGAAGACGGAGCTCCGGTGAAATAGGAAGGGGAGTTGCTGAGAGGGACGACCATAGGGCATCGGCTACAGAGGCCGTGACGGCCCCGGTGACCTTGAACCTTGGCAGCATGGGGAGCGGAGGGGTGGTGCCGATGGGGAATGGAGGCCTTGCTGCGAGGGTGGAGGCCGTGAGAGGAGCAAGGGCGAGGAAAGGGCGTTGCCGAGCCAGATCTGAGAGAGAGAGAGAGAGAGAGAGAGAGAGAGACGGGGTGCTATGCTGTTGTGTTGTGTAAAGGAGGAAGAGTGGCGCCTCGTGATGGATTGCTATGCAGATGACGAAGGAAAAGGGAAAGTGCTGGTAGAGATCGAGCATGAGAGAGGATCAGAGGATCCCACGTGAAGACGTGTTTATACCCGCGAACAATCATAAACTATGGTTTTCACATTTAGAGATAGGGTCAAAAGACCCTACACGAAATAAGGGGATAAGAAAGATGATAAAATGTAAATAAAATTACAAAATTGCCCCTAATGGACACGTGCCAAGAACTAAACAATTAACAGGGCTCGACACATGCCCTGATAGCTTGCATGGCCTGCCACGCGTCCACTTGCTCTCATCGCTGCTGATCGACAGGTAAACCATGGCCGAAGACCCACCACTACCAGTCGCCACCAGCGTGCGGAAGAGAAGGTGGAATTGAATCCTCCCAAGGGTCTAGAAGCACGAGACCAGGAGGAAGAAGCAGGTCTCGTTGCCAGGGTATTGAAGAGGCATTTGCGCCAATCGTCGGAGGAGATGTAGATGATGCCGAGGATGGAGAAGAAACTTGTGCGCCAGCCGACGAACCTGAGCCCCTTTCACAAGCATAGGCCTCGACGTAGTGCTGCTGGACCATCGAAGTCGCCATGGAACGGCCACCCCCAAAGGAGCACCAGGTGGGCTTCCGAGGGGGCGTTTGAGATGGAAGCGGCAGCCCCCTCACGAACCTGACAGCTCAAGCCAGCCTCCCGCCAGTGGATGAGATTCATGAGAACAACATCACCTGGCGGAGAAGAAGTCAATACTAAAAATAAAAGGGAGGCACATGCATCGATTTCCGTCCGACCTTCAGGGACAACAGGAAAACCGGAGGTGAAGCTCTGATTCCAGGCCAGAGGGAGAGATGGAGTAAAGGATGCACGCCCGGTGGTTAAACTCTCTCATAGGAACCCTACAGCAGCGGTAGCAGGCAAACCGAGACCTCGTACAACCTTGGTTCCATGGACACCGTCTGCATTTTAATCCTGCATCCATCGTTAGTCCACGTACGTACAGTAGCTTTTTGAGCGGACCGCGTGCCTAACAATAATTCATGGACCTGTGCTGTGCAGTACCGCACCCTGCACGGTGCCACTCCGGTGGAGGTGGTGGTGGGCGTGGAACATATGCATAGGAGTCAGGACCATTGCTAGCCCAGCCTTAGCTGCGCTGATGGCGTAGGTTGGCAAGACATCAACAAAACAAATCTCACTACTTTTCAGCAGCCAGCCGATAAAGAGGGAGAGAGTTTGTGCTTCCTACAGGATTAGGATGGGGACGCCCTTATCACCTGTCATTCCATTCCGGGTCTTGGTTCTGTATATCATTTTCGAAAAGGTGATTTTGTATATCATGTATGGCTTCGAGCTTACGCAGGCATTATGGAGTAACAGAGATTTTTCTCTTGTGGTCATGGCAGACACAGATCTTTTTGAAGTAATGGCAGACACAGATCTGATTGGTTCATTTATCGCATAGAAAATGGTTGTGAGTTGTTATCACTGGTGGCCAGGGGAACCAAGGACATTCTAGGCAGCTAGCCAACTAACTGACTACAGTCGTAGGCTCGATCATAGCCCACAGTTGCACACAGTGCAGTGCAGCTAATCACTGTTCTAGCCAATCGAATCAAAAACTCAAGGAGACCTTCCAACAGCAGAGCTAGCATGCATGCACCAACCAATTACTCAATGGTAGATATATACCCATCGCTTCTACAAAGCCAAATAAAAAACTCCCCCCACTTGGAAAAAAAGTTGGAGCCGATGGATGCAAGAAATAAGTCAGCTGATGCATGCATTGCAGCCTATATGTGCTGCGAGCTGGCGACTGCAAACAAACAGCGAAATTGTATGTATACACATAGATGTTCAGACTATTTTAAATTTATAGCATTATATGTCCACATTTCATATTTGGATCTTACATTTAAAGCAATCTGAATCAATTTATTGAGTTTCAAAAATAATAATTTAAAACCAGAGGCAAATTGCATTAATCTGTTTAATTAAATCAAAAAGAGTTGTCTAGTTAATTAGAGAAAAATCAGACGAAAACCAAGATTGCAAATATGCTAAAATCTAGTCAGGCTAGACCTAAAACACCACAGGTTGATATGGTTGCGGTAACACGAACTGAACACATAATGCTAAGAAGGTAGCCACCCACAAATGTTATTATCATCGTCCAATTACGCTATGACCTAACGACTTTAACTTCACTGAAGCAGTGCATCCTCGTTTCACTTGGATATTTGGCACAACTCATCGAAAAATGTCGTGTATACATATGTGTGACGAAAGCTAGGCAACGGGTGCAACTGCTCTATTGCCTTTCCAGGGCACGGTGGTATGTCGCCTAGGTCATTAGACCGTGCTGGTTGCTACTGGTGAGCTAATGCAAGCAATAATGTCAGCTTAATTAGTACGTAGTATATATTACAATCCATGATTGCCACTTTGACCGTTAATCCAAATAAAATCAGCACAGGCTCCACGATAAAGGCTTAATTAATTTTTATCGTCAGGCCTCAAGTTGACCGAGTCTTGTCAGTCGCTAGCATCGGAGGTGTAAGCTAGCTTTCCTACGCTGGGAAAGTAGGCTGGATAGGTTTGGTTTCCCGTGTAAGCTGCGAGTTGCTGCCTGAGCCCAACGCAACTTGCGGCGTATGGTCTGGTCTTGTCTGTTGATGTGCCGGGTGTTCTTTGTCGTTGATGCTGACAATATATATGCCCTGGTCGACTAAACTAATAAATTATTTGTGCATATTTATCAACAACTAATAAACCTGAGGCTTATTTCTGTACAACTCTAGCAACAGGTCAGGAGCATAAAGGACCAAATAAACATAATTTGCATCACACACTAGTTAGGCAAAAGTAGTAGGCCTCGGGTTAATTAATTATCTAACATCATCTGCACCTCTTCTTACCCTCTTCTTACCAGGAAAAATCATCATAGGTCCTGAGGTGTATCAGTTTAGAGAAAAGCAAATGTACATGTACATGTGGGTACATGAGTTAAGAATTTAGTTCAATTCTCATATTTGTGCATCTCAAAAAATTCTCCAAAAATTCATAGATGTTCATCATATTATATTGTACAAACCCACAAAATTTCATGCAAAAATATAATCAAGAGTGCCCTACACAAAAAAGATAAAAAATTGTTGCTACGTTGTTTTAAAAATAAGTTGAATTTTTTGTCTTTTTTGTGTAGGGCACTCTTGATTATATTTTTGCATGAAATTTTGTGAGTTTGTACATTATAACATGATGAACATCTATGAATTTTTGGAGAATTTTTTGAAATGCATAAATATGAGAATTGACCTAAATCCTTAACTCATGTACCCACATGTACATGTACAAAATCCACTCTCATCAGTTTATTATTGTACATTTTCATAGGTCCTAAGGTGTAACAGCTACAGCCATCAGGATGCCATCATTGGCCATACAAAAAATAAAAGAGAACCTGCATCAGTTCAAGTAAGTAGCAGCCGCAACAGCAAGTACAGAACCAACATTGCTTATCCAACATAATTCTAGTAACATCTAATATATGTCAGCGACATGTCATATAATTTTAGCAAGACTCCAACATAATTTTAGCAACATTTAATCAACATTTCAGCAGTCTATAACATTTTAGCAATATTTCAGCATTACAGTATTAGGTCCATATTAAACAATACAAAAGTGATGTCCAGATTTCACCATATGGAGGGGTTAGCTATACCACCTCATACATGCACATGCCAAGTGCCGAATTTAGTAATTAGGAGATTGGTCTTCATATTACACCAATTCACAAAAGATCACCTCAACTAGGGTGGTTACTAATACTTACGCATTGGGATGCTTCACTAGAAAACGTTGAACCAATGACACACACACGACGTCTTCCATTTGCATGAAAGAAAGGCTAGTAGCCTTCTTTTCCATCAGATGATCTAGAACAGCCAAGCGAGTATTTAGAAGGAAGACTTGGAGGTCCATGACGGCCTTGTACACATCTAGATGTGTCTAAGTATGCATTGTGGACTTGATAGCACCCGTCATTTCACATGCAGCATCAACTATATTGTTCAACACCAATACATCTCCTTCCTAGGGGTATTTGTAGCAGATCCTGTGCCAACACCAAACTCAAACCCAGTAGCACCATTAATCCCACCAAATCCCTCATTGCTTCCATCTCTGCATGAGCTCTCCACCTCAATTGAAACTCCCAAAGCCTCATTGGACCCCATCCCATGGCATACTTCCCTTTGGCTTGCCAGCACAAAAAATGTCTCCCAAAGCCTCATTGGACCCCATCCCATGGCATACTTCCCTTTGGCTTGCCAGCACCAAAAATGCCTCCATCTGCACATAGTTCTCAAGCGGCACGTTGAGGAACTCAACATCCTTAAGATGATCCTACAAAATAATATTTTCAATTAAGTACCACATTGTTGGAATCAAAGCAATGGAATTACATATATGCACAAACCTTGGTGTTGCCCAAGTAGTGTTGTTTCTTGAGTACTATCATGCTATTGTTATCATCCCAAAGTGCCCCTCTAAGGTACCTTAGCTGAGTAATCCTAATCCACCTTGCATGCCACTTGCAAAGATGGTTATGCACTTGGGTACGAGTCACTTCAAAACCAATGTAATTTAGTCAAAGACTTAGCAAGTTAGTTAAGGTGGATCTCCTTGAATCCTTTGTTGGTCTTAACACCTTGCCCTATTATCTCAACAAGGTGGTGCAGCATGAATGAGGATATGCGTGGGGTCCAATGCAATGCACTTTTGCCCCCGGTCGCAACAGCCCCAGAACCATTCTCACCTAGTTCAACCATTCTCTAGTGGCAGTATGCAAAAATAAACAACAAGTAAGCAATACAATGAGATATCAGCAATTTATAACAAATTTCAGCAACATTTATGCATATAGGTGCAACAACATTAATAGTACATACAACAGGATACATCAAATATATGTTAAACCCCTATTCTCCCATATCTCATTTGCAAATCCGTCCCTCTTTTCAGCCCAATAATTATTATCAAGAACTGTGTCATTGTGATCTTCATTACTAGGGTTAGGATTCCATGTGGACTCGGATGGGACAAAATTCATCCATGCCATGCTGAAGGACCCAATTGTGAATAATGGTACATGCTAGTACTACTTTCATTTGTGTTTTGTAAGGGTGAAAAGGCTTATTGAAAACAATCTTCCAACAGTTCTTGAATGTAGCAAAAGCCCTTTTTAATCGATGTCCTTAGAGAGGAGTGTCTTAGATTGAACAACTCTCTCGCATTTTGAGGATCATTTTCTCCACCATACTATTTCAAGTGGTACCTTGTGCTACGATATGGTGGAAGGAATCCTAGTCTCGCGCATACCCAGCATCAACAAGGTAGAATATCCTAGAAAATGGCATCTATTAGCTATGGGTAAATAGTGTTAGTAAATTTAACAAATAGGTTTTAATTTATTACTTGCTGGATCTGTCAACCCATCTTCCCTCTCCAATGCATAGCAAGTATAAAGGCATCATGGGCTGACCCCTCCCATCCGGCAAGTACATAGGTGAACCTTAATCAAAGTCGACCACGGCCATGACGTTTTGGGTGGTAACACCTTTCCTACCCCTCAAGGTAGCAAAGATCTTTGTCAGGACTCTAGAAAGCACATGGGTCCTATCTATTGCACCAATACAATCCTACCTAATAAGCACAAGCATTAATTGACACTTCTGTCCAGAAATACAAACTATTCATGTTAGATATTTTTTCATATTTTACCTTGAAGTAAGGGTTGTAGCGATTGCTTTGCTGAATCTTAGGGTGGATGTCCATGGAGGGGGCCTTATCATCTCATCTCGCAAGTCACCAATAGCAAATAACACTTCCTTAAAGTACTTACTAATTGTCTCGATTGACCTTCTAAATGTTGGTTGCATAGTCCTAAACCTATGGTTGTGGCCCACTACTAGGAGGAGCATGGCTACTTGTTCCTCAATGGAGGTATGTATGTTATCCAGCAAAAGTTGTCTTTCTCTAAACAAAGTACACAAATAAAAAAATGGAGCCCTTGTCATCCGAAGCTGATTTAAGGAACTTTGTATCATTGGAGTGTGTCGATGATTGGTAAACCGCCGATCTAACGGTAGTCATGAGATAGAGAGATTTGTTGAAGGGTAGGGACCCTTGGGACCGTTATCTAGCAGTATCGTGGAACACGAAACAATATTTTTACACAGGTTCGGGCCTCCCGTGGGATAATAACCCTATGTCCTGTTGGTATATATTGAATCTCAAGTATCTTACAAAGGCGGATGTTAGTGGCTATCCTAGATGGGATCTAAACCTAATCGGGTCCTTCTCCGAGTAGATCTGGATGGCTGGTGGAATCTTCTCGTGAAGGCTAGGGCTCAATGTCCAAAGACTTATGGCTTGTGTATGGCTTCGATCCTCCTTCCCCCTCTGGGGGGTCCCTAGGTCCTTTATATAAAGGATGACCTGAGTCGTAGTGGTCGTGAACTTATCTCTAACCTGTCATCCTTAAACATAGGGATTGACTTCCTAGTTCAAAAGTTTTCTTGCCCTTATCAAGGAAGGACTCGTCATCTCTTAGATTCTTGGGCTGTTACATCAACCGCTCTGAGTATCTAGGGCATTCGTATACTGATAATACCCCGTATACGGTATTAACGTATTACTCATCATCAAGCCCCTCATCAGTACGCGAAGTGAGGCCGGGATGGATTAACCAAGAACATGCCGAATCGGGAAGCACATCCGATCAGAAATATCCCTGGGTTTGTTGATGCTTCCTTCCGAGTAAGCTGGCTCCTCTACTCGGAGCAACTTGTTCTTCTCCTTAGGTAATGGATAATCCCGAGTAGCTTTTTAACCCCCCGAGTCATCCTTTTTCTGAGAAGGAATGTACAAGTACCCACCGAGTGGTTAAGGCAGGCCCGTGATTTCCGTACTAAAGCTTATCTGGATTCGGCGGGTGCCTAAGAGGTTAAACCGTCTCGGAGGAAATTTCACAGGGTGGTGAAGATCTCTTTTCCCTCCTTTTCCTAGTTATAACTCGCTGACATGTGGGGCTCCACAACATGTCTTCGCGCGTCATGCGCCTGTTTCCCCCTATTTTCCCGCAAAACCCAAAGATCATGTGCTGAAAGTTACTGCGTGTATTTATTGCGATGGAACGTGGCTCAGTAATCGTGGCCGAAACAATCGTTTGATCCCTGACTTCTTTCTTGGTCTTATAAGACCGAATGTGGCTCTAGATTCTTTTTTTACTACTTTTGCTCCCAGCTGTTCATCTTCCATCTTCTTCCTTTCGCCAAGAAATGCCTCCCTTAGGTCATGACGAGAGCTACTTCAGTGGCTAATAAGGGTTCTTAGGAGTGATCAGAGCTGACCTCTAATCAGCTCGCAGCATCGAAGGTACTCACCCTCATCCACTCGCAGCTCGGGGTCAAGTTCCGCCCTGTAGGGAGCGAAAGAACTCCTGCGCCTGAGCAGGGATGATTAGTAGTATTCCCAGATTTCTTTGGTTGTGGCTACTTCCTCCCCTCGTCATCCTTCCTGCTCGTCGTGCTCCAATTCTACAGGGTTAAGATCATCAATCTTAATCCTAACTCCTTCGCGATGTTGAGTGTCTTCGCACACCTGTGCGGAGTGTTCCTAGGAACCCGACCTCCCCTCGACCTCTTCAGATACTACTACAGTCTGAAGAGGATCAATAGTAAGGTTGTCGGTGGCGCAAGCTTCCAGCTCCGAGGAGGTAGAGCCGAGGAGTATATTGACTCTGCCAGTAAGAGCTCTTGGCCGGGGTGGCAAAAGAGATGGTGCTACTCCCGGCCTACAGCTACCGGGGGAATCAAATTTTGGGGCACTGCCCCAGTTCAGGTACCGTTGTGGTCTGACGAGACGGACCTGAACCCACGTCTCTGTCGACTGGTCGACGAGATCAAGGAGCTCAAGAGCCAGGGATTGACCGCGTGTGTCACATTTCAGTTTTTCAAACCCTGCAAAGCATGGCATTACATTAAGCTGACCAAATCTAAATCATGCATGGCGCCCCACATGAAATAATATTCGTAAAAATCCCAACAAATTTTCCAAGATTAATTGTAACTATACTAGACCAAATATGCAAAAATACGAGGACCTTCAATTCAAAACTATTAAAATAATTCAAATACTGTCTTGAACTGTTTTTGAAAAATTAGCAAAACCCTAGAAACCACCATTTGCTAGGTAGCTGTTTTGCTGCACCAATAAATGCAAAATCCATATCACGTGTGAATTTCTACCACCATAAATTCCCGAATAACTCCTGAAGATTCTTGGTAAGATTCCTCAATCAACCATGAGCAGTTTTCATAGTGGTACTGTACAAGAAAAGCTAGTTATTAATTTTTTTCTATCAAAGCCAGATTTGACCCTTGTACAGGAAGTGCTAGAAATACATCTTAGAAAAGTCCACAAAAATTCTCAGAGAGACCCACTGATATAAAAAGCCTAGATATAAAATAAAATGGCTTGGTACAATATAAAAATTCTCAGTTGTCATTATTTTTTCAATCAGGGATAAATAAGCCTTTGAACTACACCTACCCAAAATAACTCTCCAAAAATTCCTAGAAAAATCGTGCAGCCTCCCATATATGCTAGAACCTCAGATACCCAAAAATACAAGTCTATATTACTCTATAGTGTACCAAGTTTGAACTAAACTTGGCAAGCAATCTGAGCCATTGATCCCATGGATCCGACGGCTAAGATTGGAGAGATTCGTGGTGAACAGTGCCATGAACGGTGTCTATGAACAGTACCCATGAACAATGCCTACGAACAGTACCCATCTACAGCACCCCTCACGAACAGTACCCATCTATAGTACCATATACAGTGCCCAATTTTGCTGCAACCTCACCTCCAATAGTGAGCGGTGCCCAACTTTCCTTGTTCCCTTCAATAGTGAGCGGTGCCCAATTTTGCTGCAACCTCACCTCTAATAGTGAGCGGTGCCCAACTTTCCTTGTTCCCCTCAATAGTGAGCGGTGCCCAACTTTGCTGCACCTTCATAGTGCGTGCAAGATAATTAACTTCCCTGCCTCCTTCTCCTCTATTTAAACCAAGCAACTCCCCTCCCTCTCAATTCCCAACCAGCCCGAGCTCACCTTCTCTATCTACTCCATCTACTAGCCTCTCTTTCTTCCCCATAAAATTAGCTCCCCTCTGTACATGTTTTCCCAAGACCAAGCTCTACCTACTTTCTTCTCCCAAGCTCCAAGTTGAAGCAAGTCGCCCCGAGCTCCCTCCTATTCCTTATCCTCTCCTTCACCCCTACTCGAGCTGCATTTTTTTCCTCTCAGCTAGTTTCCTCTCCTGGCAGAAACCTCAAAAGTCTATGTCTTCTCCGTTGTAACTCCGATCGAATCAATTCTTTCTCTGATGATCTCATAAATTTCAGAACTATCCATTAACATAACTTTAATAATTTTTGAAAGGTTTGGAATTTCAATTTTGAAAAATATTTCAAATTTGTATGCTATGTTGATACATCTTACTCAAGATTAGCCCTGGACAAATCAATTCTTCTACCTAAAAATGTTCACAAAAAAATCTAGCATGATGGGCTCAGCGACACTTTAAAACTTTGATTTCTTTAGGTAAAGCTAATAGAAATCATGATGAGCTTTAAAACATTTACCTTATTAGAGTATATATACACATGCAATCTTTTCCATAACACCTAGTACCTCATGGTATCTGCATCCTCTTCTCTTACCATGTCATATCGTTTGAATCTTATTTGGGTTTCTCTGGTTTAGTTGTTTATTCGACTCTCTCTCAAGTGTAGTTGACGGAGTGAGGTACGTGCGCCAGGAGGATCCGGAATGACCCCCGTGTCAGGAACCGAACTAGGAACTACCAGGCAACCATTTCTCACCTTGACCATGTTGAAACCTATATGTGATAAACTTAAGTATTTTGCTTACGAACCTGCATGCTATGTTTGTAACAATACTATGTTAACTAAGAGTAGTTATGACCTATAGATGCATTGCCAAGGATCCAACCTGAAATAATTTTGTAGCCCTAGTATTAGACATTGAACATTGTAGTTCCGGTGAGGTACTAGACATATAGGCTGTAAGCCAAGCCTAGTCCCGCGCTAGAACAAAACTCTAAATTTTTTTTTATGAGGTTGGGAATTACTTTTGGTTCGGGAAAACAAAACCCTTGAGGTTTGTGAGTCGCGTAGGGCTGATGTTAAAAAAAATATGTTTACCAAAAATCCAAAATAAAATGGGAGATGATTTTGATTCGGGTAAGAATTTTAAGGGTAGTTTGGGGATATTGATGTAGCATGTGGTGGCATGATTGTCAGGATTGAGTATGGAGTCTTGCTCAAATCAACCAAGGACCGAGCCTAAGTGCCGCTAAACCAGGTTCACCCTGTACGTCCACATGGCCTTTGTGGAAAGGACTTGGCTTATTATCCCGTCAAGTATTAGAGCCTGGACCCGTGGGCAGTAGGAAGAGTGTGCTAGGTAGATTGGCATCCCTAGAGGACCTCCACGTTACTATGTAGGGAGTCGTTCGACACAAAAGTAAGTCCACTTCGGGTTGTGTGTCAGGAGTCACCGAGCATAAGTGGAGACTGGGTAGATCTTATCTAGCGGGTCCAGCTCTGGTACGAAAATGGGTGAAAGGTCTCGCTGTAATAACCCTGCCGATACACCTCGTGAAGTGTATTCATAGCGCTCAGCAACAAGGGGAACTTACATCTTGTGGGTAAAGCCGTACAACCTCTGCAGAGTGTTAAAATCTATTCGAATAGCCCCGTCCTCGGTTATGGACATGAACTGGCAAGGCCACACATTGGTTAGACTGAGTTTTGTTTGCAAAAACCTAGGAAAGAGACTAAGGACGTGGACATGATGTGTCCACAGAGTGCAATTTACGCTACAAGGTGGGTAGCAAGGAATTGTAGAAGAAGGGTCTAGTCGTACTGCAAGGGGTAGTATGGACAGGTATCGCTAACTTTAGATGGCGATAGGCAGAGCTAACGGGCTGAGACAAGAAAAGGAGGTAGTGGAAACTACTTCGTGCGATGATACGATCATTGGAATTACTTTCAATTTCAAAATTGCCTTAGAATCTACTATCCTTGTATTTAATTAAAAACTTACTTTTCTGCACAATATGTGATCTAGAATAGAGCAGTCTCCTTTGAATCAAACCCTGCATGAAATATAGCCGTATTACTCCCCTGTGGGACTTGCTTGTGAGTACATTCAATGTACTCACCTGGCTTGTTGATGTGGCCAAGCGAAGAGGAGTACCACTCCGACGATGACGACAGTGACTTCGAGGGCTAGGGTGTTACTCCAGTCAGTTGCCTGTTGTTTAGGCATATTGATGGGCTTATCTACGTATTTCTATCTTCCGCTGCAGACTTTTATCCAGCCAATCGGCTATGTTGTTCAATAAAGACCATAATGGCCTATTTGTGTAATAGACTCGGTATTGTATGACAATGTTATCAAGCTTCTTGTGTGTACTGGCTACTGATCATGGGACCAGTACAAAAAACACAGGAATTTATCCGGCCTTAAAACCGGGTACGCCACAGCGTGGGCCGTCGCCGAGGATTTCATCAGGCGTGGTTTGTGCCCCTTGAGGGCCAGGGATACAGGTGCCTAGGACACCTCTTGCGACTTCTTCCGTACTCAAAATAAATTAGGTATCCCCTGTTCCCGATAACCTTTTGTATTCTCAGACAAGCATAGCCCTAATCTGGTATCTTCCTTATCGGCAGCCCTAGATGAGCCTGATGTGCTAGCGGATGAGGGTTCTTTTGAGAAGCCACTCCGCCTGGACACTGCAGCGTCCTGACGTCGCTTCCTTTGCGGCCCAATCAAGAGCACGAAGAGGTTCTTGTGGTAAACCCTTCTTCGTCAGATTTTTTTCTCCTTCTAATTAGAACTAATCAGGATTATTCTCGGGCACTCCTTTTCTTATCATAAGGGGCACGGGGTTGTGGATCCTAACGCTGGAACCTCTGAGGATCGACTGTATCTGCCCAGACCAGAAGACCCCCGGAGTTTGAGTCCAAGATTCGCTAAGGATGCTAGCGGGGTTGCTCTAGGCCCTGATTCAGATCCTGCGGAACAGTCTGTTTGCCCAACAAGGTCCCCTCCGCAGGCTTCTTCTCAGGTACCCCCAGTTCCCTCCTTGCTTTGGCCCTTCCTCGATATTGGGGTAACAGGGTCACCTGTTGCAATATAGGGGGAACATAACTCTCGTCTACAAGAACATACCCCACCCTTCACGGAGGGGAGCACCGAAAAGATGCCCCGAGATGGCGGGAGCCCCCAGGTCGAGGAAAAAACACAATCATCCCAGCCAAAAGGGGGTTGGCCCTTGTCGGACTCAAGGAGCCCCTCGAATTGAAGCGCCCAAGGTGAGCGTGCTTTCTGCAGTTCTCTCCCCTGAGTAGGTCAATCTGTGCCTTGATCTTTCTTCTTCCTCTTTTCGACTGGGACTTGCCACGGCTAAGGTTTTGACTAGGGTTCCTCCAGTAGCGCTGGCCCCGACAGCTACACTAGCCTCGAGGATGGGTCTTCTTCCGGTAGTGGCCCCCTCCCCAGTGGTAGTGACGGGGATTCCTCCTGCTTCGCCATCCGAGGGGTCCACGTCGCTATTACTCATGGACTTGGTGAAGCTTGTCGAGAGTGGCTTCGACTTCCCTCAATGCGTTGCTTCTCTGCTGAAGGTGAGGGAAGGAGTTTTATTTATAGACTTGTTCTGCGAGAAGACTAACATCTGTTGGCTGTGGTTTGCCGTGTCCCAATCGGTTCCTCTCTAGACAGAAATCGAGAAGCTGATGATGCAAGCGAAAGAGAGGGACATCGAGGTGTCCGAGCTTAGGGCCGAGGCGGAGCGGCTCGAGATGGACAAAGCCAGACTAGAGGACAACAAGCTTCGCCTGTGAGACATGCTTGTCGACGTTCGGTCGGAGTGTCTCAAAGTGAGTCCCGAGTAGCTGCCCTGAAGGACGAACTCGAGAGCGCCATGGGGGTGTTGGAGGCCGCTCTTGGTGAGGTCGGGGTTGATATCCCCGAGTGCTCTTCCCATGCCCTTTGGATGCGGGAGGCGATGGCAGCGATCTTGCGTCTGAAGCCGACGGTGGAAGCCCACATCAAGACCCAACTTCGGCAAGGGGTTTGAGACTCCCTGGCCATGGCCCTCGCCCTGTTGAAGGCTCGATATCCTGGGATGAACGTCGGCGCCCTCTGTGATGACCTACCTGGGGGGGAGACCGGGGGCGTCGAGAAGCTGGTTGAGGAAATGCGGGACCCCGCCAACGTGTTTGTCGATCGCCTTGGCATTTAGATACCTGTAGAGCAAAGAACTTGACGGGCTTTTGATTAGTTACATTTGTCCAACAGGCAGCTAGAGGGCCTTATTGGCTTTATTATGGTTTTGACAAGCTTCGCCTAATATGTCGTAGCTCGTACCCTTTGTTTCGTACTCGATATACATTTTGGAGATTTCCACTGCGAGCCAGGGTTCTCAGTCGGTTAGGCCTTAGATCGAGGTCGAGTGGAGAGTTCATGGACTCTTTGTCACTCGTCGACGCGATAAGGGACCTTCCTTCCCCCCCGAGTCTAGAGCTTGATCTTTCTCTATTTTTCGAGTACTTGAGCTTTTGGGTGTTCTGTTCGACTTATTGTTGGGAAACTTATCACTCTCGTATCACCTATCCAGCCCCCAACTATCTATTGGACAAAAATAAAGTTTCGAGTGGACAGTTATGAACGCAGATCGTATTCAACTAGGTATGTGTTTACAAATTGTCTAAGAAGGACAGAAAAGAGCTAGCTTTTCTATTGCTGGGAACTACCAAAACGAGTGCACTGAGGGCATGCCCTTTGACCTGAGTCTTAGCAAGTTGCTATGAGTTCTCCAATCTTCGTGCCATGACCCGCTGAGGGTGTTGTCGAGAGTGCATGCTAGGCAGAGGCGCCTGGAGCGCCTAATCGTCCACTGGTTCGTTCCGTAGCTCGATGATGCGAGGCAGGAGTTCGGTTTAACCATAATGACCTAAGGTTTGAAGGGCGGTGCTTGTGCGGACTTACACTGGGTAGCTGGGATGCAGTTTTGTCGCTGTCGGTCTGGTCCCGAACGGGTCGTGGGATCGGTTTTCCGGTCTGTGGCGATCATCTCTAGACGTCTCGTTGGAGGTTTTTTTGGTACCTATCCTCATTGGTGACTGAGTCTGGTGTTCATTGATGTAATGGAGGTGCCTGTCTTTCTCGTGCCCCTGGAACTATTCGGCGAGGTCTAGGCTGCGCTTGTCGCAAAGCAATGTGTCTTGGATAGAGCTCTTCACCATGATGACCCCTTTTGGTCCTGGCATCTTCATGCATTGGTACGTGTAGTGAGTAGCTGCCATAAATTTGGCGAGGGTTGATCGTCCTAAGATGGCGTTGTATGCCATCTCAAAGTTGACTATGTCGAACATGACTTTCTCTGTTCAGAAATTCTCCTGCGTCCTGAAAGTCACAGGGAGCGTGATCTGATCGATCGGGGTTGCCGAAGAGCCAGGCACAATGTCATGGAAGGTCTGGGTAACTAGTTCAACGGACGAACGCGGAATCTACATCGCGTCGAGGGCGCTTGTGAAGAGGATGTTCAACAAGCTCGCTCCGTCGATGAGTACTTGGGCTACCTTGTAGTTGTTCACCGTAGGCTCGACGACTATTGCGTATCATCCTGGTCAGGTGTCTCAGGACAGTCGTCTTGGTTGAAGGAAATCTTGACTACCGACCACTTGACTACACGAAAGGCTCGAGGGATAGTTGCCAAGACTTCTCGGGCCATGATCTTGTATTGTCTCTTCAATTCATAGGAAGCTGAGCCCCCCGAACATGTGGTCGATCATTCGTACCTCAGGGATTGGCTCGTGGCCTGAGTTGCCATCGAAACTGGAATCTCGGCTGTGGTTCGAGACTTAAGGGGACTTCCTGCGAGGCTTCTCGTTCTCCGCCCTAAGATATTTCTTGAATACACGACACTGGCGGAGGTCGTGTGAGCTGGTTTGATGGAAATCGCATCAGTTCTTAGTTGTCTTGTCAGTAGAGGTTGACTGCTTGTCGCTCGAGCGGGGCTACCATGCGCGCTTTTTGGGAATGTCGGCCATTACCCCGTCGGTCTTTGGCCTCTTCTCCCTGTTTCCTTTGAAGGGCTTTTTCTTGCGGTTGCTTTTCGATGAGTTTCCTTCTTGTCTGATGGGGGACCAGGTTGTCCCGTGCTCCTATCATTCGATAAATAACAGTGCTTCTTCGGCGCTGGCAGCCTTCTCAGCGAGGTCCATCAGTTGTGTTACCATTCTTGGGGGATACATCGCCAGGTCTTGTATGCATCGTTTGTTCCTATTGCCACTGGCGAAAGCGCGGATTACGTCAGAATCGCTTACCTTGGGTATGGTGTTGCGGATGGTGCTAAAGCGTTTGGTGAATTCCCGCAAAGTTTCACCCCTTTGCTGGGTAAGTCGGAAAAGCTCGTCAATCTTTCCCGGTCGAGCATATGCTCCCTGGATGTTCCCCAAAAATACCCCGCATAGCTGACCCACGAGTGGATTGTCCTTGGTAGGAGGTTCATTAACCATGTCCTTGCAGCCCCTTTTAGGGCAGTCAGGAGGTAGTTAGCCATCACCTTCTCGTCACCTCCAGTGGCCTCAATGGTCATAGTGTAGATCTGTAAGAACTCTGCCAGATTTGTGGTGCCGTCGTACGTTTGCACCGGTCTGGGCTTAAATCGAGATGGCCATCGTACCCGCCGAAGGTCAGATGCAAGGCTTGGCATCCGTTGATGGTTTTCTGAGAAGTTTCTGGAGTGGTCTCTTCGAGAAGTTTCTAGAGTTGGAGACCACTCCCAACCCCGGTTATAACGTTTGGGGACGTCCCGAGCTGGGGAACGTCCTCTCCCATCCTTCGAGTTCCTACGCTGGTTCAGCTTCTTGCATAGGTCTCGTTATTCACTTCTAGTCGGAAGGCGGTATTCCTAGTCGGGTCTATTTTTGGGATGTCGTCCCTCTTGGTGGTATCGTCCTTCTGGATCTGACTCTTCTTTGTGCGAACTCGAAGGAGTCCTTCTGTAATTGGAACTGTGGGTTTGAGACATCAATCGAGAGGACTCGGCTTGCGCTAGAGCTTGCTCTAGCTCAGCCCCCAAGTCACGCATCCATTGTTCTCCAGCAGGGGTGTTAAGATCATGTGTCAGAGGATGTAGGAGTTTGTGGTGAACCTCGGAAAGTTTCCGAGCAGTCCGGGACGCGTCCTTCTCCCCCTTGCTGAGAGGTGTCCAGGTCTACCGATTGACTGGTATCCCGAGCGGTGTGGCCAGTGACTTGTTGTGGGGCAGTTTTTTGACACCTTCTCGTAGATTGGCCGCACCATCATTCCGAGGGTCTTCGGGATCCTCCGAGCCATTCGCGATTGCGAAGACTATACGTAGGTTCTCCCCGCTCGATGTATGTTCCAGATCCATCAAATCTTCTCCGTTAAGAGGGATTTTGAGGGTCTGGTCTTGCTCGGGCAACCGATCAGATCTCGCAGGTGACAATCCCGAGATGGGGCTTGCGATGTTATGGCATTGTTGTCGGAAAGCCTTAATTTTCCGCTAAAAGCCCTGGCACATTCGACCCTGAAGCGACTTGTATCGCTATCAGAATCGTCATCAGGGGTATGATTTCCTAGGTCTACGCACTCAAACATTGGATCCAAACAATACGGGCGACTGAAGTTATCGTAGAAGCCCTCATCCGAGAAGCTGGTTCCCTACGCAGGGCTTGCTGTATCTCGTGTTGTTTCTAACACTATTTCGCCGGACACGGCCGAAGTGGTCTCTACGGTCGGCGCTATCTGTCGATGATTGGTAAACCGCCGATCTTACGGTAGTTGTGAGACTGAGAGATTTGTTGAAGGGTAGGGGCCCTTGGGACCGTTATCTGGCAATATCGGGGAACACGGAACAAGATTTTTATATAGGTTTGGGCCTCCCGTGGGGTAATAATCCTACGTCCTTTTAGTATATATTGAATCTCAAGTATCTTACAAAGAGGGATGTTAGTGGCTATCCTAAATGGGATCTAAACCTAATCGGGTGCTTCTCCGAGTAGATCTGGATGGTTGGTGGAATCTTCTTGTGAAGGCTAGGGTTCAATCTCCAAAGGCTTCTGGCTTGTGTATGGCTTCGATCCTCCTTCCCCCTTTGGGGGTCCCTAGGTCCTTTATATAGAGGATGACCCAAGTCGTAGTGGTCGTGGACTTATCTCTAACTTGTCATCCTTAAACATAGGGATTGACTTTCTAGTTCAAATGTTTCCTTGCGCTTATCACGGAAGGACTCATCATCTCTTAGATTCCTGGGTTGTTACATCAACCGCTCTGACTATCTAGGGCATTCATATACTAATACTACCCCGTATAAGGTATTAACATATTACTCATCATCAGAGTGATAGATAAAACTCAAGTTTGATTGCCTAGCTATATCCTTATCCAATAAATGACCATACGTTATCCTAGGTGTATTTTCCCTAGCCCTTCTAAGGATAAACATAATTTAAGCACACATTGCAACTACTAGGTTGGCTCCTCTCACAATTAGTTGTTGTCGTTTTCTTTTCAGTTCATCTATCTAAAAAGTTAAAAATATAGCAATGCATCATTTCAAGTACTATAGCACTACAATAATTAAATACGATAGATGGAAACATGCTAAAAATTGATATAAGCGAGTATCATTGGAGAATCTATCGTACCATCTCCCTAACAAAGAGAGAATAATTAAAAAGTTTTTTGGTCAAGTGTGAGTGTAGCCAGCATGCATGCCCCCCTTATTACTTTTATCATAGTCCCAATATGGAGTGAGTTATCTGATTTCCGTGAAGTTTCAGGAGCAAGTATTAAGGGTAACCACATAGCTAGAATAGAATTACAGAACCCTCTCCTTTTCAGTACATAAATGCTTTTGAGATGTTGCACGCTGCTCCTGACTACTACTATTACGTTGTGCATGGATCAATAGCTTTTTCGAGGACACAATCCATCTTTTCCTATCCTGAAAATCATGGAATAATCAGGTGAAAATGTGCCTAAAACCCCTAACAAAAGTGGCTTCTTTTCACTATAGGACAGAGCTTGCTATTGCTCTTCGTTAAGGCCTTTACCACTTTAGAAGTATGCAAAGGGAGATGGGGTGGCTTTCTCCCCTACCTACAAGTGGCTTTGATGGAGGTAGGGGCAGAGGAGTTCGGTGCTCCGGTGTTGAGGACAACGGCGGGGCGGAGGACTTCGACTGGGTGGAGGAGTTCGGCAGGGTGGAGCAGCTCGGCAGGGTGGAGCAGATCAGCGGTAGGCGCTCGACGGGAGCCAAGAGGCAGGATGCGGGAGGCGAGGCGCTCGGCGCTTGATGGGAGGCGAGGTAGGAGCCGTTCGGCGAGACGGGAGGTGGGAGGTGAGAGGTGGCACAGAAGCTCAAGCGGCAGCACAGTGAGAGGAGACAGGAGAGTGGAGGCGTAGGTGGATAGGGGTAACCCTATCTCCCACGGGCTTGCACGAGCAGATGCAAGCGGGCAGGCTTAATTGTGCACCGTGTGGGCATGGCTGTGCTACAATCATGGATTTGGGCTTCCCTATCGGGCATGGTTGAGGGGTCTTTTTTGCATCAAGTGGAATGGCCCAAGTGGAGAAACAGGCTACCAAACAGTCTCAAACTTGCATGAGTGCATACAGGCTGGGTGGAACTAAGCTGTCAAACACATCCATACTACTTGTCCGTATACGAACATAGTGAGATCAGATAAAGCGAACTACTATGCTTGGAAAGTTTTACTGTTCTTTTTGAGACGGGCAATGCCTTGAGTGTTGGAGTGTATTGGTTGCTTGTATCACCTCGGCTTGGTTCAGAGGCATGATGGTTAGTCCAAATAGGCCAAAAGATATAAGTATTTTGTTGTTTGATTGGCTAAATGAGTGATACAACTAAAAATCATATTATGATTTAAAATAATTTTATAGTAGGATGTATCGTTCCACCCTAATAGTTATTTAATAATTTTTACTACACCTTAATCTGTGCTTAAAATGCTTAATCATTGAACTAATCACATAATTAGTTGCGTCATGGAGAAGCTCGAATCAGACTTCTCTGACAATCATGTTCAAGGGTGCCTTAGAGTTCGAGTAGACTTGGCACACTTATGTAGGCTAGAGAACAATTCATCATCAGTATATCTTGGAGTCTGGGCTAGCCTGGCTGACTCTAGTAGCCTAGGCAACCAACCATGTTACGGTGTGTGCGGTAATACAAAGAAAACACACCTCTGCCATTTGATAGCCCCATGATTGTTTACTAATCGCAGGTCGATTTTGTCGTGTATCGCGGGTGTAATACTAGTTTGAGTGGTCCGTCTTGCTCGATCCTTATTGTTCTTTCTTTCCATTCTAGATCTCCTTATGTTTCCCCTTCTCCTCAACAATACCCTCGGCTTGAATACATTTGAACTTGGGTTCCCTTTCTTGCATGCCGATATGCTATCATTGTTGAGGATGGCATAGGTTTGCTCGCTTTCCTCCCCCACACGTCTCAGCTATGTGCGGCATCAACCACCTTGCTTTTGCTAGCGGAATCATAGGTGAAATTTCACATATCTAGCTAAATGTGTTACAATTTGCAAGTGATAGTCTTGATTTAATGTTTGAATGCATCACCTAAAAGTATTCAAATTTACAACTTGAAGCCTGGAATTAATCATGGAGTAAACTTTGGGGCCAAAGGGGAAGGAAGAGCACAACGGACTGCCGAGGTGTTGGCAGTTGAATGTTTGGATGGTATGGAGCTAGCTTTTAGCTGTAAGAGCGGGGAAGGGTGTGAGAGTTATGAGAGGAAATAATGTAAGTTTGTCTGATGCTATAGTTAGAGGGTGGACGCCTGCTAAACAGGGGTTCAGAAAAAAGAGCATTCCTTACATGACTTCTCCATGGAAGAAGTTGCAAAATGATAGAGAGCAAAGGGAAGAATGGTGAGTGTCAAGGTTCTTAATTACAACCAGATAGAAAATTGGTTTGCTTATTCCGTGGTGTAGAAGCTAAATTCTGATAGCATTCCTATTGTTGCATTTTTCTTTTGGAAGCTATTGTTGCATATTAGCTGGTCATGTTGTAGAAGATCAAACAAACTTACACATACACAACCTCACAAGAATACACAAAGATCTTCTGGACCCTAAATTTAACTCGACCGTCGACCTCGTTGCCACCACCCTCAAGCCTAAACCAATTGCCGCCCTACCACCGGTTCGCCACACACCACCACTTGGTGAAACAAAGACCTAACTCATTAACTCGATTTCTTGCTGCCACCGCGCGCTCACCCTTGTCACCAGAGAAGATGGTGGTAGGTTGACATATTACTGATTTTATTGTTTCCGATCTTGACACTTGCCAATTTTACCATTTCCCTATTTGACACTTGTCATCGTGGTAGTCAATTGGCAATGGGCGTCTAGCTATCAAACAAATAATGGTACACAACAAAAAGCAAAATGGCCCGACCGCCAAGGTCATACTCATACATACACTGTGCACACACATGAATACTAAATACAGATAGTACATGAGCGCATGTTCGAGACTCAATTATGATGAAATTGGACATCACTAAGGCTTTTCATTCTCTTGATTGGGCCTTTTCTAGTGGTGGTGCTAGTTTGGCTGGGTTTTGGAAGGTGTTGGATCGCGTGGATGTGCGGGCCGCTGGGCGCGGCTTCCGCATGTGTGCTACTCAAAAACCTTCATCCATAACTTGCATGGCTTGCGATAAGATGATCCGGTATGGCCGATGTTATTCATCCTCGCCATGTACATCCTTCATTGTTTGTTAGTTCGTGCCACAAAGGAGGGATTGCTGACCCAATTAGCGTCAAGGGAACTTGTGCAGCGCACATCCATCTTTGCAGACGATGTGGTCACCTTCTCGCGGCCAACGTGGCAGGACATTAATGCAAGTGCGGTTATCATCCAAGACTTGGGCATGGCATTGGGGTTGTGAACAAACTTTGTTAAATGCTTTGCCCATCTGATCTAGTGTTCGCAATCCTAGATTGAGCTGGTGTAGAGAGAGCTACATTGCCCCATAAGCACTTTCCATGTATGTATCTTGACCTAGCACTATGTATCCATGAGCTGACATTAGCGCAACGGCAACCCATCATCGATAAGGTGGCCAAATGGCAACCGTCATGGCTTGCCTCGATGCTGACAAAGGGGGGTAGACTCGTCAAGTCTATGGTAGCCACGAGGTGTACTCCATGCTGTCCCTCCACTTGCCAAAAAGACAATTGTTGGAGTTGGCAATGTATGAGGCTTCCTCTAGAAGGGGTGGAAAGACATCCAAGGAGGCCACTGCCTTGTTGCTTGGCAAAAGGTGTGTATGCCTAAAACACTCAGGGGGCTGGGCATCCTAAACCTCCACTACTTCAACCGTGATGCGAACAAGATGGTGTTGGCTTCAGAAGGTGGATTCTGAGAAGCTATGGTGGGAATTCAACATCCAAGTTCTGGAGGACGTGAAGGCTATTTTCAATGCCCTACGGTAACTGATCTAGGTGATGGCCGCTTAGCCCTGTTCAGGGTTGACAAATGGTTGGTAGGAGGAGGATAAAGGATTTTTCTCCATTGCTATTTGGGCATGTGAAGAAGAAAGCCTTTGTGTGCCGAACAATTGTAGAGGCACTGAGTGATGGCCTATGGCTTTCAGACTTTGGTTCAAACCTTGATGGCCTAGCGGTCAAGGAATTCCTATCCTTGTGGGATTGCATTGCCTTGGTGCAATTGTGGATGGAGAATAGGACATTGTCAAGGAGAACTCAGCATGCGACATGATTTGGAATTCAAGGGCTTTAGTGAAATGTTGTTTCTTCGCATGGCCAACATCAGATGTTGGATGGCTGACCGGCTGCAGTGTTATGGATTCTAGCACCTGCAGCGTTGACCGTTGTGTGACCAACATCCTAAAACCCTATCACACCTGTTGCTTGGATGCATCTTGTCAAGGGAGGTTTGGACGGATATCCTTGGCAAGTGGCAAAGGATTAGTTGGGTCCCGGGACAAGATGAGCAGCTAGTGGGTTGGTGGACATCCAGGATCCCGGCCAAAGGGGGGTGGTGTGACCTTAGAACGGCCATAATAATAATCTTCTAGTGTCTCGGGAAGCATATGAATGATGTGGTTTTCAATGGAGCTATGTCAAGTGCCCAGCTGGTGATCAGGACGATCAGAATAGAGTCCTCCTCTCGCATCGGGCAAGCATACTCTGCGGCAAATGGTTCTGTCATGGCGAGGCAGGGCCGGAGAGGTGGAGCGTTTTAGAGTAGTCCTTTGCTTCTTGTTTTGTGGCTGGCTAGTACTTCGCTAGCGTTGTAATTGCATCTTGCAGTTCCTTCCCTTAATGAATGATGCACTGCCAGATGTATTTTAGAAAAACAATATCCAATAGGTTCCTAGTGTAACATGTTGGCTGGCTTGGTTAGTACTCCCGTCGTCAGAATATATAGGGCATACTTTAATTGTCCGAGTTTAAGTTTTGACCGTAAATTTCTTTTATAATATTTTGTTAATACTTAAATACAAAGAAGATTGCAAGTATTAAAATTTCAAATGTCTTACAATTTTAATCGCACGAGTACAAGAATAGATAAAGAAAATTACATGAGTAAATCTCAACCTATACAAATATCTAAACTTAGTCTTCAAATGTCGAGCCGTAGTAGAACACCGAGCGTGGGGGAGGTAGTCTTCAAAAATATTGCGGTATCCAAGGTCGTTGAGTATATGCACTCGAGACCATCAGGATCACACAAATTGTTGTAGGAGGCAATAGGATTTTGAAAACAGTGTTTTTGAAATAAATGCGGTTCCACCGACACATTTTCGCCTAAACCCGTAAGGTTAGTTGTGAGGGCAAAAGAATAAGTGAAACCTAGATAATTTTATTTTCAAAAATAAGTTTAATAAAACATTTTTGTTTTCAAAAATGTCCAAAAGACCACATGGCTAAGATGCTTATCGAACTAATCTAGCATATACATGTATATAGAGAGAAAAGAGGTGAGTAGTAGTAAAAATATTTTATTTTTACCTATACTACCTTGCCTCCATAGGTTTTCTTTTAGAAAAAGAATTTTTTTAAAAAGGAATTATTGAGACAAGGCAGCCTATCCATGAGTGATTTATCCATCAGTACACAATTTTTGACCAAGGTCAAATTCCTTACCCTGGAAGGTAACCAAACACAAGTGAAATAGCCACAGTATTTACCTAGAGGCAACACGTTTGAGATAAGGTAGCAGGAGGTGGCAAAAAGCTAAACCGAAGAGCTCTAGAAAGGCTCTATTGAAATAGGGGACAAGGCAACTAGTGATATAGCACAATAGTACAGTAGCTATAGCAATCCCTCGAGACCACGATTGCTTCACAAGCCAGTCCAAAAGAACTAGGACCTAGAGACCAAGCTCCAGGAGGCCATCAAGAACCAAGAGCAGCAAGGAAGAGGAGAACAGGAGGAGGATTAGCTGAGGAGAGGAGAAATCAGATCACCAACAAGTAGGATAGCAAGATCAACAAAACATGGGGGACCCAAGGCTGCTGACGATGACATAGCACCCAGGTATCGTCAAGGAGAGCAAAACTGGCCATCCGGGCATAGGGTGGGCCAGGCCGACTACTCGGAGTCCGACTATGACACGGGGGCGCTTCATCAACTTGGAGTACAAGACAAGGACTAAAACCAATCCCGGCATACCCGGGTATCAGTTGTAACCGATTAGGAAACATATCTGTAAGCCGATCCGGACTCTTGTAACTCTACCCCGGCTGCCTATATAAGGCCGGGTAGGGATCCCCGGAGATGGAAGACCAGAGAAAAGAGAGATCATCAGACGCTCTCATAGGCATAGACACATACCCTCATACGGGATACGATCAATATCATTCACCAAACACAGGACGTAGGGTATTACCTCTTCCCGAGGGCCTGAACCTGTCTAAATCTCGTGTCCCGTGTGCACCCATCTAGATCTGTTATGCGTACGCCGCCCCATAGTTAGTATTGCCGGAATAATACGCCGACAGTTGGCGCGCCAGGTAGGGGGCTGGGCGCATAGATCCATCTGAACAGATCCAGATGGGTTTCTTCAACAACGACGGCGACTTCGTTCCGGGCCTGGTCATGAGCTTCGACCCCCGGACCTCCGCCGCCGCTCCAGGATAAGCTCTCTGATTAGGAAAGCTCGACTTCATTGCCGACTTGCTCGGCAGGCTCTACCTCGGCGACTCGGCTTCTAGGTAGTTACCAGGGGCTTCATCGCCGACTTCATCGTCGACTTGCTAGGCAAGCTCCACCTTGGTGACTCGGCTTCCAGCCAGTTGCCGGGGGCTTCATCGCCTTTAGCGTTCGGAACCTCATCCGAGTTGACTACTTCGGCGATCAACTCCAACAACCTGATCACGCTCGAATCGGATCTTGTGGCGTACCCGGTTTTTAAGCCGGACACTCCCTAGTGATTACTGTACCAGTCCCTGGATCAGTAGCCGGTACACACAAGTTAACCTGTATGTTATTGACATACATACGATTATAACATAATGCGAAATATATGAGCAGACCGTCAAGGTCAATAGTCTGATACCTGTTGCCCAACGGCTATAAATCTGCAGCGAAATTCAACGGTGAGGTGGCCCATCAATATGCCATACCCGACAGGCAACTGACTGGGGTTACGCCCTAACTTTCACGATCGTAGTCGTATCCGCGGAATTAATGTCTCCTTCGTCTGGCCAAATCAACAAGCCAAGTGAGTACATGGAATATACTCGTAAGCTATTCCCACAGGAGGAAATATACGGCAATATTTTATGCAGGGAATAGATCAAGGATTAGCTCTGCCTTATGTTGCTGGTTGTGCGAAAATGTAAGTTTTTATAGTAAATACGATAGTAGGTTTCAAAGCTAGTTTGAAAACAGAAGTAGTTCGTAGTAACAATCATCGTTCGAGGTAGAATCCGCTACTTCTCTTTTTTCCTTTCCTCAGCGTGATAGCTCCGCCTATCACGCCTACCCTTTTTGGCTTCCGCTCGCACTACCCCGGGCAGTGCAGCTAGCCTCTTCTTCTGCAATTCCTGGCTACCATCCGTGTAGCGTAAAATTGCACTCTGTGGACACATCATGCCCACGTCCTTAATCCCATTTCCCAGCTTTCACAAACAAAACTTAATCTAACCAATGTGTGGCCTTGCCAGTTCATGTCCATGACCGTGGACGCGGCTATTCGAATAGTTTTTAACACTCTGCAGAGGTTGTACGGCTTTACCCACAAGATGTAGTTCACCCTGGGTATACTTCACGATGTATACTGACAGGGTTATTACAACGAGACCTTTCGCCTGTGTTCACACTAGAGCCGGACCCGCTAGGAGGGTAACCCCAGTCAGTTGCCTGTCGGGTATGGCATATTGATGGGCCACCTCACCGTTGAATTTCCCTGCAGATTTATAGCCGTTGGGCAACAAGTATCAGACTATTGACCTTGACGGTCTGCTCATATATTTCGCATTATGTTATAATCGTATGTATGTCAATGATATACAGGTTAACTTGTGTGTACCGGCTACTGATCCAGGGACCGGTACAGTAATCACAAGGGAGTATCCGGCTTAAAAACCGGGTACGCCACAGCTTGGTATCAGAGCCATACTGACTGTAGGTTAACCCTAGTTAGTACGGACGTTAGATGAAAACCCTAGATATAAACACTATTTTTGTAAAAATAACTCAACTCAATATAAGAGTGGGTTCTTACCTCCTTACCCCTCTTAACTTCTTCCCTTACCTATGTTGTTCTAATAGAAACATAGAGTTTTCCCTACATTCTCGTCTACTTCAAAACATTTAGACAATACCAGTAAAGTAAGCAACGAGACCCATATGGATGACCTCATAGAAGTGTAACCTGACCTCCATACCGACACCTCAAGATGGATTGCACCGTTACAAGATTCAAGAAACCCGTCGAGACCCGCTACAACTAGGTCAAATCCCACCGCATGACCTTTCAAGCTCATGACGTCAAGAATGTGGGAATTCGAGAAGAAAACACCCCATCAAGTGGAAAGGACTCATCGGCAAGTGACGCCCTCATTGGGAACAAGAAGATAGCAATACTGAAGAGTACCCCGCCAAGGCGACGTCACCAAAAATCGACCACGTGGATTAAACCTATAAGGTTAGGATATTAGATTTCGCTTACCGTGAGTAGCGAGATAGGTACCTCTTTTAGTTCGAGTTTTAGGCGTCCTTTGCAGTATATGATGTACCCTACGGTATCCTTCGCGAGGTATTCGTTGTTTCATGTTTTCTTGGTTGCTTGAAATATGTGACCTGCGCATATGTCTTCCGACGCATGTAGCAGTCACATCCACTGTTGAGTAGTCAATGGGCCTTACCTCATCTCCCAACTAAACAAGTCTTGCCGTTCCATCCGTCAAACCCTTTTTCTTGGATTCTCTTCGATGTCACCACACTGTCAGCCTTATGTCGGCTCCCCACGACGACTTTGACTTTGCTTCGTCTATAAGCCACCGACTGGATAGGACGTGGGCCTCCGTCCTATCCCGAGGCAATCCTTTCTTGAAATTCTCGTTGACCTCCGTTTTCAAGCGGCTACTTAAAGCCTTATCCTCCCCCTTGTGATGCACACCAGTGCTTTGTTTCATCTTGTCCAAACTCCTTCCTTTGCCAGGAGAGTTCTTAGTCTTTAGCACTCCTTTTTCCTATTCTACCTCTTTCCCAATGGACGCAATGCCTTCTGGCACCCTTTACCAAGAAACCACGGCTGAGAAGCTCACTGGATTCACAAGCATTTTGTGGACCGTGGTTCAGCAAACCCTCAGAGCAACGCAACGCCCTAAGTATCTTGTATACTTAGGGAGTGCCTTCTGTTCCTCGAATGAATTTCGGGCAAAAGTTCATGTCTACCCAGCCGACATCGATCAAGGTTTTTCCCTCCCTTTCATCGGGAAGACCATGCCTGCTTCAATGTTGGCTATCCAAATGGCCGCGTGGGAAGCCATCTCTCGTCTTCTCCATTTGGTTCCCGGCATGAACCAATGTGCCTTCCTCCTCTATCCCAGATGCACTATTGAAGGAAATGCCGTGCTTGCAGACACCCATCAAGAAGAAGATGCGGCAGTGGTCCACGCTAACCACTACATTGCCGCCCAACACAACTTGCTCACCCAGCTGGCAGAAACATGGATCGTGTCGCACAGAACTATTGACCCCTTGTCTGACCCCAGTGATTCTTCGCCGACATCTGCACGTGTTTCCAGAGTCAACAGGCAGCCCCTGCCAAGATCTACAGCAACCGTAGAAGGCCTCCACCGTCGCAGGAACATCACCACCCCTCAGAGCAATTCCCCTTCCTCGGAGGATGAAGATCCTCGTGGTAGAACGACTCCATCTCAGGCCGCCCGCCTAATTATATATCGAATAGTCGAGGCACCCCGAGGCTGGAATAGCCCCCTCCGTGTCGCTAGTCTGGTGTGTATGTTCATTGTTTTGGTATTTGTCCTAGCAATTTACTTCGTGCCTCTCGGCATTAAGGCACGTCTGTTCGATATGCTCTTAGGCGTATGGATAGGTTTCATGGTGGTCTTCTCATCTTTTTATTGGCTTGCTGATCGGGCCCTTCAGCTCTTGTAATGTTATTTGCGTCTCCTAGTACCACATGGTGTGAGTTGCACATCCGTCATAGGGTGCGTGTGACAGCCACACCAATAATACAAATAAAAAGCCGTATCGTATTTCCAATCTAAAGAAGGCTAGGCCATTCCCTCTCTTGTGATCTGCCTTGTTTGCCCCGCCCCAATACCTTCCCGTATTGATGGCAACTTCTCATGCCTTTTCAAGCTACCATCTATTATTGCCCGATATTCTCCCGTTGTTGCCGGCTATATGCCTACCTTTATTCAACAGCTTTGATTTCCCTCACGAAAGGCTACCGATCTAACAAGGGTGGTAGAATCTTGTCTTGTCCGAGGCAGCACACCGCGCGCCTTTCCGCCGAGCTACCAATGGCTATCTGGACTCTACCTTTTTCCCGCACCCCATCCCGTGCCACCCTTCTCCTCGCCAAACGTCTCCCCACTGCTAGAGCCCTTCGCTCTCAGCGCTTCTTTTTCCCTCCTCGTTCCCCTTTCGCCACATCCTCTGTTTACTTCCAACAACCCCTTGGCAACCTTTGCCCACGCTCCTAACATCAACAAGCAAGCCATGGCGAAAGCATCCGCAACCGAAGAAGGCACCCGCCGCCGCAGACGCAATGCCACATCTCAGCGTATTCCAACTCCATTAGAGAATCAGGACCCCCAGGAAGAAATAGCTCCTCCTCAAGCCCCTAATCCAGAGTTAGGTCAGATCGTTGATGCACGCCGAGTTTGGATTGTCCAACTCAGTGCCTCCGGTTGTTTGTGTGCTTACATTGCATTGATTTTCGCTGTTGGATTCAGCCTGGTGCCTCCTGGCACTCGGACAAATTTGTTTGATGTGCTTGTAGAGGCATGGCTGCGCGTCATGCTAGTTTTCTCGTTGTATTATTTGGGATTTCAATGGGTCTTTCGACCCTGATGATGTTATCAAATGTTGCTCGTTTGTGTGCAATAATTAAAACCTAGGTTATCTCTCTTCTCTCCATGCTATTTTCCCTCATCTCTACGTTTAACGCCGAAGCAAAAGCCCCAAACGTGATGCCACTTCTTTGCACAAAAGATCATCACCACATCCACGCCGAACCGCCCAAGATGCCAGCAATGAATTGGAATCCTCCTGCAGATCACACCCAAGGCGAGCACGAGGTGCTCGTAGCACTAGACCCCACTCAGGCAATGGCCAACCAACGCCAATCATCCGCACCCGCTACAATGCCCGAGAGGGTATGCATCCAGGACGAGAAGCAAATGGGCTCTGCCACATCAAGACCGATAAGACAACACTAGCCACTTAAGGGAATAACGACCACTAAAGAACAAGAATGAGTTTAGTACTTCAATTTAACGTATATAAATCCACTAAATTTTTAATGGGGGTAGTCCCTATAACTTAGAAGAATTGCCAATTGATATAACCTAGCATGGAACGATAGCTATAACAACACCCTAGGTGCCTTCGAACCATCACAAAGACTGTGGAGAAGAACAAGAGAAGTCACCACCTCACAGGATTATCATACGGAAGATGGGAACCAACTTGACTGGATTACTTTGCAGCCGAAGACCACACAACAAAGCTTCTGTTCTTCTCTCCTGCTCTATCTGAATCTCGGGGACGAGATTCCTTTTAAGGGGGGTAGGTTTGTCACACCCTGATTTTCTGAAACCTGAAAATTAGGGCTAACAAAAAAAATTTCGCTAATAATGTCAGTCAAAATACACCTACCCAAAACTTTAACTTAAACCACGATGTAGCTAAATATCAAGAACACGAAAACCCTTGCCCCCATATTTCTCGATCTCCATTTTGTCGAAACCCTAAAATTCCCCGAAAGATGTCCGACAACACGGGCAACCCTGATCAACACCCTGTCCCCATACGTGGCCGCTCGCCCTTGCAATCTCATCGCGAACGCACCCCGGCATCCCTTCTCCCTTTTCCTAGTCGGTGTACGGTACTTCTGTGAAATTTAAGCATATACCTGGCACAAATCTCTTCCGAATACCGTGATCTTTTGCCACCTACCTCGTCAGGTCATATCGTGAGCGTGTGCACATATATACTATTTTTATATATGCACATACACACTAAAACCCTAACGCAAGAATACCCTAGCTCAATACCTACGCGGTATACGCTGGTACGCCAGCGGCACCTTACAATCAAATGGTTCCAAGACAAGATGAGGAGACTCTCGAGAGTTCCCATAACCTCTCCACATCTTGCCATGCTCCAAAACCCTAGTTCCAATCCCGATCCTTTTATTCCAATTTAAATCCAATTCCTTCGAAAACCCTAATCACGAAATCTAGCGACCATTAGCCCTTCTAAGAATTCCGAGAAAATTTGTGGAACACCCTAATAATATTCCCAACTCAAGTATAACATAAAATGGACATGTCCAGTTCAAAAATACCTGAATATTTAAGATAATAAGCTCTAGGGCAAACATGAGCGTTGTACTACAACCTGAAGAAATAAATTCCCAAAAATTCTGATGAAATTCCACAATAATCTTCACCCAACCAGAAGCCCGAATATGTAAAAATATAGACACGCCTAATTCAAAAAAATCTACCGCCGCCAGCATCGACCAACACGGTCCAATTAACTTCCTTGCATGAAGTGACAAGCCATCCCTTAGGGCAAAACGCCAAGTCAACTTATGGGACTTCTCTTCTGTCACCTCAACTCACTAGCATCATAACTCCCGACAGCAGAACACTATTTTTGTTCTCTACCATTCAACCCTAGTGGGAGGCCTGCATTGGCATTCGAATCCTTCCTGTATGTCTACACTAAACGGTGCCTAACTTTTCCTATCTCCTTGAACACGTATCTCTGAACGCCAATGACCTGGTCTGACACCCTTAGACACCTCATGACCAAGCCCCACCATGACACTGCGCCCCCCATGTGCTCAAACGCGTATCATTGTTCTTTCCCAGCTCACCTGAACTCCCCTAGTCCCTCTATCTCCAAGCTCAGCATGCTCCTCATTCCCTCACCTCTCAACAACCCAAACTGCAGCTGAGCTCAGAGCTCATCTCTAATGGCTCTCCTCTTTCCAAGCCAGCACCCGAGTTCTTCCCTCCCTTGCTCTCTCCCCCTTTCCCTAGTTCCTCTCAGGACGAGCTACAGCTCAGGTCGCACCTTCACTCCATAGCCGAGCTCCCTAAGAGTCTAAGATGTCGACTGCTAATCCTCTCATGCCCCAAGCCCCAGTCCAGCTCCTCTAGTGCCACCCGAGCAGCTCTTCCCTGCACCCTCCTCCTGTTCTTCTTCCCAAACACCTACTCCAAGCAGTGCTCGAGCTCCACCTCCCCTGATGCTGTCTTCTTCCCAATCTTCTTTTTCCTTAGGCCGCCCCAACGCCTCTCCATTTTCCATCTTCTACCCGAGCTCCTCCACCACTCTCTACTCTTGCTCCTGATTTTTCCCCCACCAGCAACTGAGCAGCCTCTGTTCTTCTTCCCAATCTTTTCCCTCCTCCCCACGTGGTCTACAACCCGAGCCACCTCGCGCAGCCGCGGGCATCTACTCTTCCCAAGCGCCATTATCGTTCTTCCTTTCCCCAAGCCAAGCAACCTCGCCGCGGGTTCTCCTCCGTCAACGCCGCCGGTCCCCGCCAGTCAACCCCAGCGACGGGACCCCCAAGTCACCGAGCTGCCGCCTGCCACCGGTGAGGGCACCCAGACGGAGCGTCGACCTCCCCGGCTATCCCCGTCTTTGCCCAGGCCCTCAGCACCGCCGCCACATCTATTCCCCACCACCAGGCGTTTCACCGCTCGCCGCCGGTGGAAGGATTCCGAGAGGAGCCGTCGACTACCTCAAGCACCGATGGTGAGGTTCCCCAATCGCCGCCACCAGCCCCTGCTCTGCTCGACGCCGCCAAGGGAGCCCTGCCGCCACTTCAGACCACCGGCGCTGGTGTCCGAGCCGCCCAGCTGACGTGAAGACCGCGCCGCCCAGTTCGCCCGGATTCTCTCTCCGCGCCACCGACGCCAGCACATCCCCGCTACCGCCGGCTGAGCAGACAACTCTGTCCGCCGTTGGCACAGGCGAGGTCTGTCTCCCTGCCGCCCCGCTCGGTCCCGTCGGCCACCAGCACCCCGCCGCAGTTCCTCCTTTTCCCCGGTCCCGAAGTAAGCACCGCCACCACCTCCCAGTTGTCGCCGCTGCCTGAGAAGCCCGATGACCCGGGCATCTCCCCGCCGACAACACCGCCCTAGTCGGCTCTCGCCGCCAGCTTGCCACCGACCGAGGCCCTCCGCTCGCCGCCGGTGTAAGCTCCAGCGCCGCCGAGGTGAACCCCGTCGCCAGTGAGGAACCACCGAAGCCCTCTTCTCTTTTCCCTTTTGTGCCGTGTTCTGCCCCAAGATGAAGAAGGTGAGCCCAGGCCCAAGACTAGAGAGTAGTAGAACCAATTTCAGCAAAATACGTTTTCCCTCATGGGAAACGCATTCGTCTTCCTCCTCGTTCCTTTTACGCAATCTAACCCCATAAACGTAACTCCCACCGTTTAGGTCCAAGGTTGTTTCCACATACACAGAGGCGTATTCTTAAACTACGCCAATAAGGTTAGCCCTCTTCCTACCAATAGATTTTCCCCTTTTCTCCATTTCCCTCCTGGCAGGAAGTTCGAACATCCATATCTCCCTCATGGTAAGTCCAAACAACCCAATTCCGTTTTCTACAATTTTAGGAAGCCCAAGGCTATTCAACCAAACCAATTTCATGATTTTGAAAACTAATTAAAATTTGATTATGATCACAATGCAAATGTGAGTGTAATGAGCATATCTCTTTTGACTCAGATATGAATAACTTAGCTCCTATTCCAAAAGCTTTCCAAAATAACACACGATATGTTAAGTCCGGCGGTAACTTGGTGTACAACTATTTTGTTAAAACAACGAAGAATATGGAGACCCTTGCCACCTCCACATATGTAAGTAAACCCCTATTACAATGCACGTCCGAAAGTATTTTGGATAATTTCTTCTAAAACTATTCTAAAGGTGATAAACCGTTTGAGCCAACTAACAAAACGAGAATCAAAAGCCTTTAAGATACCAAGTTACTATTAGCCAAATAAGTTAGGGGTCTCCTGTTCAACCAGGATCATTATTTCGTGTGAGGCTAGCACCTTCTCGCCTTTTTGCAACCCTAATAAACAACTAGGTCTAGAATGCGTAATTCCAAGTTCTTAAGTGTATGTGTGCAGTTCTTCTCTGGTTTACCTTTGTGCCGTTTCTTATTCGATGTTTTTTCGACGTATAGATACGACATAGCGATACCGCGATGAAAGGAACTAAGGCGTTGTCGTACCCAGGGCGAATCTCAGTCAAAGGCCAACGTTGCCAGGCAAGCATTCCCACTTTGATCATGTTGAATCCCATACTTGTAAACATTAAGTATTTTGTTTGCAAACCTGCATGCTATGTTGATATCAACGTTATTTTATGCTAGCGTAGTTATGCCGAGTAATTGCATATGAGGTAGGTTCTGAAATCCATTCCTTGTATCCCTAGGATTATTTAGTCGGTTATCATTCGACCTATAAACTAATTAGGACTATAGGCCTTAGCCATGCTTAGCCCTGCTGTAGTAAAAACTAAGTTTTATCGGTACGATGGGTATGGGAACAAAAACCCTCGGTTTATTTATACATCCTGGGGAATCTTTTTAAAAGGAAATGTTCACCAAAATCCCAAAAGAAATGATGGAGGATTCGGATTGGGGCAAGAATGCTAAGGGTGTTTGGGGTGGTAGAGTAGCCGGTTGCTACTTGAGGTAATGAATTGTAGCGTAGCCGGTTGCTACCTGAGGCATGGAATGGTAGGGTAGCCCGGTTGCTACCTGAGGAGATGGTTGGACATGGAGTCTCGCTCGAATTGGTTAAGGACCGAACCTAAGTGCCGCTGAATCAGTTCCCCAACCGTACGTCCACATGTCCTTTATGGGAAGGACTTGACTCGGTACCTCGACTAATGCTAGAGCTCGGAACCGTGGGAAGTTAGGGTGATGTGCTAAGTGGATCCGGGATCCCTAGAGGATCTTCACAGGACTACGTGGGGGTAAAGCCCTCGATGAGTTTCCACGCTATGAAGGTAAAGCTCTCGGTGGGTCTCACGAGTACGTGAAATTATGGTTCGACACAAAGGTGGAGAGTCCCATTTTCGACATCCGGGATGCGAAAGTTGGGTTACCCTCCTAGCGGGTCCGGCTCTAGTGTGAACACGGGCAAAAGGTCTCGTTCCCTAGGGTGACCTACATCTTGTGGGTAAGCCGTACAACCTCTGCAGAGTGTTAAAAACTATTCGAATAGTCGCGTCCTCGGTCATGGACATGAACTGGCAAGGCCACACATTGGTTAGACTAAGTTTTGTTTGTGAAAACTGGGAAATAGGATTAAGGACGTGGGCATGATGTGTCCACAGAGTGCAATTTACGCTACACGGATGGTAGCCAGGAATTGCAGAAGAGGAGGCTAGCTGCACTGCCCGGGGTAGTGCGAGTGAAGCCAAAAAGGGTAGGCGTGATAGGTGGAGCTATCACGCTGAGGAAAGGAAAAAAAGAGGTAGCGGATTCTACCTCGAACAATGATTGTTACTACGAACTACTTCTGTTTTCAAACTAGATTTGAAACCTACTATCGTATTTACTATAAAAACTTACATTTCCGCACAACCAACAACATAAGGTAGAGCTAATCCTTGATCTATTCCCTACATGAAATATTGCCGTATATTTCCTCCTGTGGGAATAGCTTGCGAGTACATTCCATGTACTCACCTGGCTTGTTGATTTGGCCAGACGAAGGAGACATTAATTCCGCGGATACGACTACGATCGCAAAAGCTAGGGCGTAACCCCAGTCAGTTTGCCTGTCGGGTATGGCATATTGCTGGGCCACCTCACCATTGAATTTTGCTGCAGATTTATAGCCGTTGGGCAACAGGTATAAGACTATTGACCTTGACGGTCTGCTCATATATTTCGCATTATGTTATAATCGTATGTATGTCAATGATATACAGGTTAAGTTGTGTGTACCGGCTACTGATCCAGGGACCGGTACAGTAATCACAAAGGAGTATCCGGCTTAAAAATCGGGTACGCCACAGATCTACTGCTCGGGAACGGATCTTCACCCGTCGAATAGAGATCCCGACTGGTTGGTACGATCGAGTCCCTTCTACCCGTCCTCGACTACGACTCGGACGGCTTCAAGAGTTCGGGAAGCCACAATCCTTCTCGGGAGGACTTCATGGTGGACTCGGATGCGCCGTACATTGCCGCCCGACTACGCTCCGGGGCTTACCGACTGAAGGATAAAAACGGCAACCTCGTCACCAACGCTTGGAACATTAAACAGCTAAGTCGTTTCTATGCTTAAGCTTTGTCTTTCCATATTTTAATTATGAATAAGTGAATAAATATTTCTTTGCTCCATCCGAGTAACTTTTGGGGTTCCCGACTGGCCCGCTATGCGCGCCCACGGCTACTCATAGCAGACACTCGGGGGCTACACCACACTGGGTGCGCCTAAACGCACTCGGGCTCCTCTCCTTCAACAATTATTTTAGTACTGTGTAAATAGCCTGGCGTTAACTCTTCGTTTTCAATCGCCGGTCTACGCCACAGCCCTGCGCTACACGGGAAACAGTCCACGGTTAATCTCAACGCAATGGGAGATACGACGGGTCGGCAAGAGCACACACAAAGGGCTAACTTACACATGAACGAATCTTTACGAAAGAAGAGATTAATAAACATGACACAAGTTCACCAAAACATGCAGAGTCACACTCTGACTTCCCGAGTACTTAACATGCATTTGCGAATGGTTCATATATTTATTCCTACTTCCACAGGTTAGCGCGGTCGGCGAAGGCGTTTCGCTGCAGCATGGACCTCCTCCTCCTCCATCAGCCTCGAGAAAATCATCAGGACCCTCCGCTCGGTTCCACGAACCGAGTGGAGGCTCGGAGGCTACACCCACTGGGTGCACTGTTTGTGCCCCCAGTGTGAAATCCACAAGACAACAAGGAATCTCCGTCCGACTGCTCTAGTCGGACACCGAACAACTCGGGACCGAAGCACTACAGCCTGTATTCTGGTTCTGACGTGAATTCCGAGGGTATTTTCCCAGAGGGACACTAGCTGGACCTGAGCCGCTCGAGAAACCAGATACCATTCGGCAATTCAGTCAGGACTCATGAGGTTCTAAAGTCCCTCACACTCTCCCTGCAAGTGACGACGAGGCCCGCTCAGGCGGATGCCACTCGGGAAGCCTGCCCAGGGGAGAAGGCAAAAGCACTCGGCGTAACCAAGACAAAAATCAGCTACTCGGGAAAGGTCATAAGGACCATCCACTCGGTTCTTCGAACCGAGTAGAGGCTCGGAGGCTACACCCTCTGGGTGCACTGTTCGTGCCCCCAGAGTGAAGTCTACAGAAGGAGCCTCCGCCCGACTAATCCAGTCGGCCGAAGGCTCGGGGGCTACTGACGATGACATAGCACCCGGGTATCGTCAAGGAGGGCAAAACTGGCCATCTGGGCATAGGGTGGGCCAGGCCGACTACTCGGAGTCTGACTATGACACGGGGGCGCTTCATCAACTTGGAGTACAAGACAAGGATTAAAACCAATCCCGGCATACCCGGGTATTAGTTGTAACCGATTAGGAAACATATCTGTAAGCCGATCCGGACTCTTGTAACTCTACCCCGGCTGCCTATATAAGGCCGGGTAGGGATCCCCGGAGATGGAAGACCAGAGAAAAGAGAGATCATCAGACGCTCTCATAGGCATCGACACATACCCTCATAAGGGATACGATCAATATCATCCACCAAACACAGGACGTAGGGTATTACCTCTCCCCGAGGGCCTGAACCTGTCTAAATCTCGTATCCCGTGTGCACCCATCTAGATCTGCTGTGCGTACGCCACCCCATAGTTAGTATTGCCGGAATAATACGCCGACAACTGCCTTTACCCAAATTGAAGCAAGCTAGGTAGGTCTTTCATCCAAGATCATCCATTAGCATAAAGGCTTGATATAATGAATAGAACCCTTAGAAAATAATCATCATAAGGCTTTTAGGCAATTAGGGTAGTATACCTGTTCTTATCAGTTTTAGGCATATATATGAATATATATATATTGCTTCGTATGACTAGCATCCTCATTAGCCGGCCCAAAGATCATATGAGAGTATCTATTCTTATCAAATTCCAAATACTTAATTGAAATTGAAATCATCATAGATATATAAATAAATCAAGCCTAGTATCTGTTCTTGTCAGGATTACATGCTAAAGCAACAAATCTAGCTTCCAAATAGAACATCAGCATAGGAGTGAGTTAAAACAAGGCAACATCTGTTCTTTCACTATAGTAGACTGATGTGCATATATCTATATATAGGACCCATTCTCATGGCCAAATCCACCATTTAACACCATATGTTAGGGTCAGAGGGCATAAGCACACAAGCATGCTTCACATATCAGTGCACAAAAATAATAAGCAATCACTTGTCAGCTCAAAGAAAACAGCACATTCTTAGCAAATATAGCATCCTTTAATATTCTAGAATACCAGCCAAAATCAAGCACAATGTCTGTTCTTATCAGGTTTAATTTCCCTTTTAAAATTCTTCTCAGAAATAGACATCATAGAGGGTAACTAGAGAATGATAGCATCATGTCCTCAGTAGGGAAGATAAATTAAAGGACAACATGTACAAGTACACATGTAAAGCATAGTTTATTGGAAAAATATACAGAGCTTTATAGTTCATATGGAAAAATATACACATGTGAAGCATAGTTTATAGGAAGACATGCATAAAAATTTGCTAAAGCATCTAGTAGCATCAAATTCTATGTACTAGTGCTAATTTCCCAAGAAATTAAGCAGTATAGCAACCAAATCATTCACTACTACCGCTGCTAAGACAAGAGTAACCCAAACCGAATCAATGTAGAAGAGAAGGGGAATATAGAGAGGAGAAGCCAGTGAGACTTACCTAGAGGCAGCACACCATCGCGGTTGCAGTGCGGCAAAATCATTGCCATCCAATAGTGATGGCCGAGCGGAGCATCGGAGATGATCGCCGAAGAAGGAACCAAACCGTGGAGGCATGGTCAGCTGGTGGACTAGGGTCACCGGCACGACGGCATCAAGGACGAGAGCCCGAAACTGAGCCCCATAGCATTGGTGGTGCGGTCGGTAAGGCTGAGCCCAAGCAAGGGCTCATGGCGGTGGCATCCATGGAGGAGAAGGCAGTACGAGCAGCGACGTGTGCTCAGGAGAAGCTGAGCGGACTAGGGAACGTGAGAGAATAAGGGGGAGAGAGAAGGGTGGACGCCGGTGAGAGAGAAAGGTAGGGGCGGCAGCACCATCATTGGCGCTAGGCAGAAGAGGTAGTGGCGCATGCGGGAGGCAGGAAGAGGAATGGAGATCGGTGCCAGCGTGAGTGAGAAGAGGAATTAGGGGGAGGCGCCGGGCGGGCCTAGTGGGTCGACTAAAGGGAACACTAGGTTGCCACGGCCTAGGATGCATTGGCCAGCCGGTTGTGAAGACAAGAGATCTGCTAGGCCTGACGTGCCGGCCCAATTAATTTTTCTAATATATATAGGTATTTTTCTTTCTATTTAAAATAGAGAATAAAAACCAAAATAAACTATTTCTCTTTTTATTTGAAAAGATGAGTAAAAAATGGGTTATAACTTCAAGGCTAAAGTAAAATTTTGGGATAATTACTTAAATTAAAAATACTTTCTCCTTTTCTTGAAAACGGGGAAGAAAATTTGGATAAATACCTAATCACAAATTTTAGGTTAAACCCTCAAATTAATTACTAAGGAAATTAAAATATGATGGATAATAATAATAATTCTCAATTAAGGTAAAATAAGATTAATTAACTAAAATTATATTTCATGCAAGCTTTCAAAATGTTAAAAGCTTAATTATTCATTAAGTAATCATAAATGATTCATGAATTGTTTAAGAAAATTGTATCAGATCTTGCATTTTAAGATATATTTTCCATCCATGCACGACCATAACATATGCATTCATCTGGTATTTTTCTGGATTAGGACTTTATCACTTTTCAAAAGCCAGAGTTCTGCAGGTAGACCCATTGAAACTTCACTACCTATCTGTTATTAAGTAAGTCCAGTTTCTTGTTCATATCCGTTGAGAATGTTTACAAAATTTTCTTCTCGTCTATAACATGCATAAAAGGAAAACCTATTTGATAAAGTGAGACAACTAAGATTTTGAATCGCCAGTTTTTGGGCGTGATCATGACTGGTGGTGAAACCCTGGAAAATGCTAAAGCCACATTGGAAGGCGGGTTTCATCATATGGATTTTCATATAAGTTTTAAGTAACCAATGATTAATTGTTCTTAAGCGCCGTAGTGATCGCGTTTACCACATGCCCTGTATGGGTGGAACTAAGCTGAAATACCTTTATTCTATATCATACTCCCCTAGGAAGGCAAGGCCTTGGTAGTCGGATCTGTAGTATCAACTACTGGGAAGGTGGTATTCACTGTCGGTGCTAGCCACATACGTTGGATCTGTAGTATTAACGTGAGACCGGTAGTTCAAGTCTGTTTTATGGGACTACGACGCGGGGTATTCCAGAACAATGATGAAACGATTTTGTGACCATGGGAGCGTGAATGAGCCTTGCAAACTTAGACACATGACTATGATCGTTTGTGGGTACAGTTGCGCACATCTGCAAAGTGTAATAAAGTTACGCAATGTCACTCCATGTTCCTGGTTGGAACTGCAAACACGGCAGAAAAGGAGTCCATTAGGGATTCTAGCTGCCTATGAGACATGAGATTATAGTTTCTTAATTAATAACCTGACCCTCTTACCTTACAAAATATATTACTTTTGGAGAACACCGCTGTTCTCAGTAGAAATAGGGCATCAAACACTATTTTGCTAGTCTTGGACTTGTTGAGTACCTTTTGTACTCACGGCCTCTATTATAATTTCTTTCATTAGATTGTGAGCCGGCACAAAGCAATATATAGTCTACGTCGAAGTCGATGAAGAAGCCCTCGAGGAGCAGGCATCAATGAAGGACGAAAAAGGGGTTGACTATTACTTTGACTACCACGATGAGAACCTTGAAGCGTAGAAGTATAGGACATGCGAGTCGAGTGATGTAGATATGGCTTTTGCTGTAACCAACTGAAAACGTTTTTAAATTTTTCGTACTTTTATGAATCAGTTTCTATGAGTTTACTTTGTTCTTCAAGTTTGTAATATAAGTTTGTAATAAATAGACCATTACAATGTTTCTATTATACTATTTTTAGGAATATATTGTAGATGAGACGGTATTTCGTTTATAATCTATCAAAAACTAACATATTATCTCTAAGGGTAGTATATGGATCATTACACTTTATTAATATGGTTTATGTGATATATAGTCATAAGTAAGTATTTTAAAATACGAATTTAATAGGGAGAGTAACATCTTGCGGCGAAAACTTTTGTTCTGAAATTAATACAGTGCTTGTGCTACGGGGAGATAAACTGCAAATCTCTGCAAGATTTCGCGTGCCATCATCATTGCACTCGAAAGAGACAAACATCGTGGATACTTAATGTGTGCAGTGCAGTGCAGAATATTACGAAACTAATGCGACAAAGTTCGGATAGCGAGTGGCACTTGTCAGGCTCAGGTTATTAATTTGGAGCTTCCCCGACAGACTCAAGGATCTACTATCGTATGACGCATCAGAACTGTGTCCCATTAGTTTTCGTCCCTTGGATTTGTCTGGCCGACAACTACGAGAAAAGTGAATCCATTGGAGAGTCCTCTCTACTGATAGACAAAGATCAAAAGGATGGAAGGCTAAAAAAATTACTCCATCCGTTCGTGTATAAAAAACATATTTTAACGATCTAAATTGTAAACATTTTTTTATAGATATTTTATTAGTAGTTACAAAATCACAATCGAAACAATAAAAATCTAACTATATTAAATTTGTGTCATATAACCTACATATTATTAAATTAATTATTAATTAAAATTTAAAATTTAATAATTAAAATATACCTTATCAATTCGGACAAAGAAAGTGAACAAGGAATCAACTCATCGCTAGCCCATTTGTTAGAAAAGGTATTTTTCTCTTAAAAAAATTTATGAATAATTTTTTATTGTTAACATTTTTTATGGGACGTGTAGAAGGAGAGCACCCACTCGCCACGTCTGCTCCTCCTCTTTTTTTAAGTATCTCCTCTTTCTCTCCTACATCTTGCCCCACGCTTCCGCCTCTGCTCCACCCCGTGCATCATCTATGTCTCCTTTGCTCCTTCCCCTTCATCGACAAACCTTCGCCACAGTTATCGTGGCCTCCAGTGACGGATGACAACACATTAAACGTCTCACATTTAATAAGGTCTTGACGGTGGCAGCAATCTCAACAATGCGTTAGTATGGGGTACAATGTGCGGTGTCAACTGAATTCGCTTCGTCATTGTTCTTGCCCAAACCCTAAATCCTAACCTCGTTGATGACCATCTCTAGTGACCTTTTCTCCAAATTGTGCGACCACACCTCTATCTTCTCCAATGACACCTCCATGAAGGAGAAGAGGAAGGGCCAGCTGAGAGAGACGGCACAGGGAGGAAGATAAGCGCGGGTTTACCCTCTCGCTACATGGAGCACTACACGAAGAAGCCTCCATACGGAACACGTATCGAGCACAGGGGCGCCCTCGATATCATTTCTAATATTTTATTAAGGAACAAAACCACGTACTCCCTCCTTTCCAAAAAACAAGTCGTTTAAGCCTTGGGTGGAATACCAATGAGCAATTAATGATGTCCACTGCATGTTCTGCATGCACACTGCATGTCCACTGCATGTTCTGCATGAGCTTAGATGACTTGTTTTTTGAAATAATTTGAAAAGGCTTAAACGACTTGTTTTTTGGAAAGGAGGGAGTACTATTTAGCTATGTCATGATGCACCGGGAAGCAACACAACTGCCCTTAAAGATCACCGAATTAGTATGAGCAGGAGGAGGCGGCGTTGGTGGCCCAATTAACTTCAGACTAGATCTACTGGGCTTAACCTCCGCTGGTATGGGCTATTTAAGAATGGAATCGAGCATTTCTCAAAAAAAAATTGAAATTGAGCGATCTAAAATTGCTGCGTCTTTGCGCAAGTCATGCCGAAGACTCATGGAGCATAACCGTGGATTTGCTTTAAGATTTGTGTTTATCTACTCCAACCTAAAAAGCTTGCTAGATCACCCGGCCGGGCAGAAGAAGTGTACTAGTCGATCGGTGCCGGGTAAACTGGTGAACGCGCAAGTAAATTTCATTTTCTCAATTATGAGTGCTGTGTCTAGCTAAGCAAACAACCTCCCCCAAGATGTACAAAAATCTAGCTGGGGGGAGAAGACCTTTAAGCATTACCAATTTTGCCAAGGTAGCTTACACCAGCCGATCATCCAACACTCGCAAATCGAAATTAAAGGAACATTCTGACGGAGATCGACTAGCTACATGTAGGACGGTTCAGTAAAGTCGTTGCCCTCGAAGCACGTACGTATGTCCCGAGCATAGTAAACACGTGATCAAATTGGTGTGCCGGCGCCGTACGACTTCTTGGCATTAGTAATCGCAATGCTACCAACTGCACGTGCTAAAAGGACCGTCGATCAAAACGTGACGCCTCGCTTTAGTTTCTATCTGACCGAGCACGCACGCGTGTATGCACGACAAACTAAAAGGCGCCAACTCAGGCCGTTCTGGCACTTCGACGGACGAAGATCAACATTTTCACGGTTAATTAGCAGATTCTTGCATCGTAACGGCGATGGAAATGGTCGTCTTGACTGTTTCTGCCAGAGCGTGCTTAATAGATTAGAAGGGGAGTAATTGGTCGATAGGGGCGACAATGTCAAGGGTTCGACTGTTCCAGCAATGGCGCTTCTAAACGAACCAGTTCAAATCACGGTCTTGCTTTGAAGTTTTACCCTTCAGAGAATGACACAAACTACCTAGATTATAAATATTGGACAGTATAAAAAGACTAAAAGGGCTCTTAATAACCCACCGTGGTTAGGTCAAGTTGTATTCTTTTTTGAATTAAAAATCCTAACAGATTTGATAATTCTCAGTGGACCCAGAATAGTTGAGTCTTAGATTGTTTTGGTATTACGGTAGATTTATGATAATCTCATTTGGTTCAGTCGCTCTTAGATGTTTTTCCTAGCTTTTGGTATAATATGTGGAAAAGGAGTTTATAATTGCTCCCCGGCTAACAGAAAAATCTTTGTGTTAAGTGTACTATTTTTATTTGGTGTATTTTAGGAGTCAGTTAGATTATAATGTGGTTTACCAAACAGTATGCTATTTTTTCACTATTACTTTTTCTCAGCAGCTTATAAAATAAGTCAAGCACAACATAGTTCAGCAACCGTATACTAAGCCTTCAGTTGATTGAGTTGCACATCACCAAACGTAAGGTTGCACAAGAATTTACAACTACCCAGTTACACATTTTTAACCTCAAAATTGTGTGTTATGTGCAACTACCCGAGAGCCTTAATCAGAGAGGGCTAGCTTTGAGGGTCATTATGTGATGTTTTTTAGTTTCTAGATCTCTTGCACATAAATTTTGTTTAGTTTATCCTCCTTAATGAATTGAAAGAGCGCATGTCTTTCTAGTCTAGTAAGTGAACCCCAAAATTATTCATAATTTTTCTTTTTTAAATGGATCTATATTTTTTTCTGTTTTTTGTTTGGCCGTCAAATCAACACCCTAAGATTCACTACATCGACTTAGGTCTAGCATATTTTAGTCGACTGAGCTTTAAGACAGACCCAAATCCTAAATATTCATACCTCCCTTTGTTCTCTACAAAATACTTCCCTTTGTTTTCTCTAAACGATACTACCTCCCTTTGTCAAACGCGATAGTCAGCACTCAGGACCGACATCCATGGAGCATATGTACAATTTTTCTTTTGCTATGTATAAGATATTGTTTCTGTGACTTGAGAATACATATCATGAGGAAATTCGCCTATTTCAACAGTGATACGTGCGCAGGACCATGGCATCCTTATTTCTTAATCATGTCGGCCAGCTAACTTGCATCGATGAATATGCCAGTCAATAAAGCTATTGACAGTTGACCTCGCAGATACAGTATCTACAATGATATTTTATTCTTAGTTCTTCTCTTATGATCAAGAGTTGCTTCGGTTCATTCGAAACTTAGAATTGTTTATCATCTAAATAAACTTGAATCCTGTTCTCGTGGACTGTGGAGAACGCCGGCCCTCTACATTTGAAATATGCCTTTCAAGAGCATTACGACCTGCAGATCAAATGATCCCTTATAAAGTCTCTATTGGTCTTATTGTAATTGTGCGCCTCGTTAGCAATTTTGGATTCGCAAAGGCAATCACTCATGTACCGGCTAGACAAAAAATGCACCAAATAATGACCTAATAAATAGTCTCATTGCCTTCTTCTTAATGCAAAAATCAAATATTTTATTTTACCTTTCCATTAATTGGATGAAAATATTCTAGGAGCATACGAAGTTAGGAGTGTTAGGAGTGTACTTACATATGATCCTCGGCAAGGTAGGATGGAGAACAATGTGCAATCTTCTATTTAGTAGCACTGCCTCCTCATAGTTAAGAATTGAACAAAATAAAACAAGATTACATTCTTTTTCTGTTATTGTATTATATTTTTTCAGATGAAGAAATTTTTTATTTCTTTGCCACCGCAACAAATTGGTGTAGTCAAGTACAGAGAGTTACTTCCGGCCTTTATAACAACGTGTGCACAACCAAATCAAAGGGAAAAAAGTTCACCCACTCCCGACAGAACACCAGGGTTACAATAGGAATAGCAAAAATAAAAACCAACTGTGACAATAAAAGCAGAGAATCGTCCATGGCTCAGTGAACACATAGTCGATGTCTAAAGCTCCATCCATGTGTGTTGAAGAGCTCGTGCAAGACCTTCTCAAGAGACTGTCACGCCCGAACAGCTAGCTCGCGGTCGATTAGCTACTTATTCTGTATACCGGAGACTAGCTGTTGTTAATAAGTAGATTATATATTGTTCTTGACATCGAACCAATGAAAACATAGCGTAGTCAATAGTCTACAAGTAAAAAAAAGCAACACATATGTTTTAACATATATAGCTACAATTTGGTATAATCTGAACTGTTTACGTGAAAATTGTATTTTCAGTTATATTCTTTTTGAAATCTCATCTTGTAATTCCATTGAGCATGTTACAGGTTGAATTGATTTTAACAAGTAATGTAGTTGCTACCTCATAGTTACTTCATGTTAGATAGTCAATGTAGTTTTGCCTTTATTTTGTGCCCATTATTTTTGCTTCCTACATTGGGGTATAACGAGATAGTAACAACAAAAATAAAGTTGATCTACAGATTGATGCCTCTCTTTCTTTTTTCATGGCTTCTAAAGAACTGCAACAAGTCCTTGTAATCAAAAAAAGAAAAAAAAAGAGCTGCAAGAAGGCTAAACCTTTATGCAAGAAAATTTGTATAATAGTTATGATGGACAAGTGGAGGATGACTTAGTGTTTCAAGCTTTTGATTGTTTTATTTAAACTGTAGTTGTTAGGTTCTATGGATATTATAGAGACTTCTGATTTTGCATATCAGTTGAAGCTACCATATGTGCTTCTATGGACTTTTCTTCATGCTTCACAATTGTTAGGTTGGCGCATAGCAAATAGCAATGCTTGCTGTGGAATAGTTCAATTCTATAATTGTTGTTTTTTCTCTATGTCCTCTAGAAAACAGAGATAACCATCTAAACTGGATTGTTAAAATTAAAACAAAAGAAGAAAGAATGATCAATACATCTTTTGTGTTTTTAATCGAAAGAAGAATGTAGAACCATGTAAGTTGATTGAAATTTAATATTCCAAACTGATCCGTTGGAAATTATCCCATTTTTCTTAGTCACTAATGGTAATTTTGCAGCAAATAGATGTGGCGGATGAAGATTGCATCTTGCCTAATGTGGTCACAGAGTCTTCCTAGACTATAGCTGCTGTGAGTCGAACAGCCAGAGGTAAAACAACGAAGCAGGTTAGCACACTCAAAATGGTGTATCTGGACAAGCTGCTAGCCGAAGTATAGCCGTATAGGTGATGATGAGTTAAAGACGTTGATTTTGAGGAGGTTCTAATTATCAAATTGTACTAAGTGTGTACAATTGGCTTTGCATATGCAAAGACTTATCCCTGTCAAAATGAAGAGGTTAAGACGTCGATTTAGACATTTGTATCTTTTGCAGTCCAAGGAAAGGAGAACAGAATCTATATTATATTGTATGACTTCAGTTGGTATGTTTTCTTCAAGTAAAGATTTTTGTGAGGAAAAAATACAATTCAGATCCCGATACAGTGAAGCGCGCATATCGCTTCATTAATTGGGATTACAAGCAATGGTATTAGGGCAAGTACAAGGCATAATCAGTATTTGATTGTGGTACCATTTGATGTCATCTAGATCAACACGAGACACATCTTACTGTGGATTTTGTCTTATATGGTGCCTATACAAAGAGTCGATATTGAAAGACATCAATATATAAAGGTAGTATTAAAATTGTTTCTATACTTTTAACTCTTCATGAATAGACAGCTTTGTTCTTACTTCTCGACTCTTCTCTATATTAACAATAATCATAGCTCATAGTGGACATGACTAAGGTCGGCTATTTGGCTTCTTTGTATATGCTGTTAGCGTTGTTTACTTTTTCTTTCTATATATCTATAAGTAATAGGCGATATTGAAGGCTTCTCCTTCATTTTGAGAAAAAGAAATTCTCATATTCATCGGGAAAGAGAGAAATTATCACATTAGCTAGAAGAAAGAAAAGATATATGCGTTCATTAGCTGGCCCACCCACGATTAATTGTACGGATCTACAAGATCAGATTAGAAGGAGAAAAAAACGTGTACACATTGGATAGAGTCCTACAAACCAAAACTCCCTATACCGTCAGCGTTTCCAATAAAACAGTACGCGTTACTACTCTTGACACGTATTTTCTTTTTCTACTTTCTATTTCCTTCTAAAGTGCAAACTCTACCTTTTAAAAAAAACTACATGCAAACTCTACGTGGATGAGTGCGGAAGATTTTCTTGCACCGGATTAAAATCGAATTTTATGCAAACTCTACCATTTTTTAAAAAACTACGTGCGAATTTTATACCAACTTTTTTTACAGTTGATATAGTAAATAAAAATATTAACATGTTACCAAAAGCATCCAGATGCTACCATATATATTCTAATAATTCAGTTATTAATTACTCCCTTCATTTCAAAATACATGACATTTAGACATGGACACGGTCTCCAATATGTAACTTTGACCATTATTTTATATGACTATGTTAACAAAAAGTTAAAAATTTATAGAATTATGAAATACCTTTCACAATAAATCTAATGATACCATTTCATTTGACTAATCTCATAATCCTTTCATATATCGATAATCAAGGTTCACTACTACAAAAACTATTTAGCGGGATACCCCTCTACAGATTGTTCAGTGGAAGAGTCTGTACAAACGATATCACAGAAGGTTCCAGTTACGAATCGTCTGAGAAAATGATGACCGATGGCACTCATTAAGCAGGACGCTATAGTATAGATAGTTCCAAACAAGGAATCGTCTGTATTATTTCTATACAAATAGTACAACAAATAGTACGGAAGGTTCCAAAACAAGAATCGTTTGTACTGTATTTGTACAGACGGTTCCAAACAAGAACTGTCTATACTATATTTGTACATACTTTTTCAAACAAGAACCGTCTGTACTGTATTTGTATAGACGGTTCCAAATATGAACCGCTTGTACTGTAGTTGTATTGTATCTGTATTATATTTGTACAGACGGTTCCTTATTTGGAAGGGTCTGTACTGTAGTGTCCTACTTGACCTGTTAGAATTATTTAGTCCCATATCGCTAGTTGGAGTGGAGGGAGACTATCTTATAAGGACTGGTGCTCCACACCTCTTTAAAGCAATGGGAGGAGAGAAGGAAAATACCACACGCGTGCACTCGCTCGCTCGCTTCGCCGGGCCGGGCCGAGCGTGGCGTGCGCGTGCGCGTAAATGGTCCGGCGAATTTGGGTTTCTTGACATGAACGGGAGCGGACGGGGCGTGCGCACACGATGTTTACGTGAATGGTCCGGCGAATTCGGATTTATCGACGCGGACGGGCCGCTCGGCCCTAGCCCTATTTTCTTTTCTTTTTGGCAACACCACAGACGGTTAGAAGTGTACCGTCTTTTTGCAAAACAACACCACAGACGGTTAGAAGTGTACTGTCTATATAAATATGATTTATATATACTCTTTTGGACAGATGGTTCAAAAAAAATCCCATAAATAAATTACGAACCATTTGTACAAATGGTTTCTATAGCAATGGTTAGAGAAGTTTGACTACACGTTTTATCGAAATTCATCTATTTTAGACAGGAGATTGTATCATTCTAGGAACTAAGCAACTGAAATAATTATAACTTGAATGTTAGAAAGTCTAGGTGCGTAAAAGACCCTGCTAGTTCAATTAAACACTAGAAGTTTCCAATTCCAGCCCCAGTTCCGTTGAGATCCCAGTAGTTTAAGTTCTGATTTTTTTAGCACCCTCTGGTCAACCCCCAAGTAAAATAACACCGAATATCAAACCTCACCGTCTCTGACTTTTCAGAAGTCAACCCCACATATTCAACTCCTCCCTATATATACATCTCCATACCAGAAATCCTCAAGCCTTGTGGAATAGCACTCAACGCTTCCTCCTCTTAAGCAATCTTGGACCTTAACCAGTTCTAGAAGCTTCTAGAATCTTTGACTGAGGCATGGGCAACGGCCTCTCCCCGTGCTCGTGCACCCCGGCCGTGCACGGTGAGGAAGCGGAGGTGAGGCTGGTGTTCTGGGGCGGGCCGACGAGGCTGGCTACTGCTGGCCGGCGGTCCATCACAGCCGGCGACGTCACGGCGGAAGTCCCCGACCACTTCGTCTGTTCCGCCGACGCCTTCTTCATCGGCCTCCCGATCCCGGCGCTGCCGCCTGGCGAGCAGCTCCTGGCGGGGCGGACCTACTTCGTGCTCCCCGCCGCCCGGTTCTCCTCCCGCCAGGCGCTCACCGCCGCGTCGCTCGCCTCGCTGTCGCCGGCCCCGGCGAAGGTGTCCCTCGCCGGCGCGTCCTCCCCGTTCGAGTACGTCACGGGCGACGACGGCATGGCGCTCATCAGGGTCCTCCCGGAGTTCATCGAAAAGGTGATCACGTGCGGCAAGAACAAGTGCAGCGCGGTGACGCCGGACCAGCTGTGCAGCACGCCGGAGCTGAGAAATCACTACATGCAGCTGGTGGGGACGAGGCAGCAGCGGCCGTGGTCGCCGGGGCTCGAGACGATATCGGAGGCCGGGAAGAGGAGGAGGATGCCGTCGCCCGTGAGGCTTGTTGGGTTGGCAAAGGCTTCAAGATAGCATTATCAGTCGTGCGTGCATGGCCATGGATCACCAAATGGGTTCTTTTTTAGCTCTCCATGAAGAGGGATATAGTTTAGTTTTCTGGTACTGAATATTCATACTCGAGGAAGAAAAGTCAATGTGCATAAATGCAGGAGATTGGTAGCGAAATTTGATGTAGCTCTAGTTCATTCATTTTTCAATTAGATCATGCATTTGATGCAAATGAATGAATAAATTGACAGCTATACTTTCTATAGTCCATTGACTTGAGTTCCCACCTGGATCATACAGATGATATTGGACAACTCAAATTTCTATATTCTTTTTTCTAATGGCGAGGTTACTTTGCAATGATTGTTAGGGGTTTTATATTTGAATCCTTAATTAGGTTTCAGTTCAAATTTCAATATAAAAAATTCTTGAAAGAAACCCCCATAATCAAAGTATCAAATACCCCTAAGGGTTCAATTTTGAACACATGAATTTTTTTTCTATTCCTGTGGGAACTAAATTATTTCCTGTAGACACAACTTGTGGATCAACGTCCTGGGGTCGGAATTTCCTCTGTGAAAATTGAGTTTTAAAATCTTTACAAAAGCTGATATTGTTGATTACCTGAGCAAGATTTGGAGTAGAACTTGGCAAAGCTTATATAACACTAGGTCTACATTACTCCATACCGCTAGTGGAAGTCCAGTGCTTCACCAGGAGACATCAGTTCTCTTGATGTATAGTTACTCGGAAAGGATGTTTCGTAAAATTTTAGTGGCCCTGTGATGAAAGTTGGTGGTGTTTGGTTTGCAATCCTAAAAATATCTTGCATGTTCCACTCAAATTGTACAAGCTGAAATAAAGGCGAAGCAAATATAATATGCTCTGTAGTGCTGAGAAAATAGACCAAACGAGACCAAAATGAGAAGACAATTCCAGATATGGTAGCAAGATTACCGTAATGGAACAATTTGGGTGGCTAACAGTGTTTTAGTGAGGTAACCTTTTTCCTCTTAACCTTTCTGATTCATCCCAATTATAGACTACTTTAGCCAAAATACTAGTAGTAAGGTTATGATCACGGAAGCATTAGGGGAAAAAATGCCCTAAAGATTGCAACGCCCTATATATATAGGTGTTACTTATGAGTCCTCACATGATACTCACATATCAAGTTTTTATCCTCGCCCCAAAAACTAAACTGCAGGATCAAGTCTACAAGCAGTATAATTAGTACAATAGTGGATAGTTACAGATTAGGTTCTCAATACCTGCATGATACCCCAAGATTTGACCAGTCACACATCCTCAAGTCAATCACACAGCCTCCTGAGCTTCGATAGCGTCAGGAAATCGAAGGTAGAATCATACTCCATACTAAACTAGTGGTACAGAGAATGCCAGGTAAACACACCGCGTCAATCGACGAACTCCAGAGACCACAACCCGTCGAGATAAAGATTTCACGAAATCTGCGGCCGCGCCTTTTCCAGAAAGGAGTATCCCGCGCGTGCATGCGTCCAACTCCGAGATTTTCATTTCACCGAGCGGATCGAGCTATTGCGTGGAGCACCATGGATCGATGGACTTGGCCGGGAGTGCGAGGCCGGCAGGAGAGAGAGCTTCGTCAGGTGCGCTGAAAGCTACTCTACTTTCGCTTCGAGTAAGTTGGGCGCCTGCGTCGACCTAAGCTGGAGCACGACTGCGCGGACCGATTCGTGGCTGCTGATGGACTCAGCACCAGTAGTTTAGATGCGTGAAACTGTTGTTACTTCGCTTCCACACTTTGGAATTTGGTGAGGGCTGGCTTGCGTGGGGTACTGAATTTGTAAATAGAAAATACTCATTGGCTATAGTTTGGTTGTCGATTAACCTGCTGTATGGCTTGATTTTGACGATTACGTTTGATCGCCGACAGGTTTTGTGAGATTTTTTAAAGAGATAAAGTGCATCTGCAGCCCTTAAACTATCACGCCCGTGCTAATTAGATCCTTAAACTGTCAAATTACGCAGAACACCCACTAAACAACTTAAAGTATGTCATTACTAGTCCAAATCGTGATTCAGCTCGTCTAACAGCCGATGTGCCACCCGGACCATTGCCACGTAGGACAATGAGGGATGCAGGGGCTTAGTCGCGAACGCAAGCAGAGGCGATCTTTTTGCACTTTAGCCCTCTGATGGAAATCGGTCGGTTTATTAAAACCCTCAATCCTTGTAACCATAAAACGTGTCTCCATCCCCAAATCGAGCATCCTTCCCCTGGTCTTCTGTTCTCCAGCCGGCTGCGATAATGGTGGCCTGGTCCGAATCAAGCTCTTGCAGTCGTTGTCAAGCGGCCTTCTCCTCTTACTCGCTTCCTTTGATCCTCTGTCCTGACTGCCAATGGAGGGAGGTGCTTCGATTGGTCTCCCACGGGAAGGACAACCCGGATCAAATGTACGTCAAGTGCTCCAACAACAAGGTGCGTTCTTTTGGATTTGTGACTTCATGTTTCAATTGTTTAGTGGTTTGAATTTGTTTCCCTTTACTTTTGGTCAGAGAGGTGGCTGCAAGTTTTGGAAGTGAGAGGAGGATTACATTGAGTATTTGCTTCAGTGAGGGATGCTTCGTCACGATGTTCTGGAGGATGCAATGAGGATTGTTGAACCGAAACCGACAGCTAGTGCAGAAGGAAGGAGGTTGATGGAGAAGGGTATTGCGAATGATAGACTGGTGATAGCAGTGGTAGGATTAGAGAAGAAAATTGTAGGATTTTAGAAGGTTTTAGTTGTTCTGGTGGTGTGTGTTCTTTGTGTCTTGTCCTTGGACGTGTACATGCACATCAAGAAATGAGAGATTTTAGTGCACAATTATCATGGATTTGTATCTATTATGTGATGATCATGGATCTGTATTTTTCATGAAATGAAATGAATGCACTGAAATTATGGGTATTTTAAACTTGGTGGTATCGACAAATGCAATGAAAATGAGACAAGTTTTTGTATGTCAGACTTTCAGAAAATGAGATATGAAATATACAAATACAATGGCAACCATGCTGATATTTCTCAACCATTAAGAAACATCACACTAAAAATGACAAGCAAAATGACAGTAAGAATGACAAGCAAAATGCACATTTGATAACCATGAAAATGACAGTAAAATGGCACGATTGATAACTATGATAACCAAATGGGAAAGAAGCAAGTTTGGGTCCACTACTAGTGCAAGATCACATGCACTACAAAAGGAAGTTCTTAGGCATTACAAAGAGAAGTTCACTGCCACACCAAAATGAGGATCTCAGCCAGTATAAAGTGAAGTTCACAACCACTTACATAATCAACTTCGGTGATTCATGCAAAAGATCACTAGATAACTAAGTTCACTCATGCCTAGTCAGTACTTTCTTCTTAGCTTCAGCTTTTCTTGCTGCATCAACAGTCTTCTTGGCGATGGATGCCTCTTTTTTTTCTTGAGCAGCCTCAATTGCTTTTGCTTGCTTTTGGGCATTGGCAACCCCCCTCTTGGTAATAGCTTTTGTTTCTTTTTGGGCATTGGTAGTCTCCCTCTTTGTAGCAATAGCTTAAAACTTGCCTTGTTTTGCTAGTCTTATAGCTTCTATTTTCTCGGCTTGAGATGCTACTTTCTCGCTTGAGATGCTACAGCTTTCTTGCTCAGTTTCCTTCTCCCTTTCTTGGTAGTAGTGTCTCTATGATACCACATTTGACTCTATGAAAGTGGAAGAAAGAGGTCATGATGCATGTTGTGATGATTGTGCTTTATATTGTGCAACCTAAAGGTCCATGTTATCTTCAATAGACGGAGCCCCTACTCCTGCATTTTGAATGGCACCTCACAATAAGCACAAATTACATGACATGCAAAAAAAGGAGAGGAAGTGAATGACACATACTAACTTGTGTCACCACTGGATTTTCTTCTGAATTTGGGTCTTCACGCTCTAGCATAGCCTTTCCTTTCACTTGTTTCTCTGGTTGTCTTCTAGCCTTGAAGTCTCACATCTAGCATTGTTATGGTCACCTTTTCCACCGTAGCTGCAATGCATCTCAACCCCATGCTTAGACATTTTAGAACCATTTTTCTCCTAGACTTCATGTGGTTGCTTTCTCCTGTTCTTCTTTGGCCTCATTGCCTTTTTTGCATACACAGGAGGTAAAATTGGCATCCGATTCATCTGCTCTCAACTCTTTTTGTCATTGCAGGGCACAATAATGTTACCATAAGTTGAACAGAATGTCTTAATAGAGTAGCAAAGGTGGACCAATTCCTCTAGAGGGATCCTTTCATGCCTCAAGCAAGAGATAGCATGACAACAAGGTATACTTGTCAGATCTCACCTTCTGCTTGTGCGGTTCTTCACCTTTAGGTCTACAATGAACTATGAGGCATTGTCTTGAACTTGAAAAATGCACATTTCAGAAGGTAGAGCATAGCAGGTGTTGGCTATCTTTGCAATTTTCTATACTTTTTCCCTTATCTTTGGGCATATATCCCCTATCCAAGTTTTTTGCTTCTTCTTGCTTTGAGTAAATTCTTGCCATGATTTACCGATGTATTCTCTCAATTATGCTCAGAATGGGAAGCTTTCTAACGTCCTAGATGTAGTTGTGTAATGATCATGATTATTGAATGATTACATATAAAAAAGTGACTTGCTTGAGATTTAAGAGATTTACCTATGGAAAACTTCACAATTGTTGTTTAACAGAATGTCACACTTCGGATAGCCACTGAAGAATGCCCTAACCCAAGTGTTAGGTGCTAGTTCTTCTACATATGCATCCCTCATTTTCTCCATATTTGCATTCCACTCTGTAACTGAGCTTGATCTGGCATACTTCGAAAGTTGATTCTTCAGTGATTCCCCTTTGAAACACACTTGGAAGTTTGAGCACATGTGCCTCACATAGAATCTGTGCTCAGAATCATAACTTTAGTTAAGCCTTGATAAATGAGGCAATTGAAGCATTACATAATGAAATAACTAAAGTAATGAAATAAAGTTTTGCTTATCGGAGATTATAGTCCACGGATAAGTGCTTGTAATCCCAATGTGTTCTTTTAATGCCTACGGAACCACCTCCATAAGCTTGTGTTCTCAACTTCAACAATGTCCTTGGAAAGTGGATAGATGCAGCCATTAGGGTCTATTCCAACTGCACAGAGTAGTTGACTACCAAACTTTGTCTTGAAGCAGATCTATATACATGTTTGCCCTTCACATCTTCATGAATTTATACTTGTTTGCCCTTCACATCTTCATGACTTGGATCCACATGCTTCTTAAATAGATCATCATCTCCATCATCAATGTCATAATCACTGTCAATCAAGTTTGGAGCGTAATCATAGTCTTTTACATCACTGCAACTATCACCATCATCCTCTGAATCATTATCAACATGTCCTGTTTTGCTTGAGCTCTGAATGTCAGAGTAAAATGCTGGCAGTTTCTCAATTTGAGACTCAATGTACATTATCTTTCGGAGGCTCAGTACCTTAGGCAACGATGCAACTGGGTTGGCCACTATGTCATCCCAGTTGATGCCATTGATACTATGATCATGATCAACATACACAATCAGATTTTTCTGACCCATTTCAGTCAGTTCAGACATGCTCTGAGTATCTGCATCATTCTTCAATGCCCTCAATCCATCAGTTACATCCTTCCTAGCCAAGCACTAGTAAAAGTCAATGTTCTGAGTCATCTCGTACCCAATTTCCTCAAACGACATCATGGACTATGAATCAACCTCGTAATCATTCGAATAGACTATCCCTCCCATCTACTTAGGCCCGATTTGCACCTGATCCACAGAAAAATCCACTATGCACCATCTCTATTGTGAACAAATCACTTATGGACCTACAAATCCACCCAAAACCCCATGATCAGAGAGACGAACAACGCATGATGGAAAAACCCGCAATGGAAAATTAAAACCTAAGATTAAACCCTAGTGGAAGGAAACCATGCATGGTACCTATATCGAGTACTACATCAACGAAAATGAAGGAAAATCGACACTTTAATGATGGATGGTGAAGAATCGAACTCACCGTAAACGGCGGCACATCACCTTCCTTCCGCTTCCTCAATGCCTTGGTCGCCGCTGAGTACCTCATCAACATGAAGCACGAGCAGCGCCTCCTCCCCTTATGATGTGCCAGAGTTCACCACTTGTAATTTGCCGTTGATCGCTACCACCCTGTGGGTCTTGCTCTCATCACCTCCCTCTCTCCTCTGTGGTTTATGAGACTAGAAGAGGGCACTGAATGAAGGGGACTCCAACATCGGGTTGTAAAATGCAAAATAATGATGAATCCAAGGAGACGCATGCCCCTACCTACAAATGAGCGTCATCTTAGTGGCAATTATCAAGGTGACACATCGGCTATCAGACGAGCTAAATCATGATTTGGACCAGTAATGACATACTGTAAGTTATTTATTGGGTGTTTTACGTGATTTGACAGTTTGAGGATCTAATCGACATGGGTGTGATAGTTTAAGGGTCACAAATGCACTTATTTCTTTTTTAAACATGTTGCTTAATTGATTCAGCGGACCTTATGCTTTCTCGTACAAGAGATCTTTCAGGTTTGACAATCGAATCGTATGCTCGTGAATGCACAAAAAATTGGTATTTTCCACATGGGTTAATAAATTTCTGAAACTACCAAGTACTTCTTTCAAAGGGAAAATTCTTTGTGCACATAAAGCTTATGACGCTTGTATGCCGTGTTCGAAAAGGTGTCTTTAACTGTCAACCTAGGTGCACTCCATCTTTGACATTTCATTGTCCCCCTCCCCCTCCCATCCTCCTTCTCTCCTTCTCTCTCTCTCTCCCTTCTTCAACTGGTTCAACCCTCCCCCCTCGGGTGTAGAGGGGGCGCCAAGACGGGTAGGCGTCGGCTCATTGTTAGGGAACTACGTAGGAGGGCATTAGGCAACAACGCTGAGCTGCAATGGCAACCTCCTACACTAATCTTACGTTAGGTGGCAGCGGCGTAGCTAGCGAGGGGAAGCAACCACGACAGAATCAAGTGGCAAGGTCATCGTGGCCATTGGTGGAGGAGGAGGAGCACGATGCAACCGTGGCGGCGGTGCGGATTGGAGGAGAAGGAGTAGGAAGAAAAGGAGGAAGTTGCTGGCAAGGAAAGGAAGTAGGGAGAGACGGCCAGAGGTTGAAGATGCACCTAAGTGCGCCTTAGCCCATTGCTTACGAAGGTTAGTCTGTTCTAGAATTGGAGGGAAAAAATTGAAGAATACTGTTCATTCTCTCTTTCACAACACAAGTAGGAATTCAAATAATAAGTTGTTCTATTAAACCTTTAGTAAAATCCCATTAGCTCAATTTTCACCATCGAATTGTCAAAGCTGGTGTAAAATACCCCCTTAGCCTAACCTCGGTTTTGCCTGACATGACAATTATGGCTAACATGACATCCTAATTTTTTTTTGAGAAAAGGCTGAACACTTCATTAGCTTAACGCTCCATTTAGGTCTTTACACAACAGAGATACAATCAACTCCGGAGGAGCATCAAACCATGACTCATTATACATCTCATTACATCCAGCCTTTGCTAATACATGTGCACAAAAATTTGCCGATCTACATGACATCCTAATGGTCAAAATGTGATAACACAACATGCTTAACAGTGATGGTTGTTCTAAATCATCATCAACGACAACAAAACAAAGATGATAAAGGAATCAACCACTTTGCACCCATCGCTCTCTCCTTTCTCTCTCTCTCTCCCCCACATATCTCTCTAAGGACAACAGCAACTTTGGAAGTTCTGGATTGAAAAATTAACTGGTTTAGGAGGGTTATCTTTCAGGCTCGTACGATTGTTTAAGGTCAAGAAAGATCATTTTTGTTTATTTTATGTAGGACAATCTGAAATGTATCTTCACAGAGAAGTTAAACTCAAACTAATGGGACTTAAATGGACATATCATATAAACCACTATATGAAAGTTACACCAATGCTTTTCTTAAGAGATACTTCTTTTGATTGGAAGCTTTGATGTGAGGCTCAATGTTTGGGCTAGCTTGGCATGGAGAGAAAGTGACTTGGATGGTTGAAATCTTGTGGAGATATGTTTTGGTCGGTTCAAATGGTTTAAATTTTGATAGATACGTGTAACATTCAGGAAAGAGGTGTGCAATCCACTTTCATGAGCCACCAGCCCACTAGCTAATGTTTTGAGGTGGATTTGGGATATTTTGTTGAAAGGAGCTGAGCCCAAGGCCTACTACAGAACATTTCTTTGCCTGGCATAACCCCTGATGATGGGCCAATCACGTAGGTCAAAATGAAATCAAGTACGGAAGAGGTATTATGGTCGAGAGCATGCTAAGTTAGCTTAAGAGAGGGACATATACTTACTGCTAGTTTGCCGTGATTATGTTGTGTTATTTAAGTTTAGCTTAAAGCATATCTAGATAAGCAATCGTGGAAAATGTGGAAAATCTAGTACATGTCATAGGAAACTCTAATTTGTGTACGGACGGTCGTAGGGCACTTCTAATACGATAGTTATTAATCTATTATAGTATGTCAACTAGACAACTATGATGAATTGTCATGTGAATGGACGAAGAGTAAAGGAAGGAATAGAGTAAAACTGCATCTGTGCAAGATATAATTAAATTACACAAATGAATGTGATTTTTCTACCTGCCTCGTTACGCCACATGCAACAATAAAAACTTTAGATGCAACAAGAGTACATACTATATACCAAAATAGTAAAATTTAAACACATATTTAATGCATTATCTCTCCTAGGAGATAAAACTTTAAAGTTATGCTTTGGAAGTGCCTTTCACTAACAGCCTACTAGGCAGAGGGGTTTTATGGGAAAAACCGACGAAACCCCATAGGTACATTTAGTTCCTTTAGTTCAATATATTGCTTATGTATGTATTGGGTGTTTTCGTCTTTGCCTAAGCAAGTCCGGGTAGCAGGAGAATGAAACAAATTTTTAAATTTTTTTAAATATGTAATAAAAGTTTGCAAAAATTCATGAAAAAATATTTTCATTTGTGATCCGCACCTAAATGAAAAAACAAATGGATGGACCACAATAGCATGCATTAATTTGTTGCTAATGCACAACTCGTAAAATTCCATGTTTTTCCACTTAATTTGCAAGCACACATAATATATCCATATGCACATGCGTGAGTCTTTTTGGATTTTTTGAAATATATTAAATATATCTTTTAAAATAGAACGGGTGTAACTCTAGTTTGCTTTTCCGGGTACTTGGGTAGAACAACCAATTTAAACACGCCAGGAAATAGATCAATATAGAAAGAGAGTGGGACATTTTCTTTTGTCTTTATCCATCGTTAAATTCCGTAAGAGAACGAAAAGCCATGATTTCGACAATTAGTACAATACGTATCCGTACGGGTACGCTCGTTGCTCGATAGTATGCCATATTGGTTTTGCTTAGTAGAGATTGTATTGTTTTTTTGTTCGAAAAATCTATCCGGGGCACGTGCCCTGGATTGTCTCTCACAGTGACCCGCTTTTGTCCATCAAATTGATCGATGCGGTTGGGTTATTGTCCATCAGATCAAGGCTATGACAAGGGATTTATCTGTTAGAATAAGCGGTGGGGCGAGATACTGTCCGTTTGTATTACGCCCGTGATTCGGACGGTGCGACAGAGGTGAGCGCTGGAGTTCTCTTTCGTCCCGCGCGAGACTGATTACCTACCTGTCAGCGACGTCGATGGGAAACTGTTCAATTTCGGGAACCGCTCCGTCATAGCTTCCAGAAGTGGTTCTCGCTCCCTTTCTCTTCCGTCGCCGTTTCTAGCGTTTGTCGCCGGCTCGCCAGAGTGTACAGTGAGTCATTTTTCCCCTGCCCGCTCCCTCGATTTTGTGTTGCATTTTGGCGGTTTTAGAAGTGTTTTGTGTGGGAGAGGGGGTGGCAGGGTAGATGAAGGTCGAGGTTGATTTTTGTATGGGGCATTCGGTCGTAGGTGGGAAGGGTTTCTAGATTCGATGATGGGGATGGGTAATGGCGCCCGTCGATCGTCGTAGGCACGTGGGGGGCAGGTGGAGGCAACACTGCGTTCATGTTGTTCATTGGAGCATTTTTAATTTATGCGATTCATGTGATTTTTATGCGGGAGGGTGGTGATGTATGTGTTTTTTTTGTGGCGGGATTTTGTATGGGAGTTGCCGTTGGGTGGAGATTTGTTAGCAATCTCTGTTGTTTTGTTGTGAGGAGTGTGGGTTTTAGGGTTTAGAATTTTTTGAGGGTTTTTTGTTCATGTTTTTAATTTCCAAAAGAGGGTGAGGGCCGTGATTTTTTTTCAAAGATGATGATGTGTGATGGTTTGCCGTCAATGCTTGTATCATTTTTGTTCGAACGTGTTGTTTTTTTGATAGGAGGCGTGGGGGTTGAAGGGGAGAAGACGTGATCAACATTGAGCATAGTGTGGGGGGTGATGGTGTGGGGTGTGTTTCTTTGTGTGTGGTATGATGGTGGTACATATATGTTGCTGTATGTTTTTTTCATTTAACCCCTATATAATGATGTGTTGCATGGTAAAATTAGTTGCATTATGTGCAGTAAGTACAATGGTAAGAAGGAAGAAGGCTCAAGACGATGGCAATCGTAGGGGTAAAAGATTGGATGGAACGAAAAGGTGCAAGGTTACGCTGTTAATTATGTCTGAGTCACCAGTTTCTTTTTTATAAGTTATCATGTTAATTGTGTAGAGTTACCATACTTGCTTTACCCTGTTAGTTGTCTATAGTTACCACATATGTTTTTGTGCTGTACGTGCTTGTTGTCTATAGTTACCACATATGTTTTTGTGCTGTAGGTGCTTGTAGGTGCCACATATGTCTATAGTTACAAACATCTCACCGTTGAGTAGAAGAATTTGATTTCTGAGATGGGTTTGTCAAGCCTTCTGGATATAAAGTGTGACAATCTTCACAACCCACTGATTATAAATGGCATATAAGTTTGTACAATGCAAAGACACGTGCCTTTGTCATTCCTGGCCGCGGTAGTATTTCGTTGACAGAGGAGTCCGTGCATGACATCTTGGGTATCCCGCGTGGGATTGAAAAGGTAAAATATTGTGAGGATTTTGATTTGGAGGCAAGCATATCCGAGAGTTTGTTCCCCAATGATGGCAGCCAGCCAAAAGTTACAACAATTGCTAGGATTCTAAGAGATTACAGACAAGCGGATGACACTTTTAAGAGGCTGTGGATGTTGGATATATGCCCTAGAGGCAATAATAAAATTGTTATTATTCTATTTTCATGTTCATGATTAAGTTTATGTTCTATGCTAGAATTGCATTGGTTCTTGAATATGAGATTCAGAGAAAAACCTAATTGCATGTATGGAATAATAAACACCATTCAGATCCCTAGTCAGGCCTCTGGACTAGCTCATGTATTGTTGATGGTCTTGTTTTCCTGATCATGGGTATTGTTAATGTAACAAGGATGCCGGCAATAATGGGAACACATTGTTAGGGTAACAATGGTGTTGGATAGACCCCCTTACGAGATACTGCGAGATCACGTTGTCAATATGTTATCGGTATCTTCTCATAATGTGTTAACGTTTACTTGCGTCCTTAGACCATGAGAATATCGTAGACCCGGATACCGAATGGTTGCTTTGGGGTCATCAAACGTTACTCCATAACTGGGTAATTATAAAGGTGACTTTCAGGTACACCAGAAAGTATATCGTGGTTCTAGATATGTCAAGACTAGGATTTGCCCATCCGGCGATGGAGAGATACAATCTGGGCCTACTCGGTATTACGGTGTCCAGCATCGCCTGGCCAGGTATTGTGACTAAAAGGTTAGTCACGGGGATACCGGAATGCGGAAACGAGAAAAGAGTACAAACCGGTAACGAGAATAACTAGGTATAGTGATCAAGGAGTTGATCACAGGGATACCATAAAAGTCTCGTCTCGGGTTGTGTAATGTATCGTGAGGCAAAAGGATGATATGCGGTAATACGAGGTTCGCTCGATAAAGATCTTCGATGATATGTGGGAGTCGTTATGGGTGTCCAGATCCCGCTGACGATTATTGACCGGAAGGTTTTCCGGACATGTCCACATATACTCGAACCTATAGGGTCACACGCTTAACGTTTTAGCGATATTTAGGAATGCTACGATTTATGGAGAACGAGAGAGAAGGGTTCCGAAAGTGTTTCGAATGATCTCGAAAGTGTTCCGGGAGGTCCCGGATGGTTTCGGTGATGTCCGGAAGTGTTCCGAAAGTATCGGAAGGTTCTAGAAGGTTCTGGAAGCTTCTAGAAGGTTCTAGAAGGTTCCAGAAGGTCTAGAAGTTCTGGTGGGCAGTTGGACTCCAACTCCATCAGTGGAGTTCCTGCTGGAGTAGAACTCCACCTTCCCAGGGAGAGCTGCCCACCCCCTTTAAATAGAGGGGCAGGGCACCTCAAAGGGCATCCCAGCACAAAGCAGCCCTAGCCCCTTGGCCGAAACCCTAGGCAGCCGCCACCTCTAGATTGGCCGCAGCCTCCTCTTCCTCTCTCTTCTAGATTGGATCTAGTACAGCTGCCGTTACGCTGCTGCTTCTCCTTCTCGTAGATCCCCGCTGTTCTTGTGTGCTGGTCCACACATTACCGCGGTGTCGCTGATCTGGTACGCGTGGATACCTCGGAGACGTCGTACACTTCGGCGTTCGATCGGGCGAACTATTCGCGAGGAGATCACTCTCGCGGCTGGGAGGTATAACCTAGCTGCGGGAGTCTGCGGACTTCATCGACATCGTCAACTTCTCCGCTGCATTGACGTGATCGGCGAAGGTATGATATCGTTGCCTGCACCTCGATAGTGGATCTTGGTTTGGTTCGTGTACGGTAAAATTTTTATTTTGCGTAGCACGTTACCCAACAGTAGTATCAGAGCGGTACTATGCGTAGTTGTAGGTACGACTAGAGCATATGTGATATGCGGCATTGCACATATGATGTGCGGGGTGTTTGATGAGCTCTACCACCGGATTTTCTTATTGTTTCCCTCTCATTGCATAATTTTGATCTCGGCGGCATCGTGAAATTTTCAGAGGTCCGGCGAACCTTACGATCTTCGGATCGAGACATGCTAAGGATGACTTTGGTTTCACTTTAGTTGAGAAAGATAAATTTACAATGAGCGGGCTTGTAGATGTGATCTACACGGGGGTCATGCGTATGACGAAGTTTAGTATGGGGTTCGAGATTTCTGAATCTCCAATTCCATACATCCCGACAGTTAAATAACTGCAAGAGCAATCGTGCTTATGGTAACGTAGGTAGCAAACGGTTTGCACCGTAGCCATAAAACCACGTATTGTAGCATAAACGTTAGAGGTGTCTAACTTGTTTTTGCAGGGTATGCATGTGATGTGGTATAGCCTATGTGATGCAATGTGATTGTATGAGATGCAAAGTGTTTGTAATTTTAATTTTGTCATGACCTGCGTGTCATGAGTACGGCAATCGGCAGGAGCCAATACGATTGTCATTATTTATTGTATTGACCTACGTGTCAACTAGAAAGCCATGTAATGCATTTATTTTATTAGCTATGTGATAGCAAATAGTTGTAATTGCAAGGACATGGTGGTGACAATCTTACATCGATGGACCTCGACGCTACATCGTACGCGAAGAAGGAATTCTCAGCCAAAAGGTGTTGAAGAAGTCTTCTTCAACAAAAGGCGCTATACCATATCACAATAGTTTAATTGCATGTGATGTTAATCCCTTTTATGCACCTTGTTTGATGCGTGGTAGACGTTGTTAAATAGGGTGATCCCTCACACAAATATCAAAGTAGTTAGTGTTCTTCCAAGTGTGGCACCGTCTGGAGTATTTGCCATTCTGAGGTGCGCCATGTCACATGGGTACGATAGGTTTGACATATATGAGGCGGGCGCGAACCGTTCGCGCGGCAGAGCACTCGGTTGTCTTGACGAGCTTTGCAAGATCGTCTTGGGCTCGGAACACACCCATCGAAAGATGAACAAGAGTCATATGGGGATATGATTGGCACGTTGACCTACCGGTCTCGTTATTCCGTCATCAGTGATGTCACATCAATAGCGGAGTAAGTGAGTCGTGGATCTTGAATCACTAATAATCAATTATGAGGGATATTGGTTTTAGTGAGAGTTTACTCTAATTAAGTGTTAATTTGAGTTGCTTTAATCATGAACAATGTCTAAAGTGTGTTTGTTTTTAGTTGTAGATCTATGGCACCCGTAACCACCTTTCCACTATGCGCGTTGCTTGAGAAAGAAAAACTGAATTCATCTGGTAACAACTTTACAGACTGGTACCGTAATGTGAGGATTGTCCTCAAGAGTGCCAAGAAGGACTATGTCCTATCGCAAACTCTCGGTGAACTCCCCGCTAACGCTACGGATGATGAGACTTGTATCTATCAATCTAAGAGTGATGATTCCATTGCAGTACAGTGCGTCATGCTTGCTTTCATGGAACCTGATCTTCAAAAGCGTTTTGAGAATTGGGTTGCTTATGAGTTAATCCAGGAGCTGAAAGCTTTGTTTCAGAAGCAAGCAAGGACTGAAAGATATGAGATATCCAAAGCCTTGTTTGAATGCAAGATGGCTGAGGGCAGCTCAGTAAGTCAACACGTACTCAGATTGTCTGGGTACGCGCAAAGGTTGGATGCGCTAGGTTTTCCAATCTCCCAAGAGTTGGGCACTGATCTTGTTCTCGCTTCCCTCCCTCCGAGCTACAGTAGCTTCATCATGAACTACAACATGAATGGGATGGAAAAGAGTATGGGTGAATTGTTCACTATGCTTAAAACTGCTGAGAGTGGAATCTAGAAGGACGCCAATCATGTGATGATGGTGAATAAAACAACCAACTTCAAGAAGAATGGCAAGTCTAAGAAAAAAGGGCAAGTCCAAGGGTGCTAGTGTGACTGACATGCCTAAAAAATCCAAGACTGGCGCCACTTCTGATGTTGAGTGCTTCTTCTGTAAAGAGAAGGGACACTGGAAGAGGAACTGTAAGAAATATCTGGCAGAAAAGAAGAAGTCTGGAAAGTCCAGCTCAGGTATGAGTGTCATACATGTTATTGATGTATTCCTTGCTGGTCCACAATGTAATTCTTGGGTATTAGATACCGGATCGGTTGCTCACATTTGCAACTCGATGCAGGAACTACAGAGGCCTAAGCGACTGGCAAAGGATGAGGTGACGATGCGCGTCGGGAACGGAGTAAAAGTTGCCGTGCTCGCCGTCGGCGTCCTACCTCTACATTTATCTTCATGATTTATTTTAGAGCTTAGTAATTGTTACTATGTTCCGGCCTTGAGCAAAAACATTATTTCTGGATCATGTTTGTTGCAAGATGGTTATTCGTTTAAGTCTGAGAACAAGGGTTGTTCGATTTATATGGATAATATGTTTTATGGCCATGCTCCCGTTGTGAATGGGTTATTTATTATGAATCTTGACGGTAATACATACATCCATAACATTGATGCTAAACGTCGCAAGACAAACGATTTGAATTCCACTTATTTGTGGCACTGCCATTTGGGTCATATTGGAAAGAAGGGCATGAAGAAACTCCATTGTGATGGACTTTTGGAATCATTTGATTATGAATCATTTGACACTTGCGCGTCTTGTCTAATGGGAAAAATGACTAAAACGCCGTTCACAGGCCACGTAGAACGGGCGACTGACTTATTGGAGATCATGCATACGGATGTATGTGGTCCAATGAGTATAGCTGCACGCGGTGGATTCCTCTACTTCATTACCTTCATGGATGATTTGAGTAGATATGGGTATATCTATTTGATGAGACATAAATCTGAAACCTTTGAAAAGTTCAAAGAATTTCGGCATGAAGTAGAAAATCATCGTAACAAGAAAATCAAGTTTCTGCGATCGGATCACGGAGGGGAGTATTTGAGTTAGGAGTTTAGCGAACATCTGAAGAGTTGCGGAATTGTTCCGCAGCTTACGCCTCCCGGAACGCCATAGAGGAATGGAGTGTCCGAGAGACGTAATCGAACCTTGTTGGACATGGTAAGATCGATGATGTTATTAACTAAACTGCCATTTTACACTGAATAGAGCGCCATCTAAATCCGTTGAAACGACACCATATGAGATATGGCATGGGAAGAAACCCAACTTGTCTTTTCTTAAAATTTGGGGATGCGATGCATATATAAAGCATTTACAACCAAATAAGCTCGATCCCAAATCGGATAAGTGCTTCTTCGTTGGTTATCCCAAAGGAACTGTTGGGTATTCCTTCTATCACCGCACCGAAGGCAAAGTGTTTGTCGCAAAGAATGGTGTGTTTCTCGAGAAAGAGTTTCTTGCGAAAGGGGTGAGTGGGAGGATAGTGCAACTCGACGAGATTGGTGAATCTCCGTCATTAGGTCAAAGTGATGAAATGCCAGAAGTGGTTCCGGAGTTTCCCACAATGACTGATACGAAAGCCCCTACATGTGATGTAGAGACTTCGGTCGAGCCAGCAGCTGAACCACGAAGGTCTGGCAGGATTCGCATGAAACCACAGTGGTTTTCGGACGAGGTATTGTTGTTAGACAACGATGAACCTGCGACCTATACGGAAGCAATGATGGGCCCTGACTCCGTTAAATGGCTAGACACCATGAAATCCAAGGAATCCATGTACGAGAACCAAGTTTGGAACTTGGTGGACCCTCCTGAAGGCGTGAAGCCTATCGAATGTAAATAAATCTATAAAAAGAAAACATACGCGGATGGGAATGTATACATCTATAAGGCTCGACTAGTCGCAAAGGGTTTCTGACAAGTTCAAGGAGTTGACTACAACGAGACATTCTCTCACGTAGCGATGCTTAAGTCTATTCGGATTCTTCTAGCGATTGCTGCATATTTTGATTACGAGATATGGCAAATGGACGTCAAAACAACATTCCTGAATGGAAAGCTAACCGAGGACGTGTATATGATACAGCCCGAGGGTTTTGTCAATCCAAAGGATGCTGGAAAGGTATGCAAACTTTAGAGATCCATCTATGGACTGAAGCAAGCATCACGGAGTTGGAATCTTCGCTTTGATGAAGTGGTCAAAGGGTTTGGTTTCATCAGGAACTGCGAAGAGGCTTGTGTTTACAAGAAAGTAAGTGGGAGCGCAATAGCATTTCTAATACTCTATGTGGATGACATATTGTTGATTGGGAATGATGTATCTTTTCTTGACAATATTAAGACTTCGTTGAAAAATAGTTTTTCAATGAAAGACTTAGGCGAGGCAGCATACATATTAGGTATAAAGATCTATAGAGATAGATCAAAGCGCCTAATAGGGCTAAGCCAGAGTACATATATAGATAAAGTACTGAAGATGTTCAGTATGGAAAACGCCAAGAAGGGGTTCTTGCCGATGTCGCATGGGAAAAGTTTGAGCAAGAATCAGTATCCTTCGATAACTGATGAGCGAGAACTCATGAATAAGATTCCATACGCATCCGCGATTGGATCAATCATGTACGCCATGATATGTACACGACCAGATGTGTCCTATGCTCTAAGTGTTACGAGCAGATACCAGAGTGATCCAGGTCATGATCATTCGACAACAGTGAAAAATATCCTTAAGTACCTGAAGAGGACTAAGGACATGTTTCTCGTATACGGTGGTGACGAAGAGCTCGTTGTAAAGGGTTGCACCGACGCTAGTTTTGTCATAGATCCGAACGATTTTCGATCTCAGTCAGGCTTTGTGTATACACTGAACGGTGGCGCAGTGAGCTGGAAGAGTTCCAAGCAGAACACTGTGGCGGATTCTACAATGGAGGCTGAGTATATCGCCGCTTCAGAAGCAGCAAAGGAGGGCGTTTGGATTAAGAAGTTCGTCACCGAGCTTTGTGTGGTTCCGAGCGCGCTGGATCTTATGGAGCTCTATTGTGACAATAGTGGCGCCATAGCTCAGGCCAAGGAGCCAAGGTCCCACTAGAAGTCCAAACATATACAACACCGATTCCACATCATTCGTGAATTGGTGGAGCGTGGAGACGTAAAGATATGCAAAATACACACGGACCTGAATGTGTCAGATCCGTTGATGAAACCTCTACCACAAGCAAAACATGAGAAACACCGGAATGCCATAGTTGTTAGGAGCTTAAGTATTGGCTAGATTATTGACTCTAGTACAGGTGGGAGACTGTTGGAAATATGCCCTAGAGGCAATAATAAAGTTGTTATTATTCTATTTTCATGTTCATGATTAAGTTTATGTTCTATGCTAGAATTGCATTGGTTTTTGGATATGAGATTCAGAGGAAAACCTAATTGCATGTGTGGAATAATAAACACCATTCAGATCTCTAGTCAGGTCTCTGGACTAGCTCATGTATTATTGATGGTCTTGTTTTCCTGATCATGGGCATTGTTAATGTAACAAGAATGCCAACAATAATGTGAACACATTGTTAGGGTAACAATGGTGTTGGATGGACCCCCTTATGAGATACTGCGAGATCACTTCGTCAATATGTTGTCAGTATCTTCTCATTATGTGTTAACGTTTACTTGCGTCCTTAGACCATGAGAATATCGTAGATCCGGATACCTGATGGTTGCTTTGGGGTCATCAAACGTTATTCCGTAACTGGGTAATTATAAAGGTGACTTTCAGGTACACCAAAAAGTATATCGTGGTTCAAGATATGTCAAGACTGAGATTTGCCCATCCGGCGATGGAGAGATACATTCTGGGCCCACTCGGTATTACGGTGTCTAGCATCGCTTGGCCAGGTATTGTGACTAAAGGGTTAGTCACGGGGACAACGGAATACGGAAACGAGAAAAGAGTACAAACCGGTAACGAGGATAACTAGGTATAGTGATCAAGGAGTTGATCACAGGGATACCATAAAAGTCTCGCCTCGGGTTGTGTAATGTATCGTGAGGCAAAAGGATGATATGCGGTAATACGAGATTCGCTCGATAAAGATCTTCGATGATATGTGGGAGTCGTTATGGGTGTCCAGATCCCGCTGACGATTATTGACCGGAAGGTGTTCCGGACATGTCTACATATACTCGAACCTATAGGGTCACACGCTTAACGTTTTAGCGACATTTAGGAATGCTACGATTTATGGAGAATGAGAGAGAAGGGTTCCGAAAGTGTTTCGGATGATCTCGAAAGTGTTCCGGGAGGTCCCGGATAGTTCCGGTGATGTCCGGAAGTGTTCCGGAAAGTATCGGAAGGTTCTAGAAGGTTCTAGAAGGTTCTAGAAGGTTCCAGAAGTTCTAGAAGGTTCTGGTGGAGTTGGACTCCAACTCCATCAGGGAGTTCCTGCTGGAGTAGAACTCCACCTTCCCAGGGAGAGCTGCCCCACCCCCTTTAAATAGAGGGGCAGGGCACCTCAAAGGGCATCCCAAGCAGCCCCAAAGGCAGCCCTAGCCCCTTGGCTGAAACCCTAGGCAGCCGCCACCTCTAGATTGGTCGCAGCCTCCTCTTCCTCTCTCTTCTAGATTGGATCTAGTTCAGCTGCCGGCGCACTGCTGCTTCTCCTTCTCGTAGATCCCCGCTGTTCTTGTGTGCTGGTCCACGCATTACCGCGGTGTCGCTGATCCGGTACGCGTGGATACCTCGGAGACGTCGTACACTTCGGCGTTCGATCGGGCGAACTATTCGCGAGGAGATCACTCTCGCGGCTGGGAGGTATAACCTAGCTGCGGGAGTCTGCGGACTTCATCGACATTGTCAACTTCTCCGCTGCATTGACGTGATTGGCGAAGGTATGATATCGTTGCCTGCACCTTGATAGTGGATCTTGGTTTGGTTCGTGTACGGTAAAATTTTTGTTTTGCGTAGCATGTTACCCAACATCTCTTGCGCCCATCGTGCAATGGCCCCCGCAGGTAGCTCTTCTGGGAATTGAAAGAGGGAGGCGTCACCTCCTGCTTTGCCGATCCGCGAGGAAAATGTGTGCATCAACTTGACGCCCTCCCGTGACATGATAGATGCACTGGAGTTCCCTGACTATGGGGACACCAAGGACACCCTCCTCCTTGCGTTCCTCGACCCCGTGTAGTACTTTGGAGCCTAGGTCATCCGGTCTATGTTGCGGGAGAAGTTTCCGTGGCTACACCGTTTCGTCCTTGAAGCTTACCACGAGCCGAGAAAAAAAGGTCGTCTAACGCCTCCACTGAAGTACATCCAGTGGAGCTTCAAGCATGCAAGCTTCTTTAAGGTTGCTACGATCTCCCCTCTTATGCCCGACCCTATGGACGAAGTTCTCCTATTGGGGAACTGTTAGGTTTTATTTTCCTCGTCGCATTATGTATTAGCCTAGTATTAGCAGAGATGTAATGTCTGAACTATGTTTCCTCTTCGCATTAGAGGCCTTTTGTTATGTAATGAACTATGTTTTTTATTTTGTGTTTGAATTCATGATCTATGTTTTTGCACATGCAAAGAACTAAACTATGCACAGTATAATGCGTGATCAGTTCTGGAACTTGTCCTCAATGACGGGTAGGCCAGAGAGCCCATTGTTGATAGTTGTCATAGGAAGGGTCACAGTGTGGGAAACTTTCATCAATGACGGGCTGGGGTGGAAGCCCGTTGTTGATAGCTTTCTCTCCTACGAGACTTAATTGCGTGGGTGTCACGCAGTTGAGAAGCGAGGAAGTCATGCAGTATACGAGGAGGCGCCAGTGGGCGGCTATTTTTTATAAATAGAGAGTTGCGCCGCTATCTGGCGGACGACGGTTTTTAGAACACGAAGAGTCACTCTTGCGTCTATATTTAACGTGTGCGTCTCTCTACTCTTCGTCGTCCTTTCTACAACCACATGTGCCCTTTGTTCTTCCTGCCCACAAAAGCTTTAACCCTTACTCTCTTGCACTCGATTGAGCATTACAATGATGACTACGGGTAGCTCTTCCAATGCCGGGAAGCGCAAGAGGGAGTCGCCTCCTCCAGAGTCACCTCGTCCGGAGTCACCTCCTCCATCGCCGATCAAGCATGCAGGCTCCTCCAACAACTTGGAGGTGCACCTTTGCCCCGCGACGGTCCAAGCCATGAAATGTGGCTATGGGCAAACAGATCGCACCCTCCTCTATGCCTATGCTGAACCTATAGGCTACTCTAGCAAGCAAGTCATCCGTTGTGTGCTCACGAAGAAGTATCCAGGAATAAAGTTCAAAATCAAAGAGCACATGTCAGGGCGTTTCTTCATGGGCTGCACGGACAAGAGTATTGTCAAGCGCCTCCACGTGAAGTACATCAAGTGGGGCGACGAGCGAGTCAGCTTCTGTAGGGTCCGTAAGGTGTACCTCTGGTGCTGGAATCCCTTGATGAAGACGTCCTACTGAAGAACTTTTAGTTATTTGTTTTTCCTTTTTAGTATTTAAGAATATATAAAGAACTATGCTTTCTAAATTATGTACCATTTTAATTATATATCTTTAATTATGTGTTTCAAGTTCATCGAAAAAATTATGTGTTTGAATACATGAGAATCTGAATTCAGTGTAGTGGAGAGTACTGAACTAGCTGAATCTGCAGAGTGCACTTTCAGTTATTCAGTCTCTGCACTGCACTGGAAAAATTCATCAAAGATGGACTTTGGAAAAGGCCCGTCATTGAGCTTATCACCAGAAAAATTTGAAAGTTATTTAGCATAGGAATCGAGGAGATGCCACAACCCTATTTTTTCTTGTATAAAAGTGCACCTCCTGTGTCGCATCCCATTCCAGCTCAAGCCATATTCCTGCACCTCCTGTCCCTCTTCCTATAGTCCATCCATCTCCTCAAGCCCTCTTGCGCTCCATCAATCTACTCCAGCATCGCCGACCACACGAGGAGGAGATGCGCCTAGCCGACGCTGGATCTGGAGCTGCGGAAGGATGCACACCCACCGGCCACTGGATCTACAGCGCTCCGACCACCCGGCATCACCTCCTCCTCCCCTTTGCCTCCGCTACGAAGGTAAAACTCTTAGTTCGGCAAGTTATGCCTTCACCGCAGTCCTTAGTACCAATGATGAAAAATGACCCACTAATAAATTGTTCATAATGCAAGGGTTCAGGGTTCAAGATTCAGGGTATGGTTAAAATCGCATTAACCCCAACTTTAAACCCTGCACCACTGAACCCTTGTGATGTGCGACTATTTTATGAGCATTATTCAGATGCATTCTTTCAAAATTCTTACCTCCTCCAATCATGTGCTACTGACTAGGCTTCAGGGTTTAAGGTTTCGTGTTTATTGTTTATTCCAATGATGAAAATGATCACATATGCATAATGTTCATGTAATGTGCAGTGAAACAGTTCTTGTAGAAATTTTTAAGGATTTTCTTAAATACATAACTCATTCTACAAGAATTTGCTCCACTGTACAAGTGTTACATCTTAGTGGCTATAGTCCGAGGTTATCCTTTTCTTCATCATGTGTAATTCACCTTGATGTTGTTTGGAACCCGTCTATTTGTAATTGGTCACTTATAGAATCGGTCAGGAGAAGGTTGCGCCACATAATGTGCGTGTAATGTATAGTGAAATAGTTATTGAATGTTATAAATCATCTTCTCTTTTACTCTAAATTTGTGACTGTTGTTTTCTTGTAAATATGTCCGCCTACTTTACTTCATATCCGTCGCCTTTATGACATCACGGTACACTGCACAAGACAATTTTTTGAAAGAATGTCTTGTACATTGTGACTGAGATGTCCCAATGGGATCGTGATGTATTTTGGTGACATTGCACAAGACAAATCGATGACGTATCCGACGCCTTCTGCGAGTACACGAGATGGGTTTCCCTATCCTCAGCAACCGCGAGAGCCGGTGATGCTAACCTTATTTGCGGATCTGAAGTTCAGGTAGGTAAGAACCTTTCAAACATTTGTACTTTGTTTCTGATGATATCGAATTTTTCAACTAATTGATGTGGGGAAAAGTCCAGGCTCTCCTTGTGGGCACGTATTTCAAGGAATCTGACAGTCTCCATGCATAATTCGATCTTCGTGCATACGCATTTCAATGAACCAGTAAGCAGTACGACAGGTTTTGATCATTTTTGATGATATTGAGTTACTCACCTAATTGATGTGGGAAAAAGTCCAGGCTCTCCTTGTGGATACGTATTTCGAGGAATCTAACAGTCTCCATGTAGACTTCAATCCTCGTACATATGCATTTCAGTGAACTTGACGATCTCCAGGTAGCGGTACGACAGGCTTTGATCCTCCTCGTGCATATGTATTTTGACGAACCTGACAGTCTCCAAGCAGCAGTAGTCCAGACTTTCCTCCTTATAACCCAAATGTTTAAATGCATCTATTTTAATACATTGTGTCTGTTTCAAACTGTTCTTGAGCAAACAACATGCAATGAAGTTCAAATTACATGTAAGCTGTACTGTGTGTTTGTTGATTTAGGATGTGTGATAGAATGCTTGTGTGAAATGTGATATACGATGGAATCATGTTTATGTATGTGAACTGCCAACTATTTTTCAGAGGGCATTGCTGGTAGTTTCTGAGACTAGCCAAAAGCATGAAAAAACCTGCCAGGGTTAAGCATTCATCAATGACGGACCATAGAAATGGACCGTCACTAACAATATAACCATCAAGGACGGGCTCATGAGTCCGTCAGTCCAGACGAAGTCATCAACGACAGAGACAAGGAGAAACCATTTGTTGATAACAGAATTATCAATGATGGATAGAGAAAGTTGCTTGTCAGTGATGACTAATGATCAACGGCGAGCCCCAAAACTGTCGTTAATCAAGGATTTTGCCTGTCGTTAATCTGTTTTTATGTAGTAGTGTGTTAAACCTCAGCTAATACACATATCAACGGGGTGGTGCCGAGCCCCATTTGTCCTCCACTTCGACTGGCAAGGCAAATAGTGGAGAGGGAGGGGAGGCAACGGTGTGGAACAAAGAAGCAAAGATGACGGGAGAAGGGACTAGAGGGGGTGAGAGAGAGAGAGAGAGAGAGAGAGAGAGAGAGAGAGAGAGAGAGAGAGAGAGAGAGAATGAGCTTGCCTTGAATTCATCTTTAGTTATTCTCGAGTAACCATACGTTTGTAAATCTATCATTTTGTCTTTGCACCCCACCCATGTAAAAGAACACTTATTATTGATGTGCTAAAGGTCATTTTGGGATTGCTGAATGAGTCAAACGTGGTGGGCTAGAATGAGTCAAACGTGGTGGGCTAGATTTATTTTATAAGTTGCTATAAAAAGTAGATAGTTGTGAAAAAATCTATGTTATAGTTGGTGAACCAGATTATAATTTAACAAACTTCTAAATTACACTAAACTAAAACACTATACTTACCAAATGGTTAAAATTTTTCTGTCTTTTCTATTAGTCAGGACATGATTTCAAATTTCTTTCTAGATTATACCAAAAGAAAATAGCCAAATAGAAAATTACATAAAAGCAGCTCAACCATACGGGGTTATTATACCAGATATAGCCTAAATCCACGCATTAATATAAAAGCAAATTGCGAACAAGCACTTATGTGTTTTTTCACTTTGGGAGTACGTAACTTTCATCCATATGATTTTCCTATTGTAAAGTAAAAGGAGAAGGTGAAAATTCCTTAAATAGATATATAAGATTTTGAACTGGAGTACTCTATAATAAAAAAACATTCGAGTACTTGCTTATCGCACGCAACACACAGGCCTCACACTAGTTTAGCATGAATTTGCATAATTTTTAGCGAATAAGGCAATACATATATCTACTGTCGGAGTATAATTCCGGCAATACTGAATATGAGGAGGTGTGAGCACAGCAAATCAGGATGGGTGCACACGGGAGACATGATTTAGACAGGTTTATGCCCTCACGGAGAGGTAATACCCTACGTCCTGTGTTTGGTGGCTAGTATAACTTGTATCCCGAGTGCCGCAAGCCCTGGAGAATTGATCTCGAGGTTGCTGGGACTTGAAAACAATGGAGATTGTCTATGATTAAAGGCCAAAAGACTTCTGCCGATCGGAGGTCCCCTACCGTGCCTTATATAGGCGGCCGGGGTAGGGTTACAAGAGTCCGGATCGGTTAACAGATTGATTTCCTAACTATTTACAACAGATTCCGGGTATGCCGAACAGGTATTAGTCCATGTTTTGTACTCCACGTTGATGAGGCGCCCCCGTGTAGAAGTCGGACTCCGAGTAGTCGGCCCGGCCCACCCTGTGGCCAGAGGGCCGGATTCGTCCTTCTTGACGATACCCGGGTGCCATGTCATCATCAGTAGCCCCCGAGTTCTTCACGATCTTGCTGCTATCAGTCTTCTCTTCTGGTCAAACTTCCCGAGTGACTTCTGCTTGCAGGGAGATTGCGAAGGACTGATTGAACTCCTGTGGAAAAGACAAGTAAAAGCCAAGTAACATTCACCTGTAAGGCAGGAATATTATGGCGGGCGAGCTAATAACGGGTAAGCTCTGGTGGCACCCAATCCATCCTTATGGACAGGGACCGGCTGATAACCCAGCGTGGGGCGTGCCATGAATCCCGACTGGATTCCCGAGTAGCATCCAGCCTTCCCGAGTGGATTAAGGCCAGCTAGTGTCCCCTGAAGGAATGCCTCCGAAATTCGCGTCAGAACCAGAGAAACAAGCCATTGTGCATAGGTTCCCGAGTAACGAAGCCTTACGCCGAGTCATTCCGCTGAGCCCAGAGGTTCCGGACCCCAGAACCTCCCAAACAATGTTCTCGGATGGTCTGGGTGGAGAATTCGGCAGCTCCGAGTTGCTCGGCATCCGACTTGTGGCCTACGGAAGGCACGCCATTACTGCCCTTCACTCGGGTGTACTCAGGTGACTGCGTTCCTGCTTGAGGCCAGCCACTGATACCCTTCACAACCGTAGCGCCCAGTTCCGATTCAATCGGTAACCGGCTGGTGGTTTGCGGGAAACACGCTTCGGTCGCCATTAGTAGAGGTATATTCTGACAGGTTATTAACCCTGGGAAGCCAACCGTCAGATCTCCTTTCATTAAACAGCACGAATCGCGGCGCCGTTAAGTCGTGGGTGCGGAAGAAGCGCGACGTGGCCTGTCAGAAACGCGTAGTGGAATCTGAAGAGGCGCATCGTGGGCGCGGTGAATCCGGGTGCGTGCGGACATGGGGAAACCGAACCGTTCGAGCAGTCCCTTTATATTCCGAAGAGATTGCGGGTTCGACCCACGCATCGACTCGCATTCACCTTCCTCTTGCGCCCAAACCCTTCATCTTCTCCTCGCCCAAATCAGCCCGTGCGCGCCACTCCACCCAAAACCCTAACTCTCACTTCGGCCACCTCGGATGCAATCCCTGCATTGGGAAGCTGTTCCGACTGAAGCCGAAGAAGACGCTTTGGTGTGGAAGCTGCTGAGCGAAGGAGAGTCACCCGCCGATCCAATGGCTCCGTGGATGAAATCAACGGCGATGGAGACGCGGCTGGAGATCCTCGTGCGGTTCGGGTTGCTACCGCCAAAGGAATTGGTCGTGTGGCGCGCCACTGCGGGGAGACCGTCCCCACTCCGTACACCGGCGAGCTGGTCGTCCACGGCTCCTTCTTCGAGTGGGGATTCTCGGTGCCAGTCCACCCATTCCTGCGGGGGCTGCTTTATTTCTACGGGCTGGAGCTCCACAATCTCAACCCCAATAGCATGCTCCATATCGCGTGCTTCATCACCCTATGCGAGTGCTATCTTGGCATCCGGCCGCACTTTGCCCTGTGGAAGCACCTGTTCATGGTGAAGCCACAGCCGAGCAGAGACAACCCGGCCGTAGTGGGAGGCGCCGGGTTCCAGCTGAGGTCCGGGGTGGCGAAGAACTACCCGGCCCCGCCGATGCAATCATCGAATAAGGGCTAGCACGCCAACTGGTTCTACTGCGCCAACCCTGAGCCGTCACTGCCAGCCTTCTCGGGCCATCCACCAGAAGTCAAGCCGAGCTGGTCGGATCCCCCACTTGACAGGGAGCAGGACATCGTAGCCGTCCTGATGGTGCAGCTTGGCGAGGCGATGAAGGCCGGAGTCACCGGGACGGTCGTCGCCGCGACCTTCGTCCGGTGGCGGGTGCAACCTGCAAAGCTGCGGGTGCATCCCATGTTCGAATACACCAGCGAATGCGACGCGACCCGGGAGTCCACCGGAGAGCTCACGGAGGGCGAAGTCCAGAGCCGGCTTGAGAGGATCCTAGCCCAGGGGACGAGCCGAGACTTCTCCGGGCGGCCACCGCCCTTCAGCCGGGCGAACCCGTCGAGTGACGTGAGTAACTGAGTCCCTGCCCTTTTTGTTTTTTCCTCAAGTCTTCGCCGGGTCTCACTCGGGGTTTGTCTTTGTGTTTTGGCAGGTTTTGTTTGGCTTCTGTTCCAACGCTCCCCTCCCGGAGGACGAGATATGGAACCAGCCGCGATACGCCGACGTCTCGAGCGGCGGGCCGCCATCGTAGGGAGCAGCCGGGGCATCTTCTTCCGGCGCCGGCTCTTCAAAGGGCACCGGGTCTTCTAAGGGGAAGGTGCCGGCAGCCGCGGCCCCCGTCCTCCCCCGCCGAGCGTGCCGGCCTCGGAGGAGGACGAGGATGATGATGATGACGTTCCCCTCCGCGTGAAGAGGCGGAGGGCACCGACGGGCCCTGCGCCGAGGGGACAGGGCAGCTCCGCCGCCGGCCCGACACCCGCCGCAGCGGGCATCGCTTCATCGGGGCCGGGGGGCTCCGCCGCCGGCCCTGACTCGGCGGCTCCGCCCGCCGTGGGGACTGCTCCGGCGGAGCAGGATGGCTCCGTCGCTGGTGCTGACCCGGTGGCTCCGACTGCCGCTCCGAGTGAAACTCCTCGGCCGGCCAGAGACGACGTTCTCCCCAGCCGGGGGGAGAAAAGAGATGCGGACACCGCCTTCGGGGCACAGGGTGGATCGGGAACCTCGGCGGCTCCGGCTGCTGCCGCACCCGGGCGGCGAGCCGCGCGGCCCAAGCGGCGCATTCCCATCCCCCCGATCTGCCAAGTAAGTGCCTCGGCAACTGCTTGTTCATTTGCATTTTTTGAAGGCTGATGGGTTCAACGTTCTTTCCGTAGGACGCGGAGGGCGGGGGACATCCCAAAGGCCCCCTCGAGCGTCCCGGGATCCAGCCAAGGTGGGGATCCTCCGGGGTCGGACGCCCGGGCCTCGTCGCCTCCGCCTGCGACCTCGTCCTCGCCTCCCCAGTTGTTCCCTGAACGACCCGGTGCGCAGCTCGCCTCGCCCACCGGCCCTCGGGGGGAGGAGCCCTTCGCCGGAGCGTTGGCTCAGGGAGCGCCTGAGGACGCCGGCCAGAGCTTGGTGGCGGCGGGAGAAGCAGGTCCCGAGTCGGCTGGGGCCGCCCCGCAGGATCGTGGGGGCAATCTTGACTTGCCCCCACCGATGGAGGAGTTCAGCGCTGCTCCGCCTCCCCAGCCGTCATCCGAGCTGGTGCTCCGACCGCTTCAGGTCCGGCAATCGGACCCGTGGCGGCCGGCTATGACGATCCGGGAGATCGACGACATCGCGGAGGAGAAGGAGTGGAATGACGCGACGGACGTCACTGCTCAGCTTGGCGAGATGCTCCCGGCCTTGCTGAAGACGGTGAAGGAGGGAGCCAACCTGCTGAACGGCAGGTTGCGCCCGTTGATGCAGGTGAGTCACCTTTACTTTCGAAGAGTGTATCCGTAGGGAGTAGCCCCCGAGCCTCTGCCCGACTAAGGTAGTCGGGTGGAGGGCCCTTAGCTTTTTGTAGTTGTCACTCTGGGTGCACGAACAGTGCACCCAGAGGGTGTAGCCCCCGAGCCTGCGGTCGACTAGGATAGTCGGGCGGAGGGTTTATTTTGCCTTCTTGTGTGGGTTTGACTCTAGGTGCACGAACAGTGCACCCAGAGGGTGTAGCCCCCGAGCCTCCGCTGGGTCCTTGGGACCGAGTAGAGGGTTTTGATAACCTTCCCGGGTGGTCTTATTCTTTCGTCTTCTTTTTGCAGAGTCTGAATCAGTGGTCGCAACACAAGGCTGCCTTCCTCTAGGACCGGCTCCCGGTCCTTGACCGACTTGACCTACGGAAGGCCGAGTGGGACAAGCTGGCTGCGACCCTGCAGGCGGCGGAGGATGTGGCCCGCAAGCGCGGGGTGGAAGTCACCGCTCTGCAGGCTGGCCTGTCGCAGGAGATGGCCCGCACCAAAGGTGAGGGATCCGAGTGGTGTTTGTCGTCCTTTGTCGCCGTCTGCCTTACTGATGCGCTATCCTTTGTAGCCGCCGAGGACGAGGCCGTGAAGCTTAAGGCGGAGCTCGAGGCGGTGAAGGCCCGCACCCGGGAGCTCGACGCCGCTAAGGACTAGGTCCGCAAGCTCGAGGAGATGCTCTCGGCTGAGAAAGCCCGTGCGGAGCAGCTCGAGCGCAAGGCCGTCGACTCGATGGCGGCTGCCGAAGCGGCGAAAAGGGGAGCCACCGAGGCTGAGACTGGTGAGTTTTTGACCCGGGCTTGGAGCTAGTCGGGGTCCGCCGGTCTTCTTTGCTCACCGTTTGAGTGTTGTCCGTGTAGATTTTAAGGCGCGCCTCGAGAAGGCCCGTGCGATGACCGAGTCATTGCTGACGGCGGGACGGGTGGCGTGCGGCGCCACTGGTTGGAGGAACCAGCCCCGGACTCCGTAGCGGGAGTCGCGGAGCGCCTGACCAGCTGAAGAAGATAGAGTCAGACGCTGCGCGGACGGGGGCCACCATGGTTCTGGCGGTGGCTCGGTTGCATTATCCACTACTGGACATGCAGGCGATCAGGGAGGGGTATGCTGCCGACGTCCCGGACGAAGAGATTCCAGAGATGGTGAAGACCGTTGAGTCTACGGCCGACTCCCTCATGGATCGCGCGGGCCTGTAAAAATAATGGTAGCGGCGAACAGCTCGGTGATGCCGAGTTATTTTTGTAAGGACTCGGGAATCCCGAGTGATTTTTCTAAGAACTCGGGGACGCCGAGTGGTTTTTTTTTGCATGCACTCGGGGATGCCGAGTGACTTATGTATAAACTACTCAATTATCAAGTAAGCTTATTTTAGCCATGAAAAGACTTTGTTCCTGTGTATGTTTGCTTGTTCGTTTCTGCTCGTCGCCAACCCGTTGTAGCCTCCTTTGCGTAGGGATTAGCCGTGGGCGTGTGTCCCGTGTACGTAAGGGTGCGGCGTAAACCGGCGATTGGAGTCAAAGAGTTAACGCCGGACTTTATACGCAGTACTAAAATATTTCACGAGTGCGGGGAAAGCCGCGTAGTTGCCGAGTACCCGCTACGAACAGGCGTAGTGGGTCAGTCGGGAAAATGAACTTATTCCGAGTGAATGAAAAGAGGTCTTTTTATTCATGTTTCCATGTTATCGGATAAAGTGTTTAAGCGTAGAAACGACATAGCTGTTCGATGTTCCACGCATTGGTGAAGATGTTGCCGTCGCCGTCCTTTAGTCGGTAAGCCCCCAGGCACAGCACCTCAGCGACTATGTATTGTAACATCCCCAAAGTCTAAGTCCTGTTGATTGTGCATCATGACATGGCATGGCATAAACTAAAACCTGGATTTACTAAGAAAAGTGAGATAAGCCTAGGGAACTTTTGAATTAAAATCATCTTTGAGTTGGGCTCAATTGAAATTGAGCAAGATTTAAAATCGAAAACCGTTTGAATTGGAACCGGCTTGAAATCTAATTAAAAACTTAAAGCAAAATGTAAAAGCAGAAAATTTTAGTGAGGAATTTGAGCAAAGATTCAAAGTTCAAAGACCATTTGGATTAGAACAAATTTAAACAAAAGAAATAAAAAAATATATATATATATATAGAAAACCTAATCTATTCTTCCCCTCCCGGACGGGCCTCCCAACCCCGGCCCATTTCTCCCCCGCGCGCGGCCCGCCCTGGCCTGCCCCGCCCCCTTCTCCTTCCTCTCTCCCTCACCCCGCTCTTCTGCCACCCCCGTCGCCGCGTGACAGGCGCTTCCTGCCAACCCGCGCCACCTCGCCCCTCTCCTCCCTCCCCTTAAACCTTCCCCTCGGCCGGCACGCCCCCCTTCTCTCCCGTTTTCTCCGCCTCGCCGTGCTGCTCCACGCCCCCCCCCTCTCTCTGCTCTCTATCGGCGCTGCCGCTCCACCCGAGCTCGCTGCCCTCGCCGTCTTCCATAGCTCCGGCCGCCTCGGTTCCTCAGCCGCTTCGCCGCTCCGCTTCCCCCCTCCCCCGTCGCCGCCCCGGATTCCAAGCCCGCCACCCCGGAGCCCGAGCTCCCCGAACCGGCTCCGCCCTCCGGATCCCCGTCGCCGGAGCTCTCCTCGCCGCCTTGGCCTCGCCCCGGCTGCACCCGAGCTTCCCCGGCTGCCGCTCGAGCTCCGCCCCCGAGCCACCTCGCCGATGCCGCTTGCCCGAACTCCGCCTCAACCCCGCCTCGACCTCCCCGAGCTTCGCCGCCATCATTGCCGGAGCCGAAGCCCTAGCAACCTCGCCTCTTGCCCTGCTTGTCGCCGCCCCGTCTTCCCCGACGCCGAGCCCCGCCGCCGTCCCTCACCTCGCCTTCGCCGCCCCTCGTCGCCGGTGAGCCACCGCCGCCTCACCCCGACGTCTCCTTCCCGCCCTCCTCGCCGCCGGCGACGACCTGGCACCGGCCAAACCGAGCCATGCGGCCATAGCCCGGACAGCAGGGTTAAGGGCATTAATTGCCCTCCTTAATATGTCGTTAGGACATAATTAAGGCGGTAATTAACATTTAGCGGTTAATAATCTCTATTTAATTCTAGTGATTGCAATTTATTGCTAACCCGACAGCTTAATTACCGTCATTAAGAGCTAATCAATGTATTAAATGGTTTCTTTCAGCTGTCTCAATGACATATGGGTCCCACGGTCAGAATTTAAGGAAAAAGATTAAAAGAAATAGGAAAAACCTGAGAATGGGCCCCACTTGTCATAGGGTTGTCAATGTTGACCCAAATTGACCAAGGGGGCCCACTGTCATCCCCTGTGGCTAGCTATCACCTGAGTAACAAAAGTATTTAGGATTTAAATATTGAATTTCTTTGCTGAGAAAAATACAAAAAGGGGATTAAACCTTATGAAATTCATAGAAATTCCATACTTTATCAAAAAATGCAAATAATATATCAAAATGTTCAGAATGAGAGCTACTCAAATATATCATTGTTATCCATGTTTGCATGCTAGAAAAGATAGAAATGTCTAAAAACTCAAATTAGGGTTTCCCCGAACCCCTGGAAGTCTTCGGATCGCGATATCTTGCGCGTCCGGACTCTGATTAACTTGATTCCAGTTGCATTAGTTTTCATTTTGAATCCTCTAGGTCATGGCATACATTGCATCTCATGCTGAAGTTCATTATCGTGGTGTTCACACTGCGCTTGTTTTCGGTGTTTTCGTTCTTTCGATAGAATCGAACGGTATCGACGATTCCCTTTCCGATCAGGAACAACACGTGGTAGCAGAACCGCAAGGCAAGCAGCCCCCTTTGATCATCTTGCGGATATCCTATTACTTTTAAATTATTATTTGTTTTCAAATCTTATCGCATGCGTTCAACTGATAATTTATGCTAAGCGTTAGCCCTATTCGTTGCATAAAACTTACCTTGTCGCTCAATCAACCCCACCGACCCTCCCAACCTATTTAGAGTGTATTACTCATTGCTTGAATACTGCTATTATATCTTGTGATGCTTAGATCTGCTTAGTTCGGTAAACGTCATAGTTTCCTGGGATGGCAGATACAACACGACACTCTGGATGGGTAATTGGTAGGTGGGTATTCATCGGGAAGTGCTTAATAAACCTGACTAATATCAATCGGGCTAAGACGAGAGGCCATGCTGGAAGCATGGTGGGTTGTCTCGTTTTTCCCACAAGGACCGGTTCCCGGTGTCCTTTCGAACCAAGATTTGCGTGCTTCTACGCGGGTGGTATAATGGGCCACCCACGACCGAATAACCTGTCTAGGCTTAGGATATGAGCCGCATAGTTTGTCGTTTTCGTGAATTGGGTGCGTGGAAAATGAGGAGGTGGTGTGATGCAACAATATAGGAGTGAGGGTTACACACGGTCCGGGACTGGGGATGTAGCACCTGCCACAACTAGTGGGACCGCGCCGAAGTATCGACCGAACTGTTGTTCGCGGATTAGCCCATTAGGGCGGCTCATACCTAAGTTGAAAACATTGTAAAGGTCGTGTTCAACCACCCTCTGCTAGCACACCTCGTGAAAGTGTGTACTCGGTAACACTAAGAGTCGGTTGATACGCGTAGGTAAAGATGTACACTCTTGCAGGGTTTAAACTATTCGAATAGCCATGTCCGCGGTTATGGACAGCTTGGTAAGAATCCGCATCGAATTAGATAAGTATAACCTTAATCTAAAACTGGCCAACTTTAAGGACGGAATGGTAGCGATTGCTTCCTCCCTGGTGGTCGAGGAAGAATCGAGGGTTTCATGTGTTCGATGGTCTGCTTAGAGTTCATTATGCAGTTTCAGCTCCTCTCCTTCGCAAAGTATTCCAGTAGACGGATTTCAATCTAATTACAAGTATTGTGAAAGATTAAATTAGCTTTCTGCAAAATAGTCCACAAATAGCCCCTTCTTGATACTTGATGCATCTAATACTACTTTCCCCTTGTAAGTCTTGCAGAGTACATTTTTGTACTCACCTTGCATTCGTTGATAATTTGCGTGCAGAGGAAACCACTCCTGCAACGGATGGTTTCTACGTTGAAATCGACCCCGGCATCGACTAGTCGCTGGTGATCCTGGGCAGTGGTCCTGCCCTGGGTTCGGTAGTTGGTTTGTGCTGCCGCCGCTTTCTGCCCTACGTTTAGGCTTCTCAGCCAACTTAATCTTCCGCTGTGCTATTGACTGTTGTGGTGTGTATGTTGTTAAGTTTCCGAGCAACTTGTATTAATGCAGTTGCTGTCGTAGAGTCACTGTTGTGGTACCGGTTTGTTCTCCCCTGTATCATGTGCAATGCGTGTATGTTTGAAGTACATGATACAGGTAGGATTTCAGAGTCTTTAACATAGAGTTATTAAGTTTAATCACTCCTGTGAAGTGACTCCCCACTGAGAGGTTGGGAACTATATCACCCTACTCCAGCCGCGCATTAATTTGCCGGGACGAGGTCGGGGTTGATGTTCCGGCTCAGTGGGAGAGAGTGAGGAGACCATATCACCTTACTGCTCTGCGCATCAATTTGCCGGAGTAAGCTTTGGGGTTGACGTCTCGGGCTATTCGAAGCCATATCACTCCACTCCTCTCGGAATTAATACCCGCGAGAGAGGTTGGGGTTGACGTTTCGACTTAGCGAGAGATTCCTCTTAAGACTCTCTGTTACGGAATCTGGGGTCCGACATGTACGGACCCTCCCATGGCAGTGAAAGTTTATGCTGCTCTTTGTTGGACTGGACTTGGCGTAGGACCAGGTCACCGACGTTGAACGAGCGGCCGCGTACGTGCCGGCTGTGATAGCGGCGTAGGCCCTGCTGGTACTTAGCCGACCGAAGGAGCGTAACCTCGCGCGCTTCTTCGAGTTGGTCGAGAGCGTCTTGTCTTGCCTCCTCTGACTCGGCCTCGTTGAAGGCGCGGACGCGTGGGGAACCGTGTTCCAGGTCAGTCGGGAGGATGGCCTTAGCTCCGTAGACCATGAAGAAAGGTGTGTAACCAGTTGACTGGTTGGGTGTAGTCCGAAGGCTCCAAAGTACTGACGGTAACTCGGCTGCCCACTTGCCTGCGAATTTATTCAGTCGCTGGAAGATCCGATGCTTGAGGCCTTGCAGTATCAGACCATTGGACCACTCGACTTGCCCGTTGGTACGCGGGTGTGCTACGCCGGCAAAGTTAAGGCTGATGTTGTACTCGTCGCAGAATTGAAGGAAAGCTCGCCCTGTGAACTGGGTGCCGTTATCTGTGATAATGCTGTTGGGCACGCCGAAACGGAAGACAATGTCCCGAAAGAATTCGACGGCCTTTTCTGCAGTTATCGTGGCGACCGGCTTGGCTTCGATCCATTTGGTGAACTTGTCGACCGCAACGAAAAGGTGTGTGTAGCCCCCGGGAGCCTTCTTGAGGGGACCAACCATGTCCAGACCCCAGACCGCGAAGGGCCAGGTGATCGGGATAGTTTGGAGCGCCTGAGCCGGCAAGTGTGTCTGCCGGGCGAAGTGTTGGCATCCCTCGCAGGTGCGGACGATGTGTTCGGCATCTGACACGGCGGTTGGCCAGTAGAAAACCTTGTCGGAAGGCTTTCCCGACTAGTGACCTGGGCGCCGCGTGATGTCCACACACTCCCGAGTGGATATCGTGCAGCAGTTGCTTTCCTTGATCTTGGGATATGCACCGCTGGAGGACCCCGGAGGTGCTCTTTTTGTAAAGTTCGCCATCGACGATGACGAAGGCCTTGGCACGTCGCGCAATGCGGCGCGCCTCGGTTTGGTCCGGCGGGAGGATGTCCCGTAGGAGGTGATCTAGGAAGGGCGTTGTCCAGTCGGGAGTAACGGCCAGGACCTCTGACGAGGGCTGCTGAGTGGCGTCACTTTCCGGGACTTGCTGTTCTTCGGTCTCGGGTGTTGTTTCTGCCTTGATAGAAGGGGCGTGCAACTCCTGGAGGAAAACTCCAGTCGGGATGACGTCCCGACTGGATCCCAGTTTGGCGAGTGCATCCGCAGCTTCGTTGTCTCGGCGTAGGACATGGGTAATTTCAAGACCGTCGAACCTGGCTTCGAGCTTGCGCACTTCTTGGCAGTAGGCTTCCATGGAGGGGTCTCTACACGACCAGTCCTTCATGACCTGCCGGACTACCAGTTCCGAGTCTCCACGTGCCAGGAGGCGACGGATCCCGAGTGAAACGGCAAGACGAAGACCATGGAGCAAGGCTTCGTACTCGGCAACATTGTTAGATGCCGGGAAGTGGATCTGCAACACGTACTTGAAGCGCTCGCCTTTGGGAGATATGAGCACGACACCAGCCCCCGCGCCCTGAAGCATCAGAGAGCCGTCGAAAGTAGAGTGTCCAGTGCTCGAGGTCGACGACGGAGGGTGGAGATTGGACTTCTGTCCACTCGCCATGAAGTCGGCGAGAGCCTGGGACTTGATGGCCGTGCGGGGGGCATAAACTATGCTGAAGGCCATGAGTTCCATTGCCCACTTGGCAATCCTGCCCGTGGCATCGCGATTGTTGATGACATCGGCGATCGGGAAGGAGCTGACCACCGTAATGGGGTGTCCTTGGTAGTAGTGGACTAGCTTCCGCGATGTTATAAACACCGCATAAATGATCTTCTGAATCTGAGGGTACCGCGCCTTGGACTCGGAGAGGACTTCACTGATGAAGTAGACCGGGCGCTGGACCTTCTGGATATGGCCGGGCTCAGAGCGTTCCACAACCAAGACCGTGCTAACTACCTGAGTAGTTGCTGCAACATAAGAAGCAGTGGCTCATTGGGCATGGGGGACGCCAGCACCGGGGGGGTGGTTAAGAACTTCTTCAAGCCGTCGAGGGCATCCTGGGCCTCGGATGTCGAAGTGAAGTTTCCGACTTCTTCATGAGCTTGTAGAGGGGTATGGCTTCCTCGCCGAGTCGGGAGATGAATCGGCTGAGAGCTGCCATGCACCCGGTCAGCCTTTGGACATCTTTGAGGTTCTTCGGTGGACCCATCTTGACGATGGCGTCAATCTTCTCCGGGTTGACCTCGATCCCTCGTTCGGAAACGATGAAACCGAGTCGCTCAGGAGGTCTTCTCTTTTTTGGGACTTGATCACCATATCGTCGACGTAGGCTTGTACGTTCCGACCGATCTGCGACTGAAGGCAATGCTGTATGCGCCGTTGGTACATAGCGCCTGCGTTCTTGAGGCCGAAGGGCATGGAGACGTAGCAAAAAGCGCCAAATGGAGTGATGAAAGATGTCTTGATCTCGTCATCCTCCTTCATCTTAATCTGGTGATAGCCCGAGTAAGCGTCGAGGAAACGCAAAATTTCGCACCCGGCCGTGGAATCAATCACTTGGTTAATGCGGGGAAGAGTGAAAGGATCTTTGGGACATGCCTTGTTAAGGCTAGTATAATCAACACACATCCTCCACTTTCCATTCTTTTTGCGAACAAGAACTGGGTTCGCTAACCAGTCGGGATGATACACTTTTAATGAAGCCAGCTGCTAGGAGCTTGGCTATTTCTTCTCCTATAGCCTGACGTCTATCCTCAGCGAAACGGCGCAAGCGCTGCTTGATCGGTTTAGCATCCGGCCGAACATTCAGAGAGTGCTCGGCAGCCTCCCGTGGGACTCCGGGCATGTCGGACGACGTCCATGCAAAGATGTCCCGGTTGTCCTGGAGGAAGCTGACGA
>JAGXJF010005564.1:0-254448 GCA_019208055.1 Stipa capillata
GCCTGTGTATCCTGCGTGGGCGCTGGTGGCTGAGTCTGCTGCGTCGTGCCGAACTGCCCACGTGGAGTCAACTGGGGCCGCCTCGTCGTCGTCCTGAAAGCTGAAGCCCTGAGTGTCGGGGCTGTTGAGGATGTAGTCAACGGGACTACCTGCGCGTCAAGCGGCACGTGACCTGCATATAACCGGAATTAGTGAGCACAGCAACGTAACGAATAATGGTTTGTACGAGACGAGAATTTTTTTACCTTGTGCACTCATGGAGAATGGGGGCCGCACTCTGCTGCCACGCAGAACCACCGCCTCTGTGGGCCCCGGCGGCTGGGAGGTAGGAGGCTGACGGTGCGTCGTCTGTGAAGGACGCGGTGGTCTGTGTGCTCCCCGGCTAGAGCTAGCCCCGGCAACGACGTCATCAGTGCGCGTGCACCTGAACACGTCCATGATCCTCCTAGTAAAATCCGCGACCCTGGACAAGCCTGCGTGGTCATCGGTGCCGGGTGGGTGACGCTGCAGCAGTCTTGTCACCTCCGCGTTCGCCGATGTCGCCCACTGTCCCTGAAAAGTGAGAATCATAGATGCTCACGTAAGTTGTACACAAATAGACACGGAGAAGTGGAGCACGAAATTCACTAACCGCCAAATCTAGAGTTTCAGCCGCGAGGATCGGGTACATGTCTGTCGTCTGTGCGCCGGCTCCTCAAGGTCCTCGCTTCCACGAATAAGGTGGACGCGTGTACGTGGCAAGTACCACTGCAAGTAGGCGTCGAAGTCCGCGTACCTGAATGCACGCTCCTCGGGCAGGAAGCTGTCCAGAGCAGTGGCCCACGCGGCAACAAAAGGGGCCAGCCGTGATGCCCACTGTGTGTCCCTAGTACCCCCTCCCTTGCGGGTCCAACTGTGTACGTAATAAATTTGTATCTCGTAAAATGAATAGCCATTCGAAATCTATATCAATTCTAAAACTTGACTTACGTGTGAGCGTTCGGCTGGACGAGTGGTACGTGTGGAGGCGGGTACTGCTGGTACAAGCCAAACTGCCTCATCACACGGTGTGGTGAGTGGTCCTCCACGAAGATGTCGAAGACAATCTTCGAAGTGGTCCTCCAGTAGGTCTCGTCCCGCCGGCACAGTGAAGACATCCCCCGGTGCGGTGCACGTCGCGCCAACGCATCAGGGAGTACGGCTCCCAAATGACGCTCTGTGCAGGGAGGTGCTGGAACTGCTCCGTGAAAGAGAGGTAACAGCCTCGTACCTGTGCCCTCGCCCACTGAGGCTGCAAGAAGTACATCATACGAGAGTCATACTCAATGAACTTACGAATATTATAAGCAAATACAAGCTGATGAAGACAAAATAACTCACTGTTCTTCTTGTCCACATGGACCCGAAAGTCGGTCCGTCCTCCAGCAACTGGGGCCCTCCTCCACGGTAGAAACTCCGCGCCGTAAGCAGAGTCGTCGACCCATGGTCGGCCGACCGGGAAGCGCTCGAACGACCACAGCTGGAGAAGAAGCGGACACCTGTGAGATTGGCGTTGGCCAACCTCCTCTTGCATGCGCCGCAGAGCGCTCGGTACAAGCCCGCAAGCACCGCAGACCCCCAGCTCGTGGGAGGGAGTTGATCCGCCGACTCAGCATCTGCGATCTGCCGTGCTATGCCGATGTAGCGAGCGTCTACGGTGTCTCCGTGGGCACTCGTGAACATCACGTACCCAAGCAGCCAGAGCACGTACGCCTCAAGTCCCCGGTTCAGCTGGGTACACGTCGAGGTCTCCCTGAAATCTGTGCTCCAGTGTGTCCAGCTGCACGAATATGTCAGATAACAGAAATATGATGATTGCTGAACGAAGATATCGAACATCATTAAACTACATACGTACCTCAAACTGACGAAGCCACATCAACCTGGGACCGTGCTTCTGGCCGGCCTTACCACCTCAACCTCACGTGGCCCAGGTGGTAGAGCTGCGCCAAACCTGTCCGCCAGTGAGTCAGGCCAGTCAGCAGGAGCCTGCAGCGGACCCACCGCTGCTCCAGCCACTGGTAAGCCAAGTAGGCAGGCCACGTCCTGCAGCGTGACCGTCATCTCCCCCCAGGCAAAGTGGAAGGTGTGGGTCTCGGGCCGCCACCTGTCCACAAGTGCGGTCAGCAAGGAGGCATCGAAAGGAAACCTCCTGGAACGACCCACTCCAGCAGCCGGCTGTCCGGCGTCCTCGTCGCCCACGGCCTCGACCATCCGTGCGAGTGGTAGTAAACCGGACCACACGAGCCTGTCAGATCACATAAAAGGTCCAGTTAGTACTGAAACAAGATGATATAGATAGAACCAAATAATGTACCTCTCGATCCACGACTCGTGAAGCCTCCACGCGTGATCAGGTGTACGAGTACGGAACACCCCGAGATCACGGTCTCCTGAAGCCAGCAGCCTAGCCCGGTGCTCTCGGTCCTCTCGCTCATCTATGAGCTCGAAGCGAGCCATACCTGTTCATGCGATAAAAGTAAACATTAAAGTAACACGAAGTAAATATAACACGAATACATCAAGATAAGTTCATCAAATACATGCAGCACACGAAGTAAATATAACAAGAATACATCAACATAAGTTCATGAAATACATGCAGCACACGAAGTAAATGTAACACGAATACATCAACATAAGTTCATCAAATACACGAATTACACGAGGTCAACAGTCCACGAAGTACACGAATCACATGGAGTACACGAAGTAAATACGACACGAAGTTCGAATGCACTAGCAAATTACATGATACAAAGAGTGCGACAAATAGTACTAATGGCCTGACCCAGAGGCACCACTAGCCGCCGCCTCCTCCTCCCTTCTTTTTTTGTCATCTTTCATCTTCGGACATGTCTTCATGCGGTGGCCGAATTTCTTGCAATAGCTGCACTGTTTGGTTGGTCCACCAGCTTCCGCCTCGTCCATCGTGTTATGAATACGGCGAGTCCGACGTCGTCCCACAGAAGCTCGGAGGAGGCTAAAATCGGGGACATAGACCAGTTCGCCTGGATGTACCTGCGTGAAATTATCCACCACACGGAAACCATACAGCTCCCCTGTCCAGGTATCACGGACAGCCTCCTTTGTGAAGTAGTACGACATGAACGGCCCCGTGTCCATCTTCGTCTTGGCAGCCGCAGCAAGGACGTGAGAGCAAGGCTTGTGAAGAAGCATAGGCTTGTTGCACGTACAAGTAGCAGAGATATTCGGTTGCATATGGAAAGTAACCTCCTGAGTAATCTCCTGTGCGCAAACCCCGAATCCGCTCTTCTGCTTCAAACATACCTCGAACCTACGTTGCACATTACCCGTGCGTCTTGCCTTGTGCATTTGCGCCTTCTTGGCCTTCTCCTCCATGTACAACATAGTCTTACCACAGTAAGGTGTTCCACCGAATTTTTCCATATGCAGTACAGCCTTTGCACGCCTCTCCTGAAAGTACCTCATTGTGCCGTGAAGCGAACCCTCCACGATGGCGACCAGGGGTAAACCTCGTACCCCCCTGAGAACAAAATTGTAAACCTCAGCAAGATTGCTAGTCATGATCCCATATCTAGCGCCGTCTGTGTCATGGAGGAGCGACCACTGCTCAAGTGGTTCCTTACTTATCCAGTCCGAGAAGCACTTCACCCTGCTTGATGCCTTCCTCCTAGTGTTTGGTTCATCAAATCCCAGAAGATCACAAAGCCTGTGTGTTACCTCCCCAGGGTTACGTTGTCTAACCTCCTTCTTCGTGAACTCGTCCCAGTCTCCTCCAGTACTCGTCGAACTTCCGATACTGGTTCTGTTTGCATAACGTTTTGAAAAGGTTCATCAACTGCTTGTTCTTGAACTGGCGATAGAAATTGGCCGCTAAGTGACGGCTGCACCACCTACTCCGGATGTCGTACCAACTGCATTCTAATAGCAAATCTTCCCCCTCCCGAGTCTTCGCCGCTCCTTGCTGCAGATGGCGAATTGCTAGCAGCAGCCCTGCATGCCGATCATGAATAACACACACGTTTGGGTCGATCCTTCACAAGACCTTGCTTCAGACACTGAAGGAACCACAACCAGTTGTCGTAGTTCTCGCAATCAGCGAAACCCATTGCAAGTGGCACTAACTGATCATTTCCGTCTGCCCCAATTGCGGTAAAGAGTGTCCCCTTCAGCTGGCCTGTCATGAATGTCCCATCAATACAAATAACCGGTCCGAATATGTCTGAACGCTTCTGCGCACGGGCCAAAGCACCAGAAAGCACCATTCAACATAAGTTTTCCAGGTATGTCCGGAGATGGCAGTAAGAGACGGCCAACAAATGTCCCGTCGTTCCTCTGGCCTAATGTGTCCAGAAGATATGGCAAATGTTGTATGAATCGATGAATGTCCCGAACCGCCGCTCCAGCGCGATCTGCTTAGCCCTCCATGCCATGGAATAACTTATGCTATACTGGTATTTGCTCTCTACAGATGTCTGTATGAACTGTGCTGGAATGCAGACATTCTTCACTATCTCGTGATACATCAACCCAGCCACGAGTTCAGCACTGATATTCCGATGGGTGTCAGGAACTCCGCTTATCACACATGTATGCGGCACGACCCGTCGTATGACCCACTGCACTTCATACTTCCTCATGGACGCATGCACGTAGCCCTCACACCCAGCAGACCTGCACTTCACTGAGTACTGATCCCTGCAACTTTTCTGCACTCGAAATGTCCTCTGTGTCGACATCGCCCAAAGCTTCACCGCCTCTTTCACCTCTTTCTTCGTGTTGTAGAATGCGCCTTGGACAATCTCGTTGGGTTTGTACGGATACCTGTCGTGACTTCCGCCCTCGAGATTCATTCTGCTGGACATGTCAAGATTCCACATACTAGGAATCGGATCGACGCCTCCTTCTTCATCCTCATCTTCGTCCTCTTCGCTGCTACCGTCTTCGACATTCGCCTGTTCCTCTCTAGCAACAGCATCATCATGCTCCATGATCTGCACTAGTTCAGGACGTATCTCCCCCTCGTCCACCGAACCGCTCAGGTATTCAGTACCTCCTGTCACGGAAGGTCCAGCGGAAGTTCCACCGACTTCCACTACAGTGCCTTCTTCGCCAACAACTTCCTCCGCCGCTGGGCTGTTCTGTCCTCCGCCTCCGCTTCTTCATTGCCTCCGTCTCCGCCTTCTTCATTGCCTCCGTCTCCGCCTTCTTCATTGCCCCCGCCTCCGCTGTTCTGTCCAACTTCGTTGCCTCCGCTTCCGCCTTCTTCATATGACACCTGCTTAGGTACCGCCTGAACCAACAGATAATGGGAACCGTTGCGTTTCTTACTTGCCCTCAACCAAGCCTGCCAGTCTTTTGTCAGATCGAGCGGGAACAAATCCCACCGGACATGCTTGCAAGACTTGCTAAAATACGCCTGCAAGGTTACACTTGCGACCTCCGGATCAAGACCAAAGGCCCGTGTGAACCATTCTTTAATATTACTGATGTGGTATCTGTGGGGATCTCGCATACGTAGTGTCGTTTGTTGGAAGCTACTAAGATCAACGGATCCAGATTCATCTATACGGACGGTACCAATACCGTAGTAGACTACAAATTCTACTACTTCTGACATTCCTGCCATCCAAAACGTAATAATTTAGACTACACAGTCTAAGATTTTTCGTGCGTAAAAATTTAGTCTACACGATTTCTAAGTACAGTACGACTGGATACAATTTGGACTAAATAAATTTAGTCTACTCTATTTCTAAGTACAGTACGACTGGGTACAATTTTTTCTGAACTAATTACCTATGCAATATACCTAACGTTTCTATTTAAAATATCACCATATTTCTACACATTACGAGATCTAAATACTATTAACAGATATACCCTAAATTGCATCTTCCTACAAATCTACACTAAACCCTAGACGATTCTAGATCTACTATTATCTCTAAATACTACGAATACATCTACCCTAACCCTAAGTTCTATTTTCTACAAATATCTAAATCCTAAACCCTAAGTTCTATTTTCTACAAATATCTAAACCCTAAACTCTAAGTTATATCTTCTACAAATATCTAAATACTAACTACCCTAAGTTAGATCTTCTACAAATGTACTCTAAATCTATCTCTATTTCTATATCTAGTAAAACATCTAAAAGATTTAGAAATGTACCTTCAAACTAGGGCAAAAAAACCCTACACTTTCTCTCCCTTTCTCTCCTCTCTATTTTTTCTCTCCCTCTCTCCCCGAACTCTCTTCTCTTCTCCTCCCGCGGCGCCCGCTGGAACTCCTCCTCCACCCACGCCGCTGTCGGCAGGCGACTGCGAGCGCTTATATAGGCTTGAGGCCTATCGCCACCACTCGTGGCGATTTCCCCGTAATCGCCACGGCTCGTGGCGATTACGCCACGTGGCGTGGCGGTTACCGGTTTCCGCGCGGAATTAACTTCCAGTCGCCACCACCCGTGGCGGTTGGACCGTTATCGCCAGCACGCGTGGCGATTGGATTTAATGCCGTAACGGCCCGCGGCGATAGCCACCAATCGCCATCACCCGTGGCGGTTACGGAGAAATCGCCACGGGTCATGGCGATTGGACCCTACCGCCGTGACCCGTGGCGATTGAAGCTCATTTTTGCAATTTTTTCAGTCGCGGTATTATTTCTGAAATTTCTGAAAAAAAAATAATATTTAAAAAAAAACTCGATTCCTTCGTTCTTGGCTCTTTGTCAGTAGTATGTGCTACTAAAAATAAAAGTAAATTGCACATTGCATCACCGATATATATTGACAATGAAAACCAACGACTAAATTGATGCAGTAAATTTGATTTTTATTCCCCCCGGCATGCGGGCCAATGATTTCAAACGAGATGTTAAATGTATTTCTAGGCCTATCCATGCCAATTACATCGTGCGGTGCAATTTTAAACAATAGTTTAACTGGCCCTGGCTGTGACCATAGAGATGCCGGTGTGGCGGCTGAACCTAGTGACCTTGCAGTCGGTTGCGAAGATATCGGAGGAGACGAAGCTAGGTGCGCCACCCATTATTGGCATGTGGGCGCTCACACTGAGTTTGTTGACATAGTCAGAGCGGTAGGTCTGGCCTAGCACGCCGTGGACGTCATCTGTGAGGTCGTAGAACTTGAACCCGATGTCCAAGTGTGCGAGGCTGTCGCCCTCTGTCACGCCATAGTTATGGATGCGGGAGTCCTCCTCCGTGATGGGCACCACATTGGCTATGATGTCAAACACCCCCTTGAGCTGCACCCTCACGCCGTTGGTCATCGTGGTCCTCGTGACAGTTAGCCCAGACACGACAGTGGACCGCCATTGTGCGCCAAGCTCGGCCGGGATGTCAATTGGCGCGCCGTCGAAGGCCATCTCGAGGCGGTCAATGTCGTTGTTCCACTTGGCGGTCTTCTGGGCCCCCATGAAGAGACGATGGTCGGTGAAGCGGATGCCGAGGGCCTGGATCCAGGTGAAGTCGCGGCTCATTGTTGGGTTGCGCTTGCCGATAAAGTGGGCGTTGATGTGAAGATCAGCATCGGAGACGACGCAAAAGTCCTGGTCCTTCTTACCGTGGAAGTAGAAGTTGTTACCATCGGCGCCGGTGAAGCGCGGGTCGCCGCATGACACTCCAGGGTAAAAGTCACACACTTGAAGAAAGTCGGAGCAATAGTGTTACCAGACGTACAGAAGAAGGGCATCATAGTAAATAGCATGTATACTTACTGCAGTAGGTTTTGCAGCTTGGGCAGAGGACGATGCACTGGTCGGGGCAGCGCTTGTCGCAGGTGGCCACGCAGGGCACCTTCTTATCTTTGGTGTCATCGCAGGAGAGCTGCTGGGCCCTCTTGCCGAACCGCCCCGGGTTGATCATGCGGGAGTTCGGCGGCAGCGACGGGCGCGGGCCCGGTGCCTGTGCGGCCGCAGAGACGGCGGCGCACAGAACCACCAGGGCAGCTGCGGCGACCACACCCATGCACGACGCCCGGGCCGCCATTGCTACGGCGTACCTGTGCTGCTAGCTGTTCGTAGCCAATGCTCTGTACTTCCTTCCTAAGTTGGCTACTAGGTAAGCAGCTCTGAGTTTGATGAGATCGACCTTTCTGTTGCATGGGAATTTATAGACCGATCGTAAATTGGCGCGCGGGTGAAGAGATCAGGCGGTGCGAGCGCGCCGGCGACGTGGCGTGGTGGTGAAGCGAACGGCTCGTGCATGTCAGTTGCTCAGGGAACGCGACGATGTGCATACGCGTATGCACCCAAAAGATGCTCACGCATCCCATGCATGTGCCGGAGCATCTGTTTGGGGAGATTCCTGTCACGAGCTAGACGTACGTAAAGCGACTAGTGATCGCTTGACATCGCACTCGTCAGGACAGCGTGTAAGTAGAGTCTGCCTGCTGCCTAGTTGCACATGCCTGAAAACTCCAGTAAGTAAAAGAAAATAGAGTTATATTTGTTGAATAACTTAGATGTTTATAATTTAGAATATAATTATATTTTAATAAAAATGGAATAGTTCTATTATATATTTGATATTGTTATGGTTGTTTGTACCCATAAAAATAAGCAGCGTGGGTTTTTCAAGTTTTCTCCAAATAATTTAGAAATTTTAAACCCGCTAGAGCGAATGTAGAGGCTTATTTCCTTTTGGGATAACCTTTTGATTTTTTTTCACCTTTTCTTTTCCAAATTTTAATACCGTTTACTTACCGTCCTACCCAGTTTTGGAACCCGGCTTTGCTGACGGACATGGACCATGATATAATATTGTTTATGTGCATCCATCTCATCGGTTTTTACCACATCATCACTAAATCATACAAAATTCTGTTAATAGCATGGCCACAAATCAATTCTGTTGTCGCCACGCTATCAGAGCAATGAGAAGCATTAGTTCATGTCAAGAGTGATGTGGGAGTAGAGAGGAGAAGAGATGGTGCCACATGGACTTCAAGACGGTGATGTGGACAGTCACATTGACACAACTATCTAACCCGTTATCCATGTCAGCAAAAAACAATGTCTAAAACCGGGGTAGAAGGTAAATTAAACGGTATTGAAATTTTGGGAGAGTAAAGTAAAAAAGATAGATAGGGGATTATCTAAATACCTGCATTACTTGGGAATAAAAAAGGCTTTTTAAAGGTCCATTCAGGTTTTTGCATATCTGGGTCTCTGGTAGCATAAGGAGTGTTGAGGAATTTTTAGGGGAATTTTCTGATCTTAACTTGGTAGGGTTGTTGTCGGCGGAATGGGGCCCAGGGTCCCCCAAACCGCCGGCGGAGGCCAACCAGGTGCCGTGGGCGAGCCACGTGGCTGTCAGGTCGGAGTAGACCCCGCCCCGGCAGCCAAGTGGGTCCGGCCGTCCAGCCCGAGCGCTCGGGGGCCTCCCCCGAGCGTCGCGCCCGCGTGCAACCATCTAGAAGGGCTTTGGGCTCCCGAGAGCCCTCGGCTCAGGAATCGAGGGGGCCTTCGGGGTCCTTCCCCGAGTGCCCGGCGTCCCCGAGGGCGTGGGCCCCAGGAGAGCGCTCGGGGCATTCCCCCGAGTGCTCCTCCTGGAGCTCCGCCTGCAGGGGCCCCGAGCGATCCCCCAACGAGCGCTCCCCGAGCGCTCGAGGTCGCTCGGGGGTGGCCGGGGACAGCTGGCACCCCACCCGTTCGAAGGAGCCGCTCGGGGACGTAGAGCTCGGGGTCGGCGGGTCCCCCCCTGTGGGGTCCACCTCCGGGCGCATCGTTGAGTGTTTAGCTTCCCCCGCAAGCCTCAGCCCTGGCAGAGGCATTTAATGCATGTCATTTCGACAAGGAATCCTAAACCTTATGAGGGCATGATGACGGTCAGGCCGGGTCCCATCCGCTCAGGCGATAGGTTCCTTTGCCTATCACCTTTCGCAGGATGATGGGTCCGTCTGACAGCTTTGTTGACCGACCGGGCGCGCCGCACCGCACGCCCCTGTCGCTGTCACGCTTTTTGCCCCTTTGGGTCGCGTCACCGCGCGCCCCGGTGCGCGGGTTTGGTCGCTGACACCCGGGGCCCAGGAGCGGGTGTTTCACCCACTCTGTCAGAAGAAGCCCGGTAAGTCTCCGTTTGCGGGACCCAACGGGAATAAAGGTGTCAGAAGCCCCTGTTCAGAAGCACAGCGAGAAGACGCCCAGCGCGGAAGTCGGTGCCACGCATTAAATGAAAGGCGTGGGTCGCCCTGTTGCGCCCACGTCGCCGGTAGAACCTTCTGGCCGCTGTGGAAACCCCCCGAGTATATAAGGGGAGGATCAAGGCCATGCAAAGGGTTGGTTGGATGGTTGGCTAGTCGCTTAGTTGATCACAGTACACTCTCATTTGCTTTCTTCTCCGGCTGGTTCCTTAAGCGAGGCAGCTAGGGTTAGAGCTCTGGGAGAAGAACTCCCATTGTAAGCGAAACAGTCTTTATAATCCCAGATAGAGCAATACACACACCAAACCAGGACGTAGGGTTTTACACCCCCGGGTGGCCTGAACCTGGGTAAATCCTCTGTGTCTTTTGCATCAAATCCATCCCCTTCTCGATCCGTCTCCGGCTCATAAGAAGAACTCTACTGCGCCCCCGGCCGAATCCCAAAGGGGGTCCAACCGGACCACCGCTAGAGGTGTCTCTACGCCGACAGTTGTAGTTTAAGGTCCAAAACTGTTCCAAATTTAAATTGAAATGTGTTTAAAAATATTTGAACTGGGCCCCACATTATTATTTTATGTTTTGGTGAAGGGTAAAATTATACTCTTCCTGGTATTTTTCTAGAATTTTTTAGAGCATAGCAAATGCATGTGATGTGGCTTTTGGGTTTCTACCTAAAAAGAAATTATTAAAATAATTTAGGTTAGGGGTAGGGTTTTAGGCTTTTAGGGCTTTGAGGTGTGGGAGGGCATATATGGCATATTAGGGGTTAAATAAGATTAGGGCACTTTGGTTTGAGCCGAGTGATCATACGTTGCTTTTAGGGTTATGTCGATTTGTCGAAAGGGATGACCTTAGGGTTAGCACATGTATGCAGATAGAGGTATATGTATTGGTTTGGATTTGAATGCATATGCGATGAGGCTTCGATGCACCTATGACATGACATGTTTCAAGAACACTGAGAAAATCCAAATGGCGAAAGAGAGGGCATGGTCATGACACATATAAATGTATATATGACCATGCTAGGGTTTAGCGTTCGAGTAATTTGGTTTAGGAAAAATGGGACGTGACAGACCACTTCACCAGGACTGGGTCACAACCCGAGAGGGGGCTTCCTTCGAGATTATGTGGTACGGAGTAATTTTTTGCACACTAGAAATGTAATTTTTTGCACACTAGAAATGTAATTATGGCTATTTGGTTCTATTCATCGATATGACGTATATATATATATATTATATTGCATTGTAGGATACCCAGTTGTCCTGTATGAGTGCACAGGCTGGGGAAATACTTTTCAATACCACCAGGGTCAGACGGAGAGGTCGCACGTCTTTAGGAATTTATTAGGGTAATTTGTTATCTAGCTTTGACTTTGTTGATACTTTGTTAATAGCTATTCATTTTGTGTCCATTTCACATTTTGCAGGGCGTAGGTAGAAAATGCAGCACTTTAGCTGTAAAGCTAAACTGTCCCCCGTGGACATGGTCCAGCTAAGACCATCTGGCAGTGCCTCTTCATGCTGTGCTGCTAAGTGGCCTCCATGTAGGTGGCAGTTCGATGCACACACCAGCATCGATGGGTGGCAATGAGGACAGCCATGATAGTGAGGGACTGAACGAAGACTTGGACGAGGATAATGAGTCTAGCGCAGAAGAGACTGAAGACCATATTGTCTTCTCACAGATCCCCGGTGCTCCTCCAGCCTCACAGCCATCACAGGTAAACAATGCAGTACAGCTGTCACACTAGTCATGTTAAATTATTTTAAGTACTTACAATATATGTTTCACCTTTCATAGTCCAAGTCAACACAAAGAAGGCGGAAGTGCGCTGATCCTAGTGGCATCATGGATAGGCCAAGGCGGAAAAAGGTGGGAAAGGCCGCTAATAGGTGGGCATCGACCTCCGAGGGGTGTAAAAAGACGTGTTGACACTTCTAGCTAGCTATTGTGTCGACAATGGACTATTTATTCGAGTATTTTTCACAAACAAGTGGTACGAATATTTATCACTTTGTTCCTGTACTGAATATATATTGAACATGCTAATTATCACTTTGTTTCAAGTTTCAGTTAAATACAAAATATGATATTGCACATAGAGATTTGTAACTAATTTTAAGTCAACTATACATTCATGCGTGGTCAAATAGAATACTGCGATGACACCAATAAATCCGAGTTCATTACATAATAAAATAAAAATAGTACACTAACAAATATCATGGTCCAAACTATAAAATTAAAGTTTTACACTGGAAGATACTTAAATCACACAACTTCTACTGCATGCAACGTGGCCACTTTCCCTCCCTAACACCCTCTAGGCCGGCTTCTTTGGCATGTCTTCCCCTCTCACACTTTATCTCTCTTTCGACGCTCCGCTTTTTTCTCGGCTTCCCTATCACACTCTCTCGCTAGAAGTACCTCCCGTCGCAGATGTTCGCGTTGAGCTCCTCCTGTTGTTCCTTACGACGCTGCCCATATTCCTCATCCCACTCCTTGTTGAGCATGACGTATACCTTGTTACTTTCTGTCATCTCTATGTCAATCTACTCCTCGTAATCACATAGTGGAGGCATGAATTTCTAAAAATAGGGGGTTAGGACAGGTTGATATATATTATAATTCTCATATTGCTTACAATTTAACTTATATTTTTAGGTTACATACGAAATTGTTGGAGTGTCCAACAACTGCTGGGGGATCATACTCCCAGTTTGCACACATCCAATACCTCTGATGGTACGTGTCATGTGCGTCAGATAAAACGAGCTTGCACGGGTCACTGCACCAATACATCAGCGGCAAATCAGGTTTCGCACGACCGTCCATCCTTTTCCTAACGAAATTATTCATAACGAAATATTTAATATAAAAAATTGCATTCAGATGATACACTATGAAATAGAAATCGAGACGACGAAAAGCTATACATTGCATGAGCGGAGGTGGCTCGGGCAAAGCGTGAGGTGTGCCAAAGGAGGTGTTGGAGGCGCAGGGAATTGAGAGTTCAGAGGATGGGAGATGGGCTGAGGAGAGCCAGTGGAGGTAATGGAGAAATGGGAAGGGGGAAGCTAGAAAGAAGGAAACAAGGCTACAGAGCCGAGGAGGTAGAGAAAAGAGGGTCGGGAAGGGTTATACACCATGTGGTTCCAGGGCTCATGGTGCCTCAGCCGTGGTGCCAAGATGCGTGGCGCCGCAGGGGTGGCCACGTCATTACGCCACGATGTCTTGGTTGCCACGGTGCTAAGGTTTGTGGTGCCACTGATTGTTTATGCAGCGCCAACCTCTGTGACGCTGAAAAAGGGTCGGAATTAAAAATAAATTGCTGGTGAGGTTATTTTAAAATAAAGATAAAATGATTATTTTATAAAAAGATACCGTCGCGGGTGGGGTTGGGACATACGCGTATGCACCCAAAAGATGCTTGCATGGCGGAGCATCTGTTGGGAGATCCTGGTACTCATTTTAGACGTAAAGCCACTAGCATCGCTTAGCATCGCACTCACGGGGGGCCTTAGTTGCACATGCCTGAATAAGTTAACGCTTGTAACTTTTTATATTTGTTGAACAACTTCAATGCTTATAATTGAAAATATAATTGTATTTTAACATAAAAAATAGAGCTCTAGTTTATATTTAATTGATCTATACCGTTATAATTATATGTATCCATACATAATAAGCAGTGTGGATTTTTCAATTTACTAGAATAAGGCAGAAGCAAAAATAAAAGTAAATTGCACATTGACTCACCAATATACATTGACAATGAAAAACAACGACTAAATTGATGCAGTAAATTCGATTTTATTTTTCCTCGGCATGCAAGCCAATGATTTCAAACGACATGTTAAAAGTTGCAAAAATTATTTCTAGGCCTGTCCATCCTTACTAGGCCAATTACATCATGCGGTGCAGTCTTAAACAATAGTTTAATTGGCTCTAGCTGTTACCATGGAGATGCCGGCGTGGCGGCTGAACCTGGCGACCTTGCAATCGGTTGCAAAGATATCGGAGGAGAGGAAACTAGGTGCGCCGCCCATTATCGGCATGCGGGTGCTCACACTGAGTTTGTTGACATAGTCAGAGCGGTAGGTCTGGCCTAGCACGCCATGGACGCCCTCTGTGAGGTCGTAGAACTTGAACCCGATGTCCAAGTGGGCGAGGCTGTCGCCCTCTGTTGCGCCATAGTTATGGATGCGGGAGTCCTCCTCCGTGATGGGCACCACATTGGCCATGATGTCAAACACCCCCTTGAGCTGTACCCTCACACTGTTGGTCATCGTGGTCCTCGTGACAGTTAGCCCAGACACAACAGCGGACTGCCACTGTGCGCCGAGCTCAGCCGGGATGTCAATGGGCGTGCCGTCGAAGGCCATCTCAAGGCGGTCAACGTCGTTGTTCCACTTGGAGGTCTTCTGGGCACCCATGAAGAGGCGGTGGTCAGCGAAGCGGATGCCGAGGGCCTGGATCCAGGTGAAGTCACGGCTCATTGCTGGGTTGCGCTTGCCAATGAAGTGGGCATTGATGTGGAGATCAGCATCGGAGACGATGCAGAAGTCCTGGTCCTTCTTACCATGGAAGTAGAAGTTGTTACCATCGGCGCCGGTGAAGCGCGGATCGCCGCATGACACTCCAGGGTAAAAGTCACACACTTGAAGAAAGTCGGAGCAATAGTGTTACCAGACGTACAGAAGAGGGGCATCATAGTAAATAGCATGTATACTTACTGCAGTAGGTTTTGCAGCTTGGGCAGAGAACGATGCACTGGTCGGGGCAGCGCTTGTCGCAGGTGGCCACGCAGGGCACCTTATCTTTGGTGTCATCGCAGGAGAGCTGCTGGGCCCTCTTGCCGAACCGCCCCGGGTTGATCATGTGGGAGTTGGGCGGCAGCGACGGGCGCGGGCCCGGTGCCTGTGCGGCCGCAGAGACGGCGGCGCACAGAACCACCAGGGCAGCTGCGGCGACCACACCCATGCACGACGCCCGGGCCATTGCTACGGCGTACCTGTGCTACTAGCTGTTCGTAGCCAATGCTCTGTACTTCCTTCCTAAGTTTGGCTACTAGGTAAGCAGCTCTGAGTTTGATGAGATCGATCTTTCTGTTGCATGGGAATTTATAGACCGATCGTAAATTGGCGCGCGGGTGAAGAGATCAGGCGGTGCGAGCGCGCCGGCGACGCGGCGTGGTGGTGAAGCGAACGGCTCGTGCATGTCAGTTGCTCAGGGAACGCGACGATGTGCATACGCGTATCCCATGCATGTGCCGGAGCATCTGTTTGGGAGATCCTGGCACTCATTTAGACGTAAAGCGACTAGCATCGCACTCATCGGGAGAGCGCGTAAGTAGTGTGCCTACTGCCTAGTTGCACGTGCCCGAACTCTAGTAAGTAAAGGAAAAATAGAGTTATGTTTCTTGTACAACTTTAATGCTTATAATAATTTCAAAATCTAATTGTATTCTAAGAAAAATGTAATACCTCAAGTATGTATTTGATTATTCTACATCTTCATAATAATTTGTACCTGTAAAAGTAAGCGATGTGGATTTTTCACTTTTTCTCCGATTAATTTGAAAATTTTAAACCTCCCAGAGAGAACATACTGTCTTAAAATTATTTTAATGGTCCTTCTATTTAGCATTTTGTTGAATAACAGTGGATTGCAGTCGCATATTTTTTGTACTAAAACTGCACACTTAAAAATTGTGCAACTTTCGTAAAGAAAAGATGTGCAACTTTTTTTGTTTTCTGAGGGTTCACTAGTTTCATAGCTTTGTTACGGTTTAAAGATAACACTTGGATGAAGATCCAACGCCTGCAAAAGTTATTGGCCTCTGAGAAAGAAATTTGCGATTGTGGAATAGGTGACTTGTTTTAACATCGTTTCAATGGTATAATAAATGTACTCTAAGAGCAAGTCTAACAGATCCCCCATCCCCTCCCCGATCGCTAGTTTAGGGGGGAGAGAAGGAAAAACCCTGTCCAACAGCTCCCCCATCCCCTCCCCGACTTTAGGGTCGCCCCCGTTTCGAGCTCCCCCTCCCCTATCTCTCGGGGCTCCCCGATTCCATCCCCAATCCCCCGAAATCGCCAACGACTCATCCGGAAATCTCCTTCCCGTGACCACGCCGCCACTCCGGTTCGTCCGCGCGAAGGGAGGCGGCGCTGACGCCCGCCGGACCGAGCAGCACGGCCGCCGAAGCGCAGCGCCCCGCCGACGTCCGCTCTTCCCCGCTCGGGGGCGCAGGGGCAGCGGGAGGCCGAGCCGTGCGGGGGAGGGAGCCCAGGGGCGGCGGCGCGGAGGGAGGCGGCGCCAAGGCCCGCCGGAGCGTGTGCACGGCCGCCTAGGCGCGGCACCCCGCCAGCATCCGCCCTCGCCCGCTCGCAGAGGCCCGGCCTCGCGTGAGGAAGCCGGAAGGCAGCGGCGTCAAGGGAGATGGGAGGCGGCGAAGCAAGGGGAAGCCGGCGGGCGGCGCCCCGCCGGTGCGTCGTCCGAGGAGGCCGAAGCCCCGCCGAGGCCCGCTGTCGCCCGCCCGGGCCCGCCTGGGGCCGCGCCGGCTCGGCTGCGTGCCGGGTCTCCCTCGTGCGCTCGCCGGCGGCCTGGGGGGGTAAGACGGTGGCGCAGCAGAGCTGGAAGGCGGCGGCGGTGTGAGAGCAAGAGAGAGGGAGTGAGCAGCGGCGGTGTGAGAGCAGGAGAAACGGGAGAGAGAGTGAGGGGGTTTTTTCCATTTTCTTGTTTTATTATAGGTGAGTAAAATATAGGTGAGTGAAATATAGGGGAGATGTTTTAGGGGAGCTGCTGGAGTTGAAAAAAATTTAGGGGACAAATTTTTTAGGGGAATCCCCTATATAGAGATTTAGGGGAGAAATTTTAGGGGGCCTGATAGACTTGCCCTAACCCCATGGACCGGCCGGGAGGCTATGAGATACGGTTATGTCTTCGCAAATGGCTGTTGGTTGCCATGATACTCCTCTTTTTCTGGATCTAACATGATTGGGTGATTTTTTTTAGGTAAAAGACGACCATAAGTTCGTGAAGATTGGCAGTATGAGCGAGTTAATTTCCTTGAGTTTTAGATCATTTTTGAATTATGAGAATATATGTGGATTTTTCAAATATCCAAGTTTCTATCCCGTGACACCATTAACTGTAATGATTAAGTCATCCATGTAGGTGAACAAGAGGTCTAACAAATGTACGTCTCATGTTGTAGCTTGCCGGAAACCTCAAGCAATCGCACGACTGGAAGATAATGTATAAGTATTCAGAAGTAGAGTTTTATTCTTAGGTAAAACTATATCATTGAGAACATCATTGGACTCGCCACAACTTCAATAACTATGATATCTATATATATATCTGATATTTGTTTTCGAAAGATATTTATAGCCAGTTTTTATAATTTAGATTGACGACATAAGCGACATTGATTTTTATTAACTAATTAATGTGGGAATCTCCGGTTCGTTTATTACCTACACAATATACCATAGAAAGATCGGGAATAGAGATATCAAATGATAGTGACTCAAAATTCTTGAGATGGAATATATGAAATTTGAATATCCAGAAGTAAGCAGATATGTGCCTACAACAGCCTAAGCAGATGCCGGTGATGGCTCGGTTCCTGACTCGTGCGCTCACCTTGAAAAAGGCTGGTCCCGCAGTATGGCATGATGGTCGATCAAGGTTTCTAGGGTTGAAATCGTATGTACGAATGAAGGATTGTTTTAGTGTTAGTCGGATCATGATTCTCATTTTCAATTAAATTTCACTAAAATATCAGAAATTTTAGTAGATACCATTTGCATTTTGGTCAAAATATTTCGGTGGCACATGAATTCGAGACAAATTTAAATAGAATTCCAACTTTTGCCAAATTTCCTCAAACTTTGGTTGGATTTCAGTCATACTCAAGCAGAAAATTTGATCATTTGACCGAATTGAAAACCGGAATAACTGGAATTTCAGATATGTCAGTGATTTCATGGTGCTCAAAATATTTTAGAAACCGAAATTTAGAACCATGGGTAGGATCACACCTTTGAAACCGTTAATCTCCAGATCGTAAGATATGTATGATTAAGATCGCAGCAATGTTTTATAAGATTTCAAAACTGTAATACCTACAGATCTCACTATGCTAACAACCTTGATGATGAGTGCACTTTTTCTAGTTTTAACATAACTAGCATGGTGTCGTGCGTAATTGCACGAAAATATTTTTAATTATCTTTATTTTGTACGCGTGATATTAGATCAATACGGAAAATAAAAGTTCAAATCGCGAGCCGGCCCGCTAGTCATTGTACTGAGCCGTCTATTTATGTACAATTATGATGATCTATTGGATGTGATTTGTTTAGGTACAGTTATGATGGTTGTGATCTGTTTAGATACAGTTATGAAGATCTATCCGTTGTGTTTAGGTACAGTTATAAAGATCTATCGATTGTAATCTGTTTAGGTGCAGTTATGAAGATCTATCGATTGTGGTCCACCAATAATAAAAGGAACCACCAGATTAAAGATCGGACGTTTTACTTTTTTTATGGAAATTTCTAGTCTTTCTCTATTTATCCTATTGTATTATACTTTTAGTATATAGAAGATTTATACTGAATTTTATGTGACAAAACAGTAACAAAATTTTAACATTCTCCTCACCAATTTATATATAAATCCACTTGCCAGTGAATTCTGGCACAATAACAATGATATTACAATAACTTCTCTTTGTGAAAACAATTTATTTCTATCTCTCATGTTAGCTTGGCCAGATGACCAGCACTCGCACGGCTGGCCATGTTGAAGTCACATTTTAACTAGCCTTACCTGTAACTATGGAGATGCCAGCATGGCAACCGAACCTCGCCATGGTGCAGTCAGTGGCGAAGATGTCAGAGGAGACATAGCTGGCGGCGCCACCTATAACCGGCATGTTGGCACTAACGCTGAGCTTGTTGACGTAGTCGGAGCGTTAGGTCTAGCCAAGAACACGTGCACTCATCAGTGGGGATATAGAACTTGAACCGATATCTAGATGTGCGAGGCTGTTGTCCTACGTCACACCATAGTTATGGATGCGAGAGTCCTCTTCCATGATGGATACCACATTAGTCATGATATCGAACACTCCCTTGAGCAGCACGTACCCTCCCGTCGTTGGTGACAGCGGTCCTCGTAGCAGTCAGCCCTGGAACGACGGTGGACACCCATGATGCGCTGGGGTCGGCGGGGATGTCAATGGGCACGCCGTCGAAGGCCATCTCCAGATGGTCGACATCGTTGTTCCACTTGACGGGTCTCCTGGGCACCCATGTAGAGAAGGTGGTCAGTGAAAGGGATGCCGATCGAGAGCTTGAATCCATGTGAAGTCATGGCTCTGAATGGGCGTTGACGTGGAGGTCAGTGTCAGAGACGACAAAGAAGTCTTGGGTCTTCTTGCACCGTGGAAGTAGAAGTTGTTGCCTTCCACACCAGTGAAGCGCGGGTCGCCGCAGGACACGCCGGGGTAGAAGTCGCACACTTGACGCAGACAAGAAAGTTGAACGGGTTAGCGGTCATGAAGATGGCAGAAGGACATCATGTTAAGTAAACAAGGAGTGTGCAATGTGATTAGTACTTACTGCACTATGTCTTGCAGCTGGGGCAGAGGACGATGCACTGGCTGGGGCAGCGCTTGTCGCAGGTGGCCACGCAGGGCACCTTCTTATCTTTGTTGTCGTCGCAGGAGAACTACTGGTTCCCCTTGCCGAACCGGCCGGGGTTGATCACGGGTAGTCGGGCGGCAGTGGCGCCGGACGCGGAGGCCTGTGCCTGAGCGATGACGGCGGCGAAGGCGCACACGGCCACCAAGGCGGCGAGCACAGCTACGAGTTGCCGCGCCATCTTGGCACGGCGCGGCGACTATTACTCTCAGATGATCAGAGTTGCTAGCTTGACATCGCTGTGTGGTAGTGTGGTGCGGTGGTGGTGAGTTTGGGACATGGGAAGGTGCATGCCAATTTATAGGGCACTTGGATGTGCTAGCTATAGCAGATCTGAGTTTGGTGGATTTATGTTGAATTAATTAAGACTTGGATTCAGAGTTAGGGAAAGGTGTTTGCACCTTTTGATCATCCTAATCAAACTCTAGCTAGCTGGCCTCTCCTGGTCAACTATGATTCCTGCATTCTTAAACAAGAATGGCCTGCAGGTGATTCCATCCACGGATGGTATTTAAGATCACTTCATCGTTAAGCTACTACTCCTATTTGTTGTTATGTATCAGCAATAGGAAGCAAGTGGTAGTTTCTTTTTTGTTGTTCGTACGAGCAAGGCCAGACGTACCTACGATACCTTAATGAAGGAAAATCACGTCTCTGGATACACAAAGAAACAGAGGAAAATTCAGGGGAACTCAGTTTCAAAAAAAGAGAAAAATTCAGGGGAACTGAAGAGATCAGGCAGCGACATGCATGCCATCCAGTTCTACCTGCCTTTGTTTGATGGGCGTCTCTGTTTAATTATCACTCACAGGAATACTACTTTGATCTCCGTTAAAGACTTGTTCCATCTTGTTTGGGCCAGATTTCCATAAATTATTCCATTGTTTTTGTTTTCGCCACTAAATTTACTGCTCTCGCACGTACTCAATGTTCACATTTTGCACTACGCTTATATATAAGTTGACTATTGTTATTGTAATGATGCTGTGATGCTGAGATATATAAGATTCTCTCTTCAGTCTGGAACCATGCATGATATACTACTACAGCGCTGCTTCTAAGTCCCTGATGTTTTCGGATGCTTGCCATGCATGTTCGATCAAGAGCAGTGTTGGTTACTTGGTTCCATTCATGAACCAGATCTGCCCAAGGTTCTGAGAACTAGATTAAATTGATCTGCCATGTCAATTATGTGGCGTGGCATGCACAGAAAGCAAGACTAGCTGCTAGCTGTGGCACCATGTATGCGTTGCATGCACGCAGCGCTCATTTGAAGCGATGCATCCCGCTTTACGTGCATGGGATCGCACGCAGACGCTCCGGCACATGACATGCATGGGATCATCTTGTCCCAACGAGCGCGCCGCGCCGGCAGCCGGAAGCAGCCGCTTGCTTCACCACGACGCCGGGCGCGTCTTCCCTGCAGCCGGCACGTCGACGCGTTCGCTTCATCACCAAGCCCGCCGCGCGCCCTGATCCATCTCTTCACCACCATGTACGGCGCCCGCGCGCCAATAATCCCAGGCCTATAAATTCCCATGGAGCACAGCGATCGATCTCATCAAACTCAAGAGCTTCCTAGCTAGTAGCCACACTTACTCAACACGGAGCTAGCTAGCTCAGGTGCGCATACGTAGCAATGGCCCGGGCATCATCGTGCATGGGTGTGGTCGCTGCAGCTGCTCTGGTGGTTCTGTGCGCCGCCGTCTCCGCGGCCGCACAGGCACCGGCTCCGCGCCCGCCGCTGCCGCCCAACTACCACATGATCAACCCCGGACGGTTCGGCAAGAGGAACCAGCAGCTCTCCTGCGATAACACTAAAGATAAGAAGGCGCCCTGCGTCGCCACCTGCGACAAGCGTTGCCCCAACGAGTGCATCGTCCTCTGCCCCAGCTGCAAGACATACTGCAGTAAGCTACTCTACATCTTTGCTTCGCTGCTACTTAATAGCAATCACGTCATTACGTCTAGTTGGTGCATGACACTCCTGCTCAACCTTAATTTCTTCCAGTGTGTGACTTCTACCCTGGCGTCTCATGCGGTGACCCGCGCTTCACCGGTGCCGATGGCAACAACTTTTACTTCCACGGCAAGAAGGACCAGGACTTCTGTGTCGTCTCCGACACCGACCTCCATATCAACGCCCACTTCATCGGAAAACGCAACCCCACCATGAGCCGCGACTTCACCTGGATCCAGGCCCTCGGCATCCGCTTCGCCGACCACCGCCTCTACATGGGCGCCCAGAAGACCGTCAAGTGGAACAACGACGTCGACCGCCTAGAGTTGGCCTTTGATGGCACTCCCATCGACATCTCGGCTGAGGTCGGTGCGCAGTGGCAATCCCCAGTCGTGCCAGGGCTGACCATCACGAGGACCACCATGGCCAACGGCATCAGGGTGCAGCTCAAGGGAGTGTTCGACATCATGGCCAATGTGGTGCCCATCACAGAAGAGGACTCACGTATCCACAACTACGGCGTGACAGAGGAGGACAGCCTCGCGCATTTGGACATCGGGTTCAAGTTCTATGACCTCACGGACAACGTGCACGGTGTGCTTGGCCAGACCTACCGCCCTAACTACGTCAACAAACTTAGCGTGAGCGCCAACATGCCAGTCATGGGTGGCGCTGCCAGCTATGTCTCCTCCGACATCTTTGCCACAGACTGCGCTGTTGCTAAGTTCAGTCGCCACGCCGGTATCTCCATGGTCACTGCCAGGGCCAGTTAAACAGCACGCTTCAACGGCTAGCTCTGATTGTTCGACCTTGACAGCATGGAGTTAGCTCAGGAATATTAAGTTGATGTGCGAGAGCATGGTACTGATGTGAACACAACACGTACATGTCATTTGAATATGTGCACAAACATAATTGTGCAATTGCTATTTCAAATGAAATAAGAAATCATTGGAGAAGGTGTTGCATTTGAATTACTGTCTACTTACATTTGGCTTCCTTAACTTTGTCGAAAAATAATATTGTTTTTAAGGATTAAATTTCATTTTGAAAGATGAAACAAAAAAGTGTAATCCCATTCTAGAGAACCAAGGTTAGAGCGAGCCAGCCTAGGTTAGAGTCCTCACCCAACTGTCAACCGAAGAACACTTTTTAAACTTAAAAAAGCATAATTTTTTATGTTCTTAGCATTGTTTTCTCTTGTTTCCCTTTTTTACTTAGTTGTAGTTGTTCATGTCTTTATCAACTCTTTTTTCCGGTTTGTTCGATTATTTTCTTTATTTGTTTCACTACCATTTGTGAAATTATTTTTTCTTTAAAAATTATTCTAGGGGCATATTTTCATTCCACTAGTTCTTCTTTTTGTTCCGCTAATAGCATCGAAGTATTCCTGGTTCACTTATGATGTATTCCACTAGCATTATGGTTCTCTGCTAATAATCTCGAAATATTCCATCAACACTTTTGGATTTGTTCCTCTAATAGTGTTGAAGTATCTCTATTGCACCTGCAATTTGTTCTTTGTTCCTCTAATAGTGTCAAAGTGTCTCCTTTGCACCTATGATTTGTTCCACTAGTTTCAATTTTTGTTCTTCTATAGTTTTGAAAATGTTCCATGAACATGAATTGCAACTATGTATAATGCAAATAAAACTGAATTTCAGCAAGTATAATGTAAATAAAACTGAATTCTAGCAAGTATAATGTAAATAATACTGAATTCTAGTAAGTATAATGCAAATAAAACTAATACACATAAATTTCAGCAGCTATGTCTTGACACAACATAAATTTCAGCAGCTATGTCTCGACACAACACAAGTGCAAGTACAATAGTTCTTCACACAATACAATTACAATAGTTCATGACAACAATATATACATAATGGTACAATACAATTACAATAGTTCATGACAACAATATATACATAATGGTATCTCTTGAGCACAATACAAATACAACAGTACTCCCTCTGATTCATAATATAAGTAGTTTTAGGTTTGGGCATAAGGAGGAGCTAGTTAATGTACCAAATGACAGTACTATTCTTGTCTCTTCTGCATTAAATACTCTATGACATGCAAATATGAGAAAAGAGTCCATTAACCATACTAATTAATGAGGAGTAGATTAGGAAAACATGATATAAATATGCATTGGATTCTTAGAACTACTTATATTTAGATAAAGCTCTAGAATCTTAAAACTACTTATATTATGAATCAGAGGGAGTACATATTAATTTTCATAGTAGTGTTGCTGGTCTTTCCTTATTTGATTGGTAATTTCCTGTCTAAAATTAACCATGTATACACGTTCACTTGTTTTGCCCATTTGACGTTGAAGTGGGATTAGATGACCAATCGATCTCTAGTATGATTAATTCATCAATTACATCATCTATAACACAATTGTGAATAATGCAGCAAGCTACGACAATGTCTACTTAAGTAGGAAAGGCAAATAATAGTAGGATTTTGAATATGTTGTTGAGTGACCCAAATGCATGCTCTACAGTCACACAGAAAGAGGAGTATCTAAGGTTGAACAATTTCTTCTTATTTTGTATGGCATTATTCCCCATTCATTCAAGTGGTACCTCACACCACGAAAAGGAGGCAAGAATCAGGTTTGGTTCCATATCGGATATTAACTAGGTAAAATTTTCCTAACGTATGAGGCATAAGTGAGGGGCATTGCTATGTATAAATAAATGGAACAGAAAAATTGAGTTACATACTTAATCTATTACTACCTTGTGCGTCATGTAGGCCATTTTCGTGTTCTAAAGCATCTCGCATGTGAGCCGCGCCCGCCCGGCCTAGCTAGTTATAAATTGCCGCCACCGAGTAGACATCACCACACCACACAGCCATAGATCTCGAGCTAGCAACGTACTAGGATATATCTGAGCACAAGGCGAATATACAGGTTCAGCTGCCACACCGACATCTCCATGGTCACGGTCGGGGCCACTTAAACAGTTTGACCGTCGGCTAGGTCCGATTGTTTAACCTAGCAAGCATGGACCTAACTCAGGAATATGTTGTTGCATTAAAAAGATGGACAGAAAAAAAAAGGTTGCCACAGGAGTGTAAGCCCCGTTCTGTTAGTCCATTGGACCAAGTGAATAACTGTGAGATCGGCCAATTGACCCAGAGCTGGCTCCCTGTTGATTGGGCTCCACACGTGTCTCAGCCCCCCACCCGAAGCGGGGAGAGCCAGCTCGTGGGCCGGTCCACGTTTCCATGGGCGCATCGCTACGCAAGAGGCCCGGGGACTTTCCAGGGCCGTTTAGGCCCGCTCACTTCATCCTGTGGCACGTGTATCTCGCCCACTGCAGTCGTTTATAAGATGTGTTCCATTCGCCTCAACAGGCGATATGGGACTAATACCAGCAAACGGCAGCGACGTCCTATCCCGAACATTTCTCGAAACTCATGAATATGGGCTATGGCCGCTAAGCACCTCCAAACCCACGCTGATTAGGGGTTTTCATCCGCTCGCTACCCGCACGGCCACGCCCATGGCCACCGCCGCCGCAGACACCACGCGCCGTCGGCCGCGGCGGGGCGCCAAGGGCCCCAACTCCGATCTCTCCCGCACCCTCACCGACTGCACCCGCCGGGGAGACGCCGCCGCAGCCATGGCCGCCTTCGACTCCGCCGTGTCCGGCCCCAACGCGGCCCCCGACCTCCGCCTCGCCGCCCACCAGTACAACCAGCTCCTCCACCTCCTCGCCTCCGCCGACCGCTCCTCGTTCCCCGGCCACGCCGCCGCCGCCGCCGCCTGCCGCGTGTTCGCCCATATGCTCGGCGCCGCGGCCCCCCCCCCTCCGAGGCCACCATCACCTCGCTCGCCCGCGTCATCGCCTCCGACCCCAAGGGCGCCGACGAGGCCTTCGAGCTCGTGGCGACCATGAAGGAGAAGTACGGCCTCGCGCCGCGCCTCCGTTCCTACAGCCCCGCGCTCACGGCGTTCTGGCGCGCCGGGGAGGCTGACAAGGCCTACGCGGTCGAGGCCCACATGGCGGCCTCTGCCGTCTCGCCTGAGGAGCCGGAGCTTGCCGCGCTCCTTGACGTGAGCGTGAAGGCGGGGGACGCCGACAAGGTGTATGAGTATATGCACAAGCTGAGGCGAGCGGTGGGCTGCGTGAGCGAAGAGACCGCAGAGGTCCTTGAGGGCTGGTTCCAGAGCGAGAAGGCAGCAAGGGCTGGTAAGGCCGAGTGGGATGCATGTCAGGTGAAAGGCGCCATTGTGGCGAACGGTGGCGGGTGCCATCAGCTTGGGTGGCTTCAAAACGGCCCGTGGATGGTGCAGCGGGTGAGAGTTGAGGCAGATGGTGAGTGTGGTGGATGCGGATGCCGCCTAGCGTCTGTTGATATTGACATGGAGGAGACACAGATGTTTGCTGGTTCTGTTTCTGGGTTGGCCCTTGAGCGGGAGACCAAGATAAATTTCAGCCGGTTTCAGGTGCATATCCTCTGTCCTTTGTTGTGTTTGCCTCCATAACTTATTTGGATATTGTACATTTTGTTAACTGTAGTTAGTTTACTGGCTAGTGTGATAGTCAGAGCGCTTATGTGCTTGGTTTAATTCAATTAGTAGCTAGCATGGCATTCTGTGATCACTAAGAACTAAGTTGGGAAACTAGACCTGGAGATAGTGCGCCTCACTGTTTTGTTCAGATAACTACTTGTGGTGATATACTGTGGCCAAATTTTGATAGGCTTTTATGATAAGCTTGTTCATCTATGTTGATTTTCATCTCCGTTATAGATATTAAACTGCTGTTGTGTTAACGCATTTGAGTCATCCTTAAGAACCTTGTGGTTGCTCGCCATACCTGTGCAATAATTGCTTGCTCAAGTAATTGGTTCTAAGCCTGTAGTTAGACGAATCCATAATTTTCATATAACTAAAGCATGACATTCACCTGTATGGGAACTAAAGCTAGCTTAAGGAAAGGTACCAATCAAATTATGTTTCGTATACTGTATTTATTTGTCTGGTGCCTGTATTTGGAAGAATATCCTTTTGTTAATTCTAGAACGTAGTTTTTCTTCTTACAAGTTGAAAAATATGACTTCTGTTCTATAGGAGTGGTAGAACGTAGTTTTTCTTCTTACAAGTTGAAAAATATGACTTCTGTTCTATAGGAGTGGTTGGAAGAACATAAAGAATACGAAGCTATAGTCGATGGTGCAAACATTGCACTTTATCAACAAAATTTTGCCAAGGGCAGTTTCAGTTTGATACAGGTCTGTGCATCATCCTACACTGAATTTTGGCATGCTTGAGTCGCCAATGAAGTAATTTCTATTAATTCATGTTTGATTTGTCGTGCTTAATATAGAGCAGCTGGATGCTGTTGTAACAGAGCTGCGAGATAGATATAATGGAAAATGGCCACTTGTGATTCTACATAATAAACGCATCGCCAAGCTTATGGAAAATTCATCCAATAGGCATCTGATTGAAACTTGGAGAGCAAATGGAGCATTGTACACGTCACCGAGTGGGTCAAATGATGACTGGTAATATTCCTCAGTTTCTAGCCTTGGATGTCCTTGCACTTCTTGTTGTGTTGGTACCTTGGTTTTAGACATTAATATAAGTTCGATTCTCACCTTATTTTGAATCGGAAGTGTATCTTTTACCCTGTCATTGTGCATAGATTGACTAATATGTGCAATTAGATGATATGTTGAGTTTTCACCACCTTCCCCACTGTTATGTTTATTGGGTTTGCTCAATATATGAGATAAAAAATTTTCCAGGTATTGGCTGTTTGCAGCAATTAGATTAAACTCTTTGCTCGTGACTAATGATGAAATGAGAGATCACATATTTGAGCTCCTAGGATCATCCTTTTTCCACAAGTGGAAGCAACGGCATCGGGTGCGCACTGCATAACTGGTGTATTATATGAAATCCATTCCTATTCCTACGTATTTGTTAATTTGCTAATCTAATTGCAATTGCAGGTGAAGTACACTTTTAATAAAGGAAAAGCGGTGCTAATGATGCCACCCCCTTATTATTCAGAGATTCAAGTAAGTAACGGAGTTTCAAGTTTTTCTAGAGCTTACTATATGCTGTTGCTGATGTTATCCTCACCATAGGAATCAGAGACAGGATCTTGGCATGTGCCGATTGAGAAGTCTGGTGATGAGAGAGTTAGAACTTGGCTTTGTATTGGTAGGACGGGGCTCTGCAAAGAACCCCATAAATCTCCTGTAGCCAATGGAGTTGTCGAGGATGTATCTCCATCTGAGGCATCTAATGGAGTTGAACAGAGGCGACCAGAAGATCAGGCTGCGCCGTTAACTGGCAAAAGAAAGGATAGAGATTGATGGTGCTGTCATTTGTGGGCAACTGAGACATAACGAATTTCTATGACATGCTTGGTTCTGCGTTCCACTGCGGTAGTTCAGAAATAGGGGTTAGTGCCATCCCTAAATGCCTGTTTGTGGAGGCGACAAGCATTGTAAACCACACCTGACTCGCATGCAGTTGTGCACCAAGTTGGTTTAGATTTCATTGAGGTTTTTCAGCAAAAAGAACTGCATTGGTGCCAAGGATTTAGTATATCATCCATGATCAATTGTATTACTGGAAAGTTAAACTTGGTTTTGTCTGAAACTTTTTTCTGGGCAATGGAAGTTAAGTTGCATTCTGAAGGTTGGCAACGGAAAGGTAAGTTGCATTCTGAAGGCAGGAACAACTGGACAAGAACCTTGACCACTGTTGTGTGTCAAGTTTCTGAAACACTATCAGAATGTCGTACCAGCCGATGTGCTTTTCTTGTTTGTGTTGTCATTTGCTGAATGATATTAGGGGAATTTGCGGCATCTGTTGGTTAAGTTGTGGTAAGATAATGGCCGGATCAGGGTGTATTCTATTTTCAGGATTACAGTTCTTGACTTCAACGTCCTCCACCAGTTTGAAATTTAGGGATGAAACTTCACGAACAAGGAGAAAGTGTCAGTTTCAGAAATGTAGGTCATCTTATTTTTCTCAAGAAAGACGGGATGCCAATGTGTTACTTTGTATTTATTATTTGAAAAAAATGATTGTCAAACCAGTATTCGTGTCTTAAACCAGATTGGATGTACACAAAACTAATACTATGATAAACAGGCATAGTATGATGTACACAAAACCGAATTTCCAAACATTATTCAAATACTGTGAATTCGGAATGATTAAGAACTAAAAGTCTACACTTAGTTTCTGGTCGATGTCAGGGAACATCTGGAAGAAAGCTTTGAAGTGCTTGTATGTAGTGTCTATGTCTTCTTTGCCACACATTTCTCGCACGCTGCAAACCAATACAATAGTAGTCAACACTCCAGAGTAGGAAGAACAATAATTGGGAGAGATAGATATCAGTCAATCGAAGCATACATTTTGTTATATATGGTTATCATTTGCCTACATTATAACCTCTCAGCCAGACATTGTGCATGTAAACAAAAAGAAGTCATATAACTAGTCCTTTTCCAATAAAAATGTTAAATGGCTAGGTCTGAAAGCACTGTGTATATCGTAGTTAAATGCTAAATCAGTATGCAATAACCAGCAGGTGCAAAGAAAAGGAAAGCTGAGCATACCTGTGCATTGAGAGCTGAGGAATACCACAGTCAACAGTCCGTATACCAACACCAGAAGCAAGTATGGGACCGATAGTTGAGCCGCAGCCCATATCATTCCTCACAACAAATTCCTATATGGTATTTGGTGCATCAGTACCATTCCTCAAACTCAATGACATATTCAAAAGATAATCAAGTTTACTTGTGATAGTTAAATAAAGAGTAAGAGGGGCATTTTTTTTAACTAACACATCTACTGTTCGTGTTCCTATGGAATTTAACATTACAGACACAACTGGATATAGATAATAAAGAACAAACGATTCAGCATTAGCTTTACTAAGCCACCATGGAGCACAATCATTTGTTCAAATAGCATTGAGGCCTTGCAACAGAGAGAATGTTCTAACCGATGTTTAAAAGGAAAAGGTTGAAAATACCTGAACAGGAAGGTTATGAATTCTTGCTATTTCTTTGAAGAGAAAAGCTGTTACAGCACTTGTGGCATAACGTTGGTTAGCATTGTGCTTGATAACAAGTCCTTTCTGTAGTTCTGGTCTGTGGTACTCTTCATGCTTGTCTGGATAGTTTGGGTGCAGGGCATGAGCCATGTCTGCAGAAACTGAAAGGGAGAACAGAGTTCAATTGGAGAGACTAGTCATAGGCTACATCCAACAACCCCTATATACACAAATCTTACCAAGGAAAGAAGAAGTTATTGCACGCTCCAAAGCCCCCTCTCCCATGGACTGATGCATCAAGGAGTCAACAATTCGTCTCATAGCCTGGAACATGGTTGGTGCACCTGCCCCTTGCATCGAATTTGAACCCACCTGAACATCGTCAATGTTATAACACGTGGAAGAAGGACCGAGCATAGGAAACAAACACGGACACCCCAGATAGTTCTAACTTAAAAAAATCTTTTGTGCAAAAGTTTTGAATAATTGAATCATCAACAACTGTTCTTAGTCCAAACATCAGCAATAATTTACGTGAAGATGAGCAATTATTGAACTATCACTTATCAGTACTATTTCTCATTCATAACCCCTTTAAGCTTAAAACCATTGAAACAGGCTCCAAACCAGTATTAGGAATCTGGCATATGCATACATATACTTTTATGGAGCAGAACTTGGTTTGAATACCTCTTCGTTATCAAATAAAGCAACCATTCTTATAGCCTTCTCATTGGACAATTCTTCTGGCGTCTTGGAGGAGTCCATGAGAGATCTAAGAGCACAATAACATGAAGCAAGATTATCCAATCTACCAGAATAAATGAACTCATTATTTCCCCCGCCAAGGCAGCTAGGTTGGGTATCACACACGTTCAACTCCATACCAATTATTTCATCTGATCCACAACCGATTTCCTCTGAAAGAACCTGTGGATCAGAAAGTGAGAAGGAAGGCTATAAGTGCAATTTGGAACCACCTTTAGCAATCTGAAACTGCAGTCTTGTCTAAATAAAGGAACAAATCACAAGAAAAAGGAGAGAGAAGGGAATTACTTGCAAAAGCAGTGGATGATGGACAATTTTTGTGAGACTTGAACTTTTTTTGTCATCAGAATTCACAGTAGTCTCTTCACATTTTGTTGCAAGAAGTGGAGCTAGATGATTCTCTAGATTAGGCTTGAATCCGTCAGAATTCACTGTGCTAAAAGGAAAAAGAATTCACTCAGCTACACGCAGAAGGGCCAAATAAAATTACAGTTAAACAGGATAGCAACAGCAACAGCCTACTAGATGCTACTGGGATGGTTTTCAAGCACTGAAATGCGGATAAATGGTGGATTACAGATGGGGGCGGGGGTGGGGGGGTGAGGGGGGAGGGGAGTGTTGAATAAAGAATGTTACTGAGATAACTTTCAAACATCGACATACAGATAAATACAGTTAAACAGGATAGCAACAGGCTACTAGATCCTTCGCTGCACAGTAAATGAATTGAAAGAATGTTACTGGGATAACTCTCAAGCACCAATATAGGGATAAATTTTGGATTATAGAAAAAAGCAGTTGTTATAACTTGAAAGGGCCACACGAGACTGCAATACTAAAAGAGAGGTATAAAAATCTATTGCCCAGTGCGAGAGTAGAAATTACAAGATAGATTGGCTTATAGTTCTTAGAAGATAAATGAAATAGAGCAGTGATAAAAAGGGCATGAGAAATAACCGGTTAAGATGTATAGCCAGTGTTGGTACACGTATCAGTGGTCTGGTCACTTTGACAAGCTTATGCTTAAATGAACCATCTGCAGCCTTGAGGATGACTCTCCCAGCCAATGTTAGATCTCTATCGAACCATGTATGCCACAACCCACTTCCGTATGTCTGTACATTTACCATTTGATGGCCAGATTTGAAGGCAGCAGACCTTGGTTTCAGCTTGAGACATGGGCTATCAGTGTGGGCTGCAATTATGTTGAAACCGTTGCCAACTCTGTACCTGCAGAACAAACGTATTTCCATGTCTTTAACTTATAACATACTTCTGTAACTTGGCAGATTCACAAACTTCTGATTTCAAAGAATGTATTTTATACTGAGCATTAATTGTTAGTTTGAAACTTGTACTATGCATGCCTCTCATTTAACAGCATGTTGCCATGAAATAACATCCAGAGCTTTTACATATCTACAATCTTGGGAGGAAATACAGGCATGGAAAGAAGGAAATTCTAATGCTACTGAGGCCTCTTCCTCTACTGTAGATATCCAGATCAGTTAAATACTTTCATCATACTTTATGCTATTACAGAACTTCCTTTGAGCAACTTGAAGCGCCTAACTAAACACATGCACTACATGGTTCATAAAAAATCTGAGTGATAACATAAATACATTGTCAGTAAGGAGAAACTGAGCTCAAACTCACTCACTTTTCCCCAACTGCAAAGGCAACCAAGCAGGACATGTTGCGGGTGAAGAAGTAACGGCCACCGGGCTGCAGGTCCCAGTCGTCACTCTCGCTGAGCAGCTTGAACCCCGCATCAAGCAGCTGCCTCTTGGCTTCAGCTGAAAGAATGAACAGCACAGACAGGAAGAAGTAAGCACTTAGTACAACAATGCCTGAATGCCAAGGCCCATGGAGTCCAGGTCATGCACAGGATTGGCAAACTAGCAGCATTCAGTGGTAAGGTCGAACATCTCCAGTGCATGGTCAGATACCAAGAACTAGCGCTCGTCCCGGTGAGGAATAGGATCGAACAGTTTCAGGGCCTCGAGCATGCACAGCGGAGATAAGATGCCTGCTGTGGGTTATGCGGCAACAGCATCGAGTGGATAAGCGCTCACTCACCGGTGGCGTGGAACTGCGTCCATGACTCGTTGAGGTAGTCGAGGAGGCCGCCGACGATGGAGGGCGAGGGAGAGGGGGAGGAGGCGGCGGGGTGGTGGGAGCAGAGGAGGCGGGAGGCGTTGGTGGGGAGGGCGCGGCGCCACGGGGAGGAGAGAGGGGATAGTGGCGAGGAGAGGGCGTGGAGCGGAGGAGGCGGAGGCCGAAGGAGGTGGAGGCGGAGCAACGCCATCGGCGAGTCACCGAGGAATGGAGAGGACGGTGGGTACACGAACACGATGGATGGAGCTGCTGCGGTTTCGTGTGCGTGTCAGTTAAGAGTTAGGTTTTTAGCATATCCAACTGTTTGGTTCAAGAGACAATAGAAATGAACTCATCTCGTTTAAAAAAATATTTTTTTATAAGTGTTGGATAGACTTAGGCAGTATTTGATTTAGCTTCTAGGGAGCTTTTCCCTGAGAAAAGCTGAAGCCGAACCAAAGAGGTAGCTTTTGGGCCGGCTGTTCGCAACAGCCCAGCAGCGGCAGCGTGTAAAATCAGCCACAGCCAAAAGCTCGCCGAACCCAGCTTCCCACAGTGGAACTTATCGCCCCTCCTTCCCCCCCCCTCCCCGAGTTTGCCCCTCGATTTCAAAACAATTACACGAAAAATGCCCTGTTGTACTTGAAATCCCCTTTCTTCTCAAACGTTGGTTTTCTTTCCCAATCCCCTTCTCGCAGCGCGGTCTGGGCCTCCACCCACCGGCCAGCACCGTGACGCCCCTCCACCCGCACGCCTCCACCGGCGCCCCTCCACCGCCGCTCGTCTCCCCCGCTGTGAGCCTCCACCGGCCGCACGCCTCCACCGCTGCTCCACCCGCACGCCTCCACCGCCCCTCCACCCGCACGCCTCCACCGCCGCTCGTCTCCCTGGCTGCGAGCCTCCACCGGCTGATTGCTTCGATTTCTTCCCGGATCCCCTTGTCGCAGCGGTAGATCTGGGCCTCCACCGGCCGGCCAGCACCGTCGTGCCCCTCCACCGGCGCGAGCTTCGACCGGCGTTCGTCCACCGCCGCTCGTCTCCTTGTTGCGAGCCTCCACCGGCCACGCGCCTCCACCAGCTGCGCCCGTCCACCGACGACCGCGTCCACCGCCGCGCAGCTCCACCTCCCAACACCACCGCGCACCAGTGCTGCCCACCACCGCTACCCACCATCACCGCTCGGCTCCACCACATCACCACTCTACCCGCCGCCTACCACCACCGCGCCCCTCCACGGCCCAGGTCTGCTCCCGCTCTGCCTCCGGCTGCGCCGGCCACTTTTCTTGCCGGGCTCTCTCCCCCTCCAGTACTCCGTCCAACCAGCAGCAGGAAGGGCGCCTCGCAAGCCTCTAGGTCACCGGCCTCCTCACGCCCTCATCCCAGCTCCCTCCTGCCCAGGTTGGCATCGACGACTACCTCCCTGTGGAGGTGATTTTCCTCTGTTACATGTTCATGATGCTGATCACAAATTGGGAGATTACCAAGAGGAATTGGATGATGCACTTGTGAACTGTTAGATATATGCCCATGTGTCTCCCCCTGTTGCACTTGTGAACTGTTAGATATTGCCCATGTGTCTGACCTTCTTTTCATGGTAATTCAGCATACTAGTTTTGCCAATGCCTCAACTTGAAGTATTCAATTCCTGTTTTAGTTACTTGCATGTTTAGCCCTGTGGGATGCGAACCAAGTCATGCATATGATATATGCTACGACATATGCATGGTTTTATGATATGCTTGAGGGTGCAATGCCAAGTATTGAGTATGGTATTATGATAAGCTTGTCTACAATTCTATACTACTAGCTATGATTATTCAATCCACAAGATTCTTTACTAGTTGCTTATATGTTAAAATTGTGATTGCATTAGATGGCAACCCCAAAGACAGTTTGGGATGCTTTTACAAGTAGGGCATTTGCTAAGATTTGCAAGGACGAAACCATAGCTAGGAATAGGCCCAGCGGTTGGTTGAGTACGACTGGGTATAACAATCTAGAGGCCAGGTTCTTTAAGCGGACAGGGAAAAGTTAACGAGGAAGCAATTCAAGAATAGGTGGGATTTCATGAAGAAAGATTATGTGCTATGGGTTGAGTTGAACAATAAAGCAACTAGTCTTGGTAGATGCCCAATAAGGAAGATTGTCAATGCATCAGATGAGTGGTGGAACATGCAGATTGGGGTAAGTTCTTGTTACAAGTTCTATTTAGTACATGCTAATATTTGTAAATTCACTAACATCATTTCTTTCTTGGTTTGAAGGTAAACAAGGAGTTTGTGAAGTTCAGAGATGGGCCACCGGCGAACTTGGAGTGCTTGGAGGTCATGTTTGATAAGGCATTTGTGACTGGTGATACTGCGACCATCCCTGGAATGGTGGTTGATAAGGCATATAGATTCTTATATTGTCGTATTTGTTATGTGTAGGCAAGTACTACCTTGTTGACTCAGGATATCCAAACAGGACCGATTATTTAGCGCCTTATAAGGGAACAAAATATCATCTACCGGAGTTTGGCATATCGCGCGGACCTTCGGGGAAATGTGAGGTGTTCAATCATGTTCACTCATCGCTCTGGAATGTGATTGAGCGATCGTTTGGAGTCCTAAAGATGAAATGGAAGATCCTCTTACATGTTCCAAGTTACCCAGAGGAGACACAAACTCGTATTGTTTATGCTTGCATATGTCTTCACAATTTTATACGGGAAAGCAAACTAGCTGATAAGGAATTCGATAAATGCGATGCTGATGAGGACTTCATTCCTGATGTGGGACAGGCAACCTCCGCAGGAAATGAAGATATACATGGTGTTGCGATGGATGACAATAATATGAACATTACTCGGGAACAAATTGCTGATTCCCTGTATGCTGCAAGAAGGCGTTAGCTTGTGTTTTTTATTTCAGTATGGTTTGTAGAACTTGTTCTCTCTATTTACGTACATCTAAACATGTAATATGAATTTTAATTAAGTCATAAATGATTATTTCGTATTAATTCAGGTTGAAAACACATCAAATATGTTAAGTACGTACTAATACACTCATCGCACGGTAATTATATGCATCAACGTTTATCAATATCTGATGTTAGAGAGAGAGAGAGAAGAGAGAAAGAGAGAAGATTTTTTCTGTTTTTTGAATTTTTTCAGCTTTTTTTTGAATTTTTCTGACTTTTTTGAATTTTTCTGGATTTTACTTTTTTATTTTTCTGATGTTTTTAAAATTTTCAGATTTTTTTCAGATTTTTTGAAATTTTTTATAATTTTTTATTCACAGAGTTATAAAATATACACTCTCACAACTCTAAGGACATTTCAGACATTTCCTCGTACAACAACCAACAACCACAGCCCAACCAAACACGCCCTTAATCAGCCAAAGGTGTTGGATGGAGCTATTTACCTGCATCAAAGCATATAATATCCGGTGAAAAGGTATTAGCTACAGGTAGCAGCACACGACGGAATGCCACAAGCAGATCATCATCTTCAATTTTCGTCCCGGAGGCATACGTTAATGTTAAAGCCCTTGGATGACTCAGGGAAGGTATCGCCTCTACAGTTCACAGAAAGTTAAAGACTTCTTTTAGACTACAGAAAAACTCCAAGCGAGATAAAGAAAAGCAAGAGCATGCGCTTCAGTAATGTGTATCAGTTTCGAAGGGCCGTGAGTTCACAGCATATTTGGCAAAGCAGAAACTTCAGGTATTTGAGGAATCAACTCCCTCAGGTCATCATATGCAAGGCTGAATCTAAAACGTGCCTTCTCTACATGTTTTTCAACAAACTACACAGCTATCATCACCATGGAGTGCATGAGGAAGCTACCAGTAAGAGAGAGGGAGTCAAAGCAGCACCTTGGCAAATTACCCAAGCATGGAAAAGAGACTAGAACTTACAAGGAGATCTGCAAGTGCCAGACTTTACCTACTGGGATGGGTATATGCAAACAGTCAATCCGCATTGATCAGCTCCTACGAACCTCTTGGGAGCTCATGAAAACTTGTTACGTGACTATGACAATAGATATATGGTATCATGATTTCTTTTTGAGTATATGCTATTCAATTCTTATTTTTAAATGCAATTCTTTGACTCCAGGCTGCGACATGAACAAGCAAATGCTGCAACACACTCCATCTTGCTATGCTCATTGCTTAATAACCTGATCATAATCATAAGACAGTTCTTTTACTTATTTTGTTTGTCGAGAATTTTGAAAATAACAGACACTTAATTCGTTTCACAGAGTTTTGACAAATACAAATGTATTTACCTCCATCCGTAGCAAATACCTCTACTATAGTATCTTTTTATTTCAAATGCCAAAGCAAAAAGAAACAATTCCATCCATGCATACGGTTTATAAAAACCATGATCAAATCAACCTACCGAAACATAATGGTAATTTATTCCGCTAACTTTTATTGAAAAAAGAGGCATGCTCTGAGTCCTACTAAGTAACAATGTGTCTACAATAATCTCAACCCAGGAGCCAATATTACAAGCCTATTGTATCAGCTGAATAATCTAAAATTACACTCCTTTCGCAAGCCCAGTGGCTGAATCAATCAATGCTTGGCTCTCGTCAGCAACGACCTTTGGGCCAGCCCCAAGCCTGCTGCAGATGAAGTAGCTAACATCGCCCTTGAATTTTTGATTTAGCGTCTTCATCTCTGGAGGCGCTGGAAGGGTCTCAACGTCTGCTAGGGATTGCAATCCAGCATCACTTAGGATTGATTTATCGCCAACCATATAGCTACAATGATCATGTTTGTCAGATGTATGCACCATATTTTTAATAATACCAAAAACAAATTATGTAATAGATTTAATATTAAAGATGACACACCTGTCCAAATCATCCTCTTGTGGAGGGAAGCAGTACAAGAGCTTCTTAAGGAGAAGGGTGGCAGTTTTGCGGTTTCGTGCTATCATGACAGCATTAGGCCCAGCATCAAAGGTGTAGGCAACCTGCCATTGCAAAAGTCCAAATGCTAAATTAGGCACATGTGTCCAATAGGTCCATACTCGCAAACGGTTTCATATCAGATCAATTGTTTGTCTCAACCAGTACCAATGGTTCTGTAGTTCGATGATATGCATACCAGATGACACAAAGTCACAATCAGACTGAATAAGAATTCCACTAAAGCTACAATGATAGAACTTCTTTGGTTGAAGGCATACTGTGTACAACCAGATACTTCTTGCGCATTGCCTCCGTAGTTCAAACATTACATGCTTATTTAATAGATATCATATCCAAGAGGTATTTCAAAAATCTGACCCCTAGAGAATATTACCAGTAGTAATAGTTCATGTATTCATGAATCATGATGAGCTTTTAAAAGTGAATTTATATATACCCCCAAATAATAGAAAATGAAGGGTTCAAAACACAACCATAAATTTATCACTTGATGCCAACGTTTTCAGATGGATCTAATGATATCACCAAGTTCACTCTTCAAATTTCCAGTTAAGTTAAATTACTCCATCGAGTGATGCTAGTCATATCAGTTTTGGCCAGTGCAGTAATGTACTGCCATGTCAGAACAAAGTTTAACCAGCCTTATTTCATCGTGTGTTATTTTGGAGCAATAGTCACTAGGATGGCATCATAGGACTGTATGCTAGACTCCTAGGCTACACAGATACAGTTCAGAATAATTTAAAAGAAAGTAGCAGATGTTACACAAGAACAGAACATACCTGTGGGGCTCCTTCCGCATGGTTCCACTTTTCCACCAGGCTAATTATCCTGCAGTTGGTTGTGATAGCAATACTTAACTCCAGGATTTCAGTAGTAATAGAACATCAAAACCAGACTGCAAAAAAGACTACCTGTGTGATGTATCATTCATATAGAAGATGGGAGGACTTGTGTCCAAACATACAGCATGGAACTGGTTGCTATCTGCGCAAGTTAACCTGGCAAAGGATTCAAAATCACGATTCTTGATAGCCTCTTCCATTTTCAATACCCGACTTGGCACTACAGTCTGGAATAAAAGAACAAGCAGTGCGGTGCACGTTGAGAGCAGAAAACAAGAAGTTGCAGCTAAAGCGATAGATCAGTATAGTTGCCAAAACACTTGATGTTGGTCCAAAAAGTGGAGGGGTAAAGTTAGAATTTAGATTTCCAAAGTGCAACTGCATGATTGTGCTTCCTCAATTATTTTGAGAAATACAATCTATGACATGTAAACAGTCGAATACAAGTTTAAGTTCAAGATGAAAACACAATCACCTGGGCCCTATATTGCAAGAGGGGGCTTGTTTCAACACTGTCTCGCATACCACTGGTGCTACTGGTTTCCTTCTGCTTCGAACTGACCTAAATCCACAAAGCAACATAGTAAGAAAAAATATTGGAATAAATTTGGTAAAGCAGAGTTATGAAGGCAGTTAACAATTGGTGTTAATGAAACCATGACACGATGAGCAAAGTATTATGATAAATTACATGTAGTAGGTCATGTTACACAAGACAGATCACATACCACTGCTATGATAATAACAAGATCGTCCCAATGTGTCTCATCAGCAAGCTGTACTGCAATACTGTCACTCCCATCATCATTCTACAAGCATGGAGTCAGGCTCAATCATTATTCAATAGGAAAACATGCATAAGCAATGTCATTTCTCTACCATAACCAACAGATATTTACTTTTCCCATACACCATTTCACAAATCCACCATATATACTGCGGCATGCACTTCCAGATCCCTGCCTGCATTGAACTTGGTCAGAAATGCCTGATAAAGGTATGCTTGACACAAGTCCACTAGCTTATTAATTAGTACAGATGGGTATCCTTGCGCTATATCATCAAGACATCAAGCAAACAAATGAACATGATATAGCACAAATAAGGTGTTACTAGAAATTGCATGAGTTACAGACCTTGCTATCGAAGAAAGTTCTCCATAGTTTTCTTTCACATTCATTAGCTTTCCGAGGGTGAAAACTGCAAACAATATTCAAGTAAGAAATGATGTGCTGTGATACATGGTTTATGAAAGCAATGCCATGTTTAGAATCTTTATGAGCAAATAAGATAGATAATAGTGAACAGGTAAAAAAAGATAAATAATAGTGAACCATCATCTTGTCTAGGATAGTACTATCAAACTTCAAGATAAAATAAAGTAATCCATATTTCATACAAAAGAAGCATGCTGAGCAGTGCTAGTCAATCAGGGCAAACAATATTAGGGACCAGACATTAGCAGTATCATTGTGGAACTTGTAAGACCAGCCAGTTCTTCAAGCCTAACAGAGTTATTGCAAAGAGTAAACCAACAGTCCAGCACCAAGAAATTTTTTTTCTACTTTTTATATTTTGATGCCTCTAGAGAACCAAATAAAGGACTAGTAATTTGAAGCAAACAAACTGCATGTAAGTAAACCTTAACAACAGGATCGGAGACTACTTTAGGTGAGAAAATTGGGTAACCAGAATATTGCCCTATAATTATGAATAGCACATGAAAGTGTATTAGTACATGTATAAATACACCATAAATTAGTTCCCGAGCTAGAACCAACACGTTTGACAGGATAACAGTCCACTACTAGCTAGAAATACATATAACCCCCTCAACATTGAAAGCTCAGATTACATTGGCAAGAGAACAATGCTACAATAGAAAAAAGAAAATACTCCGTCTGCTCCTAAATATAAGTCAATTTGGGTCTGTGCAGTAAAAAAAAATTCCAACTTTCACACCAAATATTCACAAATGTATTGATACATTTGTTTTTTCTGTTAATATATTTAGCTAAAAGACAATGGACAAAGTGGTGCAATAGAGACCATGGAAAATCAACCGTGACTTGTATTTTGGAGCAGAGGGAGAATCATGATATCAGAACTAGGAGACTTTACCGAGACAAGCAAAGCCAGCAGCTGAAGAGGCCAAACCAGCAGCGGTTGGAAAATTGTTATATGACGCTATGTGGACATGCAACTTCTCCCAGTCTTCTTTCTTGATCTTGATACCCTTTTTCTCGTCCTCGACATCACGCGCCCGCTTCCGGATCTCCCTCAGGCAGCTCTGAAACCTCCCACCCGACAGCTCTATCTCCTGCTCAATTCCATACCAAAAGGATGCGTAAATCACACTACCATCCTAAAGGGCCATACCATAGGATTCTGTATCTCGCTTGTGCAAGGTTGATGTACTAACTCGATCATAGTGCAGACAAAAACAAAAAGGTGCATTTGTTAAAAGACACATAAAAAAATGAATTGGAGCTCCACCAACTGTATTTGTAAATGCCGCCAGCTTTCAAACAGATCCCGATCTAGATCTAAGAAGCAGCAGTGGTCAATTCGATCAACAGGACCACCAAAAGATTCCAACCTCAAACAAGCACTTACACCACCCAAATCGGTGTGCTATTCCAAAACAGAAGACAAAAATTCCTTCAGGCTCGGAATCTATCGGATCAATACGGGAAACGCTCGAAGGGCTCGCAGCACCTAAACAACAGTCGTAGCGGCGGGGGCAATGGGTGAAGCAAGCGTGAGGCGAACACTGGAAGTAGGACGGACGAACCGAACCTTGCCGTTGAGCCACATGCGGTCGGAGGGGAAGGATGGGCTGACGGCGACGGTAGTGGTAGAGGAGAGGTGGTCGGGGTCGAGGGTGACGCTGATGCTGTCGTTGACGGGGAGGATGAGCGCCTCGTCCCGCTTCCCCCAGTACTTGATCACCGCGATGTTGGTCGGGGACCGCCCCGTGGCCATGAGCACCCACTGCCCCTCCGTCGCCGCAGCCGCCATTGGATCGGATCCCGCAGCCGCCTAGGGTTTCGCCGGAGACCAGAGGGAATATATGTTCGGCGGAGACTACGAAGTCGAAGGGGGAGGGTAGGGGGCTTAAGAGGAAGCAGCTGCAGGTGAGGGCAGTAACGAACACGGAGACCATATTTGCATGCACGCCCACTGTCCTCCGTGTTCTTTGTTTTGGTTTTGTTTGTTTTCCTGGTTCTTGGATTTGACAAGTGTTTTCAAACTTCTAATAGCTTTTTCTTTACTTCCTAAAGATGTGGAACTAGGTAAGGCTTGATCTCTTCGTACTTTCATATTAAGATAGAAACGATTACATGAAACTCGAATATACATGGTGGATGATAATGTAGCGTCATGAGCACACCATTATGTCCCGCGATAGTCCTTAACTTCTCGATTACTCAAATTTGATGCGTGTTTTGTTGGACCCTACTAGTTTGATACAAAAATAAAAATGCAATAATGTTTTTTTGTACTGTCTCCAATCTTGGGTCAAAGATTGATCAAAATATAAATCATGCCAATCGTGCGCCATATGATTTTTCAACATGTCACAAATTATTTTTACCAACGCAAAATTAAATCTTCTGCATGTGATAGCATTTGTTTCTTCAACAAATAATTCTAAAAAGATATTTGATATGAAACTGATAGTTATATGGCTGAAGGAAGAAATAAACATATAGTTGCAACACTTTTCGAAGAAAAGTCATCATACATCCATATATGCAGAAATTAGGAAGTGCATCTACAACACTAAAATAATGTGGATCTATGTTCATTCCTATACTCTCAACTGTATCAAATTAATGCACTAGCACTAAGCTATTGAATGTTTTTCTTTCCCGTTTTGACCTATTAAATTGACTTCGTCAACTAATGAGATCGTATAATTGACAACCTTCTTTCTCTGCTGAGATGAATGTTGTATTTTTTTTCTTTGGAGAAAATTAAGAGGGATCTCCATCTGAATATATTACTCAAGAGAGCCCGAGGAGCAATACAAACTTATCAAAGCAAACACACAAAAGTAGAAAAAAAAACCAAACATTAAATTTATAACAGAACACAAATTGGGGATCCTCAGACCATAGTTGTCGTCATAATCATTGTGCAAGGTGCAGCAAGAACATAAGAGAAAGTTGTCAAGAGGCATAAAACAATGCCCACAACAGGGAATAGCCAACCAAAGAACAAGAGCAAAGCCACGAACCAAGCAGCCACATGCTACCACCATCGAAAAGCCGCACTATCACTAGCTGTCGTGCCCTTGAGCAATCGCCACCAGGAGGACAATAGGATCCTGAGGAGATGGGAAGACTAAACAAGGTACATATAAGGTTTCTGCCTCATCGAACACTACATGGAATAGACATAAATGCTCCACTTAGAAAGAAGGACATTCGTGGAAGTGGGGAGAAAAAACAAGGAAAATGAGCATGGTCTTCAAGAGTGCCATAAGTGAAAACATCTCCATCAGAAGGGAGGACAAAAGTGTCAAAGAGAGGGGAGGGTAAAAGATGGGCACTATGCAGCATCTAAATGATGAAAACAAGACACAACCTAGAGGAGGGAAATGTGAGTAATAGATGATACTGACATCCGAAAGCATTAGAGGAAACAAGGAGAAGCGAGAGATCTAGAGGCCACAAGCCACCACTACACCTCTATCACGACCATCTCCAAGATTAGGAGGATGCCACCTCCATGGCCGCCGTCTGCAGGACCACGGATCCCAATGAGTCAGAGGGGACAAAGCCCATCCTAGGCAAGAGATGAATGTTGAGGTGTATAGAGGGGCCTCAACACCTGGCCACGGTGACCACCCCAATTGGGACAACGCCGTCTCCATGGCTGTCATCCGCATAACCACGGATTTTGACAGCCATGTGGAGGGATGTCACACCCCGAATTTCTGAAACCTAAAAATTAGGGCTAACAAATTTTTTTTGCTAATAATGTCAGTTAAGATACACCAGGCCAAAACTTTGAGTCAAATCATGCCGCTGCAAAACCCTAGAGTGAGTCAACCAAAATCTTCCACCTCTATTCCTATTTCCTTAATCTCTGTTTTGTCGGAACTCTGTTCGACAAAGTATTTAAACTTTGCTTTACACCTTGTCTCCATGCGTGGCTAACCGCCCTTGCATTCCCGCCATGAACACACCTTCGGCATCCCTTCCCCTTTTGTCTAGGTGGTGCAACCTAGACCAACATCTGCCGCTAAGTGCCTACATGGTACTTCTGCGAAATTGGAACATATATACGCCACGAACCTTTTCCGAATGACCTGATCTTCTGCCATCTACTCCGCCATGTCCTATCACGAGTATATGCACATATATACTGCTTTTATAGGTGCGCTCATACGCAAAACCCTAACCCATTCTTCCAAGCTACGAATCAGAACCCTAATTTCCCATTCGGCCCAGCTACCATCCTATGCGTATATATGGGTATACCGGTGATAATTCCCAAAATCCTAGCCCCCCACAACCTCCCATGTCTAATCTAACTTCATCGCCACCATATATATGCTAAAATTCCCAAGTGTGTGTATGCACATGCAATACGAACTCTATTTCGAATCCTTCGAGCAGAAGTGAAATCTAAAGCCCCAACTTCTCTGACCTCTCTCGGTGCTTCTCCTTGAAATCTTGCCGCTTGAAACCATGATGAATCCATTGTAACCTCGGCAACGCCTGGTATACCCACCTGGTGATTTTCTTCCTCTCTTGACATAGGCGCTCAAACCTCCATCTCATGTATCCCTTCACCTTGATCCTTCCGCCAAACCAAACTCGCGTCCCTCGGCGCAAGGAGGTTCCCACCTATCTCCCCTCTACCGGGTTTCCTGCATGTCTATACACTCGCACCTGAAATTTTCGCATGTTTAGATACATGCCTGTCTAACACCCAGACGCTCCTCTATATTTGCATATATCGTCCCAACTGTACCTGAATGAGTACGTATATACGTGCATATATATATATATATATATATATATATATATATATATTCTCATATGCCTCCTACCACCTTTCCCTTTCCTTGAGTACATGCCCTCTAATGCTTGGAAGTCTACTTCCCTGCGTCCGTAAAACCTAGTAAGCCCGGACACTCGCGTTCCGGCCCTCGCTTTATCCCTATCGTTCCAAGAGTCCTGAACGCTTGGCATCTCTGCTATTACCTAATCTGTCTGGCCATTTCCCTTGTTATACCTTTATTCGTGTTTACCTCCCAACCCTCATCTGGGGGGGTATGAATGCGGCTATATATTCCACCTAAGCGGGTGCATGTGTATGCAAGGTATCCAAATTATCCACCTATAAATCCGTTCCCTCATCTGCGTATCTAAAATCGAACCCGAGGTGAAGCAAATTCTTCTTAACAAGCTTTCTATCGACCCTTTTGACCTGTCAAGCCCGGCATAGCTCTCTTGCTAGCACATGAGCCGATGCCCACCCTCATTAATATCCCACAACGGCAGCTCTTTTCTTTACTCCTCCAATCCCTGCCTCTGCTCTTTTTCTATAGCAACAGACCACGCCACCCTCCACCTGGATTCAATGCTCCACCTCTCTTCCTTTATTTCTTCTCTGCCACTCCTGCCACACCTTGAACCGTGTCAGATTGAACCTGCCATGCAGCAACACCTTTTCCCCATCCTCACTCCCTTGCTTCTCTCTGGTTTCTGCAATCACCCGAGCATACTCCTTCTCCTCCTCTGCTCTTCTTTACTCCTCAAACCCGCCGAACACTTCTCTCCCTCTATTGTTTTCTCTTAGCTTTCCGAGCACGGCACAGCATTGCCGCTGCAGGAGCTGCCGCAACCTCACTCCCTGAGCTCCTCTTCCTCTACACTCCTCCTCCTTTTCTTTAACAGTCCGACAGCACGGGAGCTACCCCTCATGTCTTGCCTCTCCTGCCTCCCTCTGCTTCTCAGACTTTCGACATGAACTAACGTGCAATCCGAGCTCCCTTGTGCCTTTTCCCATCTTCTCCAATCCTATCTCCTCAGCTCCCGTTCCTTCCACCGTGCCCTCTCCTTTCCATGCCGCAGCTCCTCCCTCGTGACTGCCCAGCTAGCAGCCGAAGCTGCCTCATTCTTTCTTCCCCCGGCTACCTCAACCAAGCCTCCATGCCACTCCGCTGCCGTGCTTTCCCAACAGAAGAAACCGAGCTCCCCATTCCCCATTTCTTCTCCTCCTTCCATTTTCCAACTGTGCTCCTCCGCCACTCCCGAGCTCCTCCAAGCTGCTTGGCTCTCTTCCCCACTGCACCAGCTCCCTCCTCCATTGCTCACCGAGCTTCGATACTTCTCCCCCATGGTTCTTCCACAGCTACTCAGCAAGCTCCACTCTCTTGCTCCTCACTGTCCCTCAAGCTTCTTCCCAAGCAGCACAGCGGCAGCTACTCCGGCCCCCTGCTTCCCTCACCTCCTAACCTGCCGAGCTCCTAGGCATCCACCCGAGCTCCTCGACCTCCATCCTTCTCCCTACCTCCGAGCGGCGCCCTCACCACGGGCTGGTCTGCGCAGCCGCGCACCTTGGTAGACGCCCCCTTCTCCCCCACTGCGGCAGCACCACGGCAACTCTTCCCCCACCGCGGCAGCGCCGCGGCAACACATTCCCCACCGCGGCAGCGCGCCCCACCTCACCGCGGCAGCTCCCGGCCGCCCCCGCCTTGCCGCTCGCCGCCGGGAGCCATTTCCAGAGAAGCCGCCGCCCTCGAGCTCGACAGCGCATGCTCCCCAGCAACCTCCCCTTGCTCGCCTCCAAGCCCCGGTCTCACCCCTTCTTCTCCGTTCTTTTTGCCGCCGGCCTGCTCCAAGAGCCGCTGCCACAGCCGACCAAACCTCGCTCTACCCGACGCCTATTTCCACACTTCTTTGCACAGACATCTGATTTCCCTTGGGTTTATTAGATGATGGGCAGACCCGTTCTCGGTTAAGGGAAGGCGCCTTTTCATGACTACGCTTTCTCCCTCAGGAGACGTACTCCTCTGTTCTTTCCATAAAGCATACGTTTTCCTCCTTCCGTGTGCTTCCATTTCCGTTATCTCAACGCCAAAGACGCCTTTCCCTCTTTACACCTTCGACGTCACCCTCCAGAACATCTTCCTTCTCCAGTTTCCCTCTTGACAAAACTTCGTAAGCCCATAATTCCTTCGCCGTAGCTCCGATTGACCCCGTTCTTTTTATATATATTCATCTAACATCAAATCCTATCCCTCAGTACCAATCCCATAATTTTTGGAATAATTTGAATTTTCAAATTTGAAGCAACTCAAATAAGCATGACATATATTTCTCTAGCATAGTTTAAATTGGTTAACTCCTTGTTGCATAAAACCAATCAAGTGATATTAATTCCAGTATATCCTTACCTTCAAAACCTCTGACACCATAAAAGCGGTAAGGGTTTTGAAAATTCATTAATTGCAATTCATCCCTTATACGCATGTATGTATATATATATATATATATATATATATATATATATATATATATATATATATATATATATATATGCACACATGTCTTCTTAATCTCGCCATAATAGTTTAATATGGTTTTCTAAAAAGACTGTGAAACCTATGTAACATCCTCTGGACCCAAACTTTATATGGGGGCTAAAAGCTTTCAAAAGAAAATACGTTCGTAAACATGCAAACCCTAGATTTCTAATATGCAAAGACCTTTGCAGTATGTGTTTATAATTCCATCACATCATTTCGAAAACCCTAGCGTCCTCCAAGAGCAATGCATGGTTTAAATGTTGCTTGAGTGTACTTTGGTTCTTAAATGGTTCTTCCTCGCACCATTGGTGATTCGCTATTTTTCTCGACGTGTAGTTCCGACGTTGTGAGACCTTGCGTGAGGGATTTCAAGTGTTCGCCGTATCGACTCAAGTTCGAGAATCAGCCGATATTGCCAGGCAAGCTTTCCTCCCTTGATCATGTTGGATGCCATGTTTACGAAATAATATTTTGTTTACGAAACATGAAGGCTATGTTTTACGAATTGTTATTTTATGTAGTTTAGTTATGACTGATGTCTAGCAAACCCTAGCTCGACTCAGAACTCCTTGTCGCCCTAGAACTAAAATCCTGAGAAATATGAACGGGAACCCTAGAGTAGTATATGTATGTATCCGACTTAGCCCTGTAGTAGAAAAAGTAGGTTTTCCAAAAAGGGAAGGAATACCCCATATTTCATGTGGTGAAATGTTGAAAAAGGACCGTCATGTTCGAAGGTGTATGAAGGTAGTATATCCATGGGTTGGGATATTTTACCGTGAAGAGGTTTTGTGAAACCAAACTGAAAATGGAGAAGATTTTGATCCGGGTCGGAAATGAAGGGGGAAAGCAGGAAGCTTGTTAAAAGCGAGGTAATGCTCGACGTGGTTCTCGTTGCCCGTTACGGGTGAGGTGTGAAGTCTCTCTCGGATCACATAAGGACCGAGCTTAAGTGCCGTTTGGCCAAGTCTTACCGTACGTCCACATGTCCTTTATAGAAAGGACTTGAGCTAGTACTCGGTCTGAGACTAGCATGAACCCGTAGGCAGGGAGAAGTGTGCAGATGAGGTTGTAGCTTCTGTAGAGAACAGTTTCCGTTGGAGCGATGTCTGTTCGCCACAAAGTTAAAACACCAACCTCCTTGTAGCGATGATACTGACTCAAGCTAGGTTTGGGACATCTCCTTCTGGCGGGTTCATGGCTAGGTTTACTCCGGTGAAGAGTCTCGTTGTACTAGCTCTGGTTGTATACGTCGTGAAGTATAACCAGGGCAACCTACATCGTGTGGGTAAAGCCGTACCACCCCTGCAGAGGGTTAAAACTATTCGAATAGCCGTGTCCACGGTCATGGATGAACTTGGTTGGGCCACACTAAAGTAGATTGGGTTTCAAAACCTAAAAATATGGTCATGGGTTTAAGGATACGATCCGCCGTGTTCGCAGGGTGACATGCAAGTTCCCCGTTGAAGCGAAAGGAGAGAAGAAGAGATTTCCCGTTGTAGTGGGTAATCGCCTATATTCCTGTCGTAGCGGGTGAGTAAAGACTCCCCGTTGTAGCGGGTGATTATAGAATTTTCCGTTGTAGCAGAAAAAATGCAGGTACCATTCCCCGTTGTAGCGGGTGGAATAAAGAATGATATGATCAGCTGCCACATCTCGGTAGAGCCGAGATAGTTTTCAACATCTGCTTTTACAATCTATTTAAATATTCCAAACGCAAACTTACTTTTCCGCACAACATGAGACATAGACTAGAGCCCGATTCTTGATACTCCCATGCATGTATATATCGGTGATAACCTCCTTGGCGGAGAGCTTGCAAGTACATTCAATATACTCACCTGGCTTGTTGATTTGGCCAGACAGAAGGGCCGACAGCTCGAAAGCACGACGGTATCCGCGAAAGCTAGGGCGAAACCCCCAGTCAATTGCCTGTCAGGTATGGCATACTGATGGGCCCCATCACCGTTTGATTTCTGCTGCAAGATTTTGGCCGTTGGGTTAAAGGTATAATTTTTCGATCTTGAAGATTGGTTATATGTCATCTTCTAATAAGTGCGTGTATGACCTCGATATACAGGTTAACTTGTGTGTGCCGGCTACTGATCATGGGACCGGTACAGTGAACACAAGGGTTTATCCGGTCTTAAAACCGGGTACGCCACAAGGGAGTTCTGCCATGAACAGAGGACAAATAGTGGAGGAGAGGCAAGCAACAAAGCTTATCGGGGATAGGCCTCAGTGCCAATGAATCATGGGTAGAGTTGATGATCGATCCACCCCACGAGTGACGGAACAAAGTTTAGCCCTTATCTCCACCACATAGAGAGGGACTGAAGTCACCTTGCCTCGCATCAAACCAGCAAACCAATGTGAATGGAAGGACAAAAGGCGCGCTGACCATCAATTGCGGCACTGCCAGCCATGTCCACCGGCCAAGGAAGGCCACCATGCTAGATCTGAGGGGTGGCCCAAAGCAGAACATTGCAGCCCTGCTGGCTTGAAGACGCGCATGTCCCACCGCTGGAGAGACGCGCAATAGAGAGGGCCATGAAAGTGCATCTAGGTCCCTAAGTGTTGTTTTGGTGGTTAGTGACAAACGATTAAGGGACATCAATGAGTGCATGAACAGGTTTAGTCCTAAGAAAGTATAAAAGAGAAGCATCGACGACCCCTCAAAAGAAAAAGGAGAAAACAAGACGGTAAAATCTCAAGAGACATAGATTTTATATTTTTAGTGGTGCAAGTCACCTTGAGTATAGGTACATCGTACTATTAAGAGAGGCTTGATGAACATATCACGAGAAGGGTCAATGCTAAGAAAAAAAATCATTTGTCACCAAACACCGTAAAAAAAACCCTAAGTCTCGAACTACTGGAGAAATTCGAACCCCAGCTCGGACAGTCCGGCTGGAGGTCGGGGCATTCCAGAGCGGATCCGGACCCTAGCCCGGACAGTCTGGCTAGAAGTCGGGGTAGTCCAGAGAGGATCCGAACCCTAGCCCGGGCAGTCCTGCTGGAAGTCTGGACAGTCTGGGTGAGGTCCAGATCAGCACTGGACTGCCCGGACAGTCCGGATAGCAGTCCGAATTGCTACTAGATTGCCCAGACCCTGGCCCGAAGTGTCCGGACACCCAAAGGGTCCCGGTGAAATTCGGATAGTCCGGGTGAAGATTCCACCAGTCCAGCAATAAAAATTCCTTCAGCCACCTCAACCATTAGCCCGATTTTAAAATCCAGAGGGTCCGACCCAAATCCACACAGTCCGAATTTGGTAGGTTCCCTCAAACGACTAGTTTTTTAAGGAGCCTCTATATAGCCCCACTGCTTCAAGCAAGAGGAACTCTTTGCCCACTTCATTTCCTGACTTCTAAAGAGCATTTCTCCACTCCTTCAAGCACCAAAGAGAGAATTCTTGTGAGGAATAAAAAGATTTGAGCGATTTGAGATCTAGTCCAAGCAAAGCATTGAGCTCATCTCCGAGTGTTCATCAGGTTCATTTCTTGCGGCGACACGCCATCAGAGTGGCACAACAGAAACATTGCAGCGGTCCATATATTACAACTTAGATTAGAAACTGCGAATAAAACATGAAGTCTTACAAAATGATTCCCAAAACTACGGGGAATTTAAAACTGTCTATCATCTGGCTACAGCAAAAGTCTTTCCTACTCTCTTGTCTCACTCGACCTACTAGTCTACTTGGCATTGTTCTCGTCGCGGAACTCGACGTAGTAGTCAACGCCTTCGTCCTCCTTCTATGGTACTTGTTCTTCGGGAACATCCTCGTCGACTTCGACGTAGATCACTTCCACCTCTGACATTGGCTCACAGTATAATCAAAGGAATTAGAATAAAGGGATGAGTACAGAAGGTACTCAACAAGTCCAGGAATAGCAAACAGGTGTCTGATGCACTATCTACTGAGAACGTCAACGTTCTCCAAAAGCAATGCAGTTTCGAAAGGTAAGGGAGTCAAGTTTTAATTTCAGAGACTATGATCTCATGTCTTACAGGCTGCTAGGATCCCCGATGGATCCCTTTCCTGCCGCGTTCGCAGTTCCAACCAGGAACATGGAGTGACTTAGCCACAATTCTCTACACTCTGCTGAGGTACGCAACTGTACCCACAAACGATGACGGTCATGCATCTGAGGTGGCCAAACCTCATTTACACTCCTATGGTCACAAAGTCGTTTCACCGCCTATTAGAATATTCCAAGAAAAACTTGGATATAACTCTTTTAAATATTATACTAAGGATTTAGGATAATTTAAATTAATAACCAAGCTTCAAATTTAAATTATTATGATTTTAGAATCTAATTCCCTTTAAGAATTTATCTTATGACTTAATTCTCTCCTCTGAAGAATAAGAATACACTTAACTTATTTAAAATAACTTATCATTTCCCTTAAGATTGAATTTCCTTTTCTGCTCTAAGAAAATAGAAGTATATTTATATCTATATATTATTATTATTATTATTATTATTATTATTATTTTCTCTTAAAAAAACAATTTCTCAACCTTTAAGCCATTTTTCATTTAATTTCATCAGCCTTCTTCTTTCTCTTTATTATTATTATTATTATTATTTTAACAGGTACCAATTTCCGGCCGGCTCATTAGGTCTTTGGCCAGCCCACATGGCCCGTTCGGTGCTTTCCTCACCTCCCCTCCCTAATCTCTCTTTCTTACTTCCTCAACCGTGCGCTGCCGACGCCTAAACTCGCCGCCATGCCAGCCTTAACCCGGCTGCTCCTCCTCGGCTCGGCTCCGCCAATGGCGCCGCCACACCTCCTCTTTCTTCTTGTTCCCGAGCTGCGCCCGCGCCGCCGCTGAGGTCTGCTTCTCCGGTCCCACCGGCGTCGCCGTGGGCCTAGGGTTCAGGTCCTCTAATTTGATCTCTGCCGCTATCTGAGCCGCCTTGCCTCAGGATGGTCCCGCTGCCTCATCCACGTCCGCGCCGCTTGTCTCCTCTTCAGCCGTCGCCCTGAGTGGCTGCGGCCTCGGCGTCGCAGCTCCTAGCGTCGCCAGCGCTCCTTTGAGGTCTGCCCCCCGTCGGTGGCGCGCCACCGCAATTCTCATGCCAACCTGGGGTAAGAACTCCGCCTCCTCTCTCTGGTAAGCACAATCCTAACCCCCCTTCTATTTCCTCAACTCTAGGTTTTGCTATGGGGATTCAGGTCTGATTGATACTTAGAAGTCAAAATTTGGGTGCTTAAATTTTTGCTTTAAGAGGTTAGCTCGGCTACCTCTTGATTGCTGATATGCCATGGCCCTAATGCTCTATGATCTAGCTCGATTTGATTGCTGTATGTGGTTCAACTCAAAGTTACCATGAATAAAATTTACTTCCATCTAGAATCCTTATCTCCTGTTATCCTATGCTTCATTTCTAGAAATTTTTGGTCTCTATAACAAGAGACCATAATAGCATTTGAAGATGAAGCATTTGTATGCATATTGCTAGATGATGTAGATGGAGGCATGGCATTGGATGATGCAATACATTTTAACCAAGGAGGATTGAAACCTTCTTGATTCTCACTAATTTGCTTGGCGATGAGAGAATCGTTTTCAAATCTAAGTTCATCATGAACCACTTTTAGAGACTCAAGATCTTGCTTCTTTTTGAGGAACTCAACACCAAGCTTCTCATGATTCTCAACTAGTGATTCATGAGCCTTACTGAAATTAAGGTATTTTGACTTGAATTTATTCAACTCACGAGTCAATTCCTTGTTTTTCTCCATCTCATCAACAAGCAAACTTTCTTGATCTTCAAGAATGATTTCTTGCTCCATAAAAGTTTTAGCTAGTTTTCTATAACTAGGTTTTATGTTCTCTAGCTCATCACTCATGAGGTCATCATCACTATCATCATAGTTAGGAGATTTTGAAGTTACCTTGGACCCCTTAGCCATAAGGCATGTGGGAGACTCGTTGTCGCTTGGCATGTCGAAGATTGACCATGCATTTGTTGGTGTAGACCAAGCGAGTCCTGCCATTCCTGTTTCAGAGTCTGAGGAAGAAGCTTTGGAGCTTGAAGAATCACTGGCGTTTGAATCCCACTCCTTGCCGAGGTAGGCTTTAGCCTTGTACTTGTTCTTCTTGTAGTGGTTGGGCTTGGAGTGATGCTCCTTCTTGTAAGATTTCTTCTTCTTGTCATCATTGTCTCCTTTGTGACCGTTTTCTTTTCTCTTCTCTTTCTTGTGGAGAGGGCAATTGGCAATGAAGTGGCCGGGCTCCCCACACTTATAGCAATTTCTCTTCTTGGGGTCTCTTGAGGAGGAGCTTCCTTTTCTTCTCAAGTCATACTTCTTGAATCTGCCACTCTTTTGGAACTTGTTGAATCTTCTGACCAAAAGGGCCAAGTCCTTCCCAAAAGAGTCCCTGACATCAGCTTCATCACTGGATTCTTCTTGTTCTTCATCAGATGAGGACTCTGCCTTCTTGGCCTTCAAAGCAATGCTTCTTCGAGGGCCTGATCTTGTGGAGTGCAGCTCTTTTTTCTCTTTGATGATCATCTCATGAGTATTGAGTCTTCCAAGAGCTTGAGATGGAGTCAATGACTTGAAGTCAGCCCTTTCTTGGATAAGGGTGCACAGCGTATCATATTTCTCGTCAAGAGACATAAGAAGCTTCTTGACGATGACTGTGTCGGTGATGTCTGTGGCACCAAGTCTTCGAAGCTCATTTGTGATGGTGGTTAGTCTTGAATAGATGCTTCGGACTGATTTTTGATCTAAATCCCTGAACCGGTTGAATTGACTTCGAAGAACGTCAGTTCTAGAGTCCTTAACTGACTCAGTTCCTTCATAAACTTCTTCAAGCGTGTCCTAGATCTTCTTCGCGCTTCTGAGTGTGCTGATTCTTCCAAACTCATCATCATTGAGAGCGCCGAAGAGAATATCACAAGCTTGAACATTCAGTTGCTTGTTCTTCTTGTCACTCTCAGTCAGCTCGGCTTCATTGAGAACAACGACTCCTTGTTCAATGACTCTCCAAATCTCGAAGTCAATTGCTTCAAGATGCATCCTCATCTTATGCTTCCAACCTGCATAGTTAATACCATCGAAGATAGATCTATGCGAAGAACTGCTATAGTTCCCGGAAGTCGACATACCTTTCTTCCTTGGTGGTTAAACCAAATCAGTAGCAAAGATGAGACCTTGCTCTGATATCAATTGAAAGATCGAGGTCTATCGACTAGAGAGGGTGAATAGAGATTATCAAATTTTACTCAAATTAGTTGTTTAGCATGCAAGAGTGAAGCAGTTTAAGGATGAAGCAACAAATAGCAAACTAGATCTAGCTCAAATGAAGAATACCAGCTAAGTAAAGAGTTAGGGAGAACACTCAAGATTTATCCCAAGTTCAAGTTATTGTCAACAACTCTACGTCTTTGTTTGGAGAGGCTGAGCACTTAGTTCCGAAGGCACACATTCTTCACCTTCTTCTCCTTGAGCCAAGTCCACTTAGGGCTTGCTCAATCACTCGTGGTGGATTTTGAGGTGATCCCCGAACCTTCACAAACTGTTGGAGGCGAATCACAAATTAGAGCTCTTCAATGACGCCTAGCCGGCTAAGAGATGCCAAATCTCCAAGAGTAACGAGTAAAGAACTCTAGACTCGAAGAAGCTCTTGCTTGAATGCTCAATCAAGTCTCAGATTTCTCAATGCTTTTCTCTCTCGAAGTAGATCTCAAGAGTCAAGAGGAAAGGGAAACACAAGTGTGAGAGAATGTCTTTTTGCACAAAGTGTCCTACGGAGCCCACAGGGGGTCGGGGGCTATTTATAGCCACAGCTCAGAAAAGAGTCGTTGGGCACAAATATTCTTCTTCGGAACAACCAGAAACACAAACCTGAAAGCACCGAGTTTTAAACAATGGTCATATTCTGAGAAACTCAGATGCACAGCGAAAAGGCTTCAACTCTAAGTCGATAGTTCCGAAAGGAACACGGTCACACCGGGATTGAAGATTCTACTCCGCAGAGTTACTTCCAGAAGCGATTCCCGATAGTGCCGACTTTGAAGAACGGTTAAACCGAGATTTGAAGAATTGACACATTCTTCTGTCATAAGAAGAAACGCAGTCAAACCAGAAATCAACTCGGTAACACAGCTTCACAAGAAGACCTAAGTCCAGAAGAGATTCTTGGTACACCCGGAAACGAAACCGGTGAAATCGAAGACAACACGAATGGGACTTAGTCTGAGACAACATAAGACCTAAATCCAGAGGAGATTCTCGGTACCACCGGAAACGGACCCGGTAGAACCGAAGACAGAACACATGGGACTTAGTCTGAGACAACAGAAGTATATCCCGGAAACACCAGTCTTCAAAAACGGACAAACCGGTTTTTGAAATATGAAACTAGGGCAAACCCTAAGCGGCAGGGTTCCCTAACTCTCCGACACAGAGGCCATTCTCGGCAGCACCGGGGTTGAAGACCGGTCATGCCGCAATTGAAGCTCTTCGATGCTTGAGACGACTAAGTCATCAAACCTCGCAACAGAGGCCAATCTCGGTACATCTGATTCTTCAAACCGGTATTACCGAGAATCACTGTCTGTGTCTCAAAAGAGATTTTCAAAGAAGTCTTCTGAGATTTTGACTGAGCACACATGAAGATTCTTCTTATAGCTTAGATATCTTACCCCTCTTAATAGTGCGGCTTGTCCTATAGACTCAAATAATCTTTGATCACTAGAAAATCACCATTAATCTTCTAGGTCCAAGTCTTCCTTTGTCATTAACTTTTTAGGGGTCGACATCCACTGGTTAAACCAATTATTTGGGGACTATTCAACTGTATACACTCAGTAAACCATTAGTCCCTTAATCGTTTGTCATTAATCATCAAAACCCACTAGGGGCACTAGATGCACTTTCAATATGCAATGTGATGGTTTGGATGAATCTATACCTTGTTTTAACTTGGATAAGACAAAGCTTGGCTTCCTAAGCTTGTGGGTCTTCCTTATGAACTATGACCTCTTCTCTTCTCTGCTCCCTGATACTCCTTCCCTGACTCTTGGTGGCCTACTCCTAATGCTCCTTGCTGGTGCTTGATGGCTTGCTCCCTTTACTTTGGCTCCTCCTCTGGAACTCCTCCTAGGTGGTTACTATGCTTTTGCTCTCTAGTTGCTGCTAGCTTTGGAGAAAAATGGTGGCCTTTTCCTATTGTATGTGTTCTCGGAGAGGTAGATGCTCTTGGTGACTAGTGCCCTAGCACTGGTGCTACTCGGCTGCTTTATCTCTACCTCTATCGGAGCTCCCCATGAATTCCTTGGCATTGGCACTGCCACCTCATCCTGCTTGCCACCACGTGGCTGCTCCCTTGATTTTTCGGTTGCCTTGTTGATTAAGAAAAAAATGACTAATTCACTTTGTGAATACCGATGGATGGCTTTGATGGGTTGTTATTATTTCTTGATTTGATTTTTCAAATCCTTTTCAAAGCAAAACTATGGAAGCATTTTATATTAGGAAAATAAAATTATTTTTACTACCTCTAATCTCTTTTCTCTAATACAATGTACATATTTAGATTTGTCCAACGAGGGTCTTAGCCACGTGGCCCTCGGACAATTTTGAAAGCAAAATGTTTTTCCAAAACTATTTTTCAAAACTAAAAACTATTTAGGTCATCGGCACTATTTTGCCCCCGCAGTTAAATCTGCGGATGTCGGCGGAACTATGCCGGTGAACCACATTTATTTCAAAACCATTTTCGAAAACCTGCTTCCTACAACAACGGCGAAAATCCAACGGTCTCGAGTGCATATACTTGACGACCTCGGATGTCGCCAATATTTCTGAAGAATCTTCCCCCTCCGACTCTCGGCGCTTCCCCATTACAACTCAAGACTCGAAAACTCGGAAGATTTGAAGATTAAGTTTAGGTTTTGTATAGGTAGAATTCCGACATGTAATTTTTCTTTCTTCCTCTTTCATTTATTGTAACAATGTTGTATTATAACACTTGTATTATTCATCTATTCAATAAAGTTTTACATTTCAATTTCATGAACATGTGTATGATGTATTCGAGATGAATGCCATGAATAACATGTATGACATGAGCAATGCGAATGCACAACGAATTCCCCCCTCTGTCGCTCTACTCTCGACGTAGTTTGATAGAATCGGGTCAACTCAGTAGCGCGAGTTGACCTGACCTTCACCTCACGCCTTTCCGACTATCCCGAAACTAGGGTCCTCACATTTCTCTTGGAGATTGAGGTCTCCTAGACTGTTAGAAGTCCTTGAGAACTCACATCTTTATAGTGAGCCTCAAGCAGTTTGTGAAGGCCGGGATTCGCCTCCGCGAGGAAGGAATCACCGATAAGAAGTTGAGGAGACGCAAGAGCGTCCTCGAGGGATAAAGGCTTGAGAGGAAGTCGGTTCTTGATCACGTGTGATTGAGCTCCCCAAACGGAGACATATGATTCCCCTAAGAATCCGAACTTGGGCAACAAATCCCGTGTCTTCCCTTGGTTATTACTTTCCACATTTACTTGTGCAAGTCTTGCTTAAATTGCTTTATATTGATCTTGCTTGTATAATTGCTTTCATATCATTGTGCTTATTTCATGCTTGCTCAAATAGTCTTAATTCCGCACAAATTGCAAGAATTGCTAGAAATTGATTAAAATTGTTAAGTTGTCTATTCACCCCTCCCCTCTAGGCCGACATCTCGATCCTTTAGGACACAAGGACATGGTCGAGTGACTGAGGAGGTCATGCCCTCATGGTCATCATGAGCATGAGGGAGTCAGGTCTGGAACGCGGGAGGAGGCCGGCACGGGTGGACCTGGCAAGCACACCAAGCCCGGAGCTCGCCGGATCTAAAGAGGAGGGAGATGGGACATAGGCGCCGGGAAACCATGGTAGTGACACCTAAGGTAGCGGCGCTCGGAGGGAAGTTGAAGTGGAGCGAGGGTAGGGAGAAGCTGGGACGAAGAGACCGTCGGTCGCCTATGGCGGTGAGGGAGTTGCATGTTGGGCGTGCTTGCTATGGATGGCAGCCTTGGATTGTCTCCTACGTCACCTTCTGCGGCTCAGGAGATGCGATGTTTTTTTCCTGTTTATCAAATATTGTAGTTATAGAATATTCTTGTGCATATAAAATGTTTCATGAATTAGTCATTTGTTAAAATTGACTTATATACAAGTATAAAAGTATTGATAAAATCTATGAGAGCACTTTTATTGAGTCATGCGGTTATTGGCTGGATTGGAAGCATTCGAACAAAATGATGAAAGCATACACAGAAGTGCTTGGCATGAATTCATGGCGTGAATATGAAATGGTGCACCTTGTAAGTAGGGAGGAGAAGAGATGAAGTTAAAGATAAAAAATGGTTATTAAGATGATTAATTGCATAATTAGTATCTCTACCTAATATTAAAGGACGGACGATTTCTTCGTCCGTCGCTCCCGTCCGTCCTACCCCAAAACCCCAAACGCCAGGAGCGTCTCCAGCTCCTCCGGCCGCCCGATGCGCTTGCTCGCGATCATCTCCACCATGGAGTCACGGAACTCCCGCTGCGGGTCCCTTGTCCGCCGCACGACCGCGAACCTCTCCAGCTCCGACACGGCCGCCGCGGCGCAACGCGGTGACCGGACGCGCACCGCCGCCACCCTCGCGCCGGGCGTCTTATCGGAGAATGACCACCGTCCGCTGCCCCGGCGACGGCGCTGGCGGCTCCGCGACCGCTTCTCCTCGTCCGTGTCGGACGGCAGCGGCGGCATTGTAGTTGGCATCAGCGTCGGGGCCAGCGCCGGCGGCGGCGCGCGCTGTGGGGAGGCGGCGCGGGAGAACGGGATGAGGCGGCTGAGTGGCGGAAGGTCATGGTCGCCGCCGACCGAGTAGTGGCGTCGTCGGTACAGCAGCCGCGCGGCCGCGGCCGCCGCCGCCGTGGCCTCGGCGTCGTCATTGCCGACCGAGAGGCGACGCGGCGCGATATGAGGAGTCGCGGCAGCGGGGTGAGGAATCCGCCGGGCTGCTTTGCGACGCTGGGCTCAGGGTCGCGCGCGTGTGGGAGCAAGATGGGAAGCTGCCGCCGGGGTTCTTCACCTCGGGCGCGGCATCCTTGGGCTTGGCGGTAGTGTTCTTGGCCGTGAGCTTCGAGAACCATGCGAGCGGCGAGAAGGACGAGAAGGCCCCCTGCTTGCTCTTGCCAATCTTGCTCTCTTCTTGCCCTTGCTCCTGTGGATTCTGCTGCTTTCTCCCGTTGCAACGCACGGGCACATTTGCTAGTAAGCATAATGAAGGGAGGGTCAAACTTTTGGACATCCATTATATGAAAGTTGTAAAAAGAAAATAAATAATCTATTTTTTAAAATATATCTTATTCTAACTCATATTTTTAATGTTGATATTGATATAGACGTAAATATATATTACCTGATGCGAACAGAACATTCGCTTCATTATTTCTTACTCAAAAAACTTTGTTAAAAAAATGATGGCACGAAAGAGATAAGGGGACACTACTACAACCAAATCGACCATCGGTCAAAATGTCCGAATTTCCCCTCGTGCCAAAAACGACCGTAAAACTCCACCCGCAACCCGACCAAATCCTGCGCCCGCTTCCGCTTTTCGGCCGACTTCCCTTCCCCCTACACGCGCTCCCGCCCCTCGCCGCCGGCGACCTCGACTTTTAGGGTTTTGTTCCCGCCCACCGAAATCCGCCGAATCCGCCAAGCCTTCGATCCCAATTCGACGCCCACTCGCCAATTTCGAGCCTCTCCCGCCGAATTGGCCTCTTCCGCCGGTGGAATTCCCAGGCCTTTATGTAAGCTTAGAGGCGACGCCGCGAAGCAGGACAGCATGGCGGGAGGAAGCTCGAGACCGGACATCGCCGGAAGCTTCCGCGAGGTCCCGCCGGTGGGCACGCCGAGGGCGCCGCCGACGGAGCCGCCGCCGCTGGCGCAGTACCTTTCGCTGGAGCCGTTCCCCGTCGGCGAGCACAAGCAGTCGCGCGCCGCGGAGCTGCGGAGGGCGCTCAGCCTCACCGTGGAGGCGGAGCAGCCGTTCGGGCTGGCGCAGACCAAGCCGCTCCCGTCCGTAGCCTCCGAGGAGCTCAAACGGATCCGTGCGGGCGCCGTGGAGTCGTCGGCCAGGGCGAAGTACGGGCTGCTGCTCCTGTGCACTCCTATCTCTTCTGTTCTGTATGCATTGCTCAGTAACTTATGGGCTTTGAAATGAGGCGCAGGGAGAGATCAAAGTCGTTGCAGGAGTCCATCCAGAAGCTGGATAAATACCGGAACGTTGTCACACGGAGGCGGCAGAGGAGCGAGGGTGCCGTGGAGAGGTCGTCAGGGAGCGGTTTGGGTTCTCTGAGAATTGGGGCTCAGAACAGTGGGGATAATCCTGTCCAGAGGCTCGAGGAGAGGGCTAAGAGTGCAACCACAAGCAAGCGTGTCCGCTCGTCGCTAACAGCAGATGCACGGGTTTGTATTCTGCTACTTCACCGTTGCTTTCAGCAATTCCATTTTGCTTGTATGTCATTGTCTCCATTGTTGTAGTTAGTTGAGTTGCTGCGTGCGGTTAAGACAAATTGGAGGTTTCTAATAAAACGAATTGGTGTAAACTGGTCACTGGGGAATATCAGTGTGCGTGTACAGATCACATGCAGTCATGGAAGTGATCTGGTCTTGAATGGCAAATCTTCCTAAACTTCTGTGTATGCTGATCAATGGTTCCCAACTGCACTTGCCACTTGGACCCAACTATCGGCAACGTCTATCAAATTTCATGAAGGAAAACATTGTGCTGACAGATCTGCTTGGTTGGTTAATCTTGAACGAATGGGTTTCCCCCTTCTTTATTGCTAGAGATGTGTCAAGACTAAGCGAAGCTTTACTGTCATGTTCCTTTCCAGACCTCCATTTTATTGCCCTGTGGTTAACAACTTAAAGCCCCCGTATTTTTGTCGCCTGTTCAATTATTAGACGAGAGCACAATTTTTGTTTTTCTGTATTTTTCTATTATATTTCATACTCATTATGTCTTTTTTGTGCCACTGTTTATCTTTCTATTTGACTCTTTGACGGTATTTCAGTTGGAAGGGCGTGGTAATGTTCCTACAAGGCAAGTTCCTTTGGTGGATACTGAGAAAAATCCTCCTTTGGAGAAGGAAAAAAGTTCTGTCAGAAATGTCAGTTCTACATCAGGGTTTTCTGAAGACAATTACGAGGCCTATCTCCTGCCGGTGAAGGATGGGAGAAAAAGTTGAAACGTAAGCGCTCTGTTGGAACTATGCTCAACAGGGGCAATGATGTAGACCGAGATGTTAAACCGTCGGTTCAACATAGATCAAACAGTGAAGTACGTGGGCGTTCTAGTGATGGTCCTCCATTTAGGTAATTTTCATGCATTATCATCAGCTTCTTTATTTGTATATAGTTTTCCACATAAGCTTCCAATGAAAGCATAATTAATATGCAAATACGAGGTTTAGCATGCCATGGCTTCATAGATTCAAGCTCAGATGGTTCTCTCTAGGTGCATGACCATGGTGAGCCATCTCAGCATTCAGGGGCACTTATTCCTCCTTTTGTTGTATGACAGACATGGAGCTTCTGTTGGAGCATCAGGAGCCAGCAAGATGGATATAAGTTCTCAGCAGAGTAATTCTGCCTCCCGGTATCTACCAAAGACAGACATGGATTCCACCTCTCTTCCAAATGAAAGAAGAGAGCGCCATGCTGGGCTAGATAAAGAGCGGATTTTGGTGAAAGGAAACAAGTAAGCATAACGTGGTGGCATTATTTCACTTACACATTTTATGACATGAACACATTGATTTGAATGGTTGAAACCTCTTTGTGCTGCTGGCACTCTGATATTATGCACATGCACATGTAGCTTTGAACTTTCTATAGCTCATGATATAGGTCCTTAGTTGTTTCTGCAATATGTGAGTAGTGTGCTGCACCATTCTTCTGATGTTTTGCCTCCATCATGTTTCCAGGGCACATACTTCTGAGGATATGCAACCTGGAATGTTAAGTCCTGTGACCAAGGGTAAAGCATGCAGAGCACCAAGAACCAGTTCGCTTGTCGGCATTCATTCATCATCTACCTTGCAACGCTCAGCTGGAGGAATGGATGAATGGGAAGAAGTACCATGCACAAATAAAGCCTCACCTTTGGGAGGCACCACAAATCGCAAGCGTCCCATGGCTGCAAGTGGGTCTTCACCTCCTGTTGCCTGGGTGGGTCAACGTCCGCAGAAAATGTCACGGACAAGAAGAGCAAATGTTGTTTCCCCAGTCTCAAATTTTGATGAACCCCTATCTGAAGGATCACCACTTGACGTTGCTGTTAGACCTGCTTTAGAGTCGCCTGGCCTTTTACTTCCAAGGAGTGCAGCTAGTAATAATTCACATTCTGTACCTAGGATGGATAATGTTGCATCACCAGCTGGTCTGTCAGAAAGTGAAGGGTCTGTTGCTACGGAAAACAGGAATAAGGAGAAAGTCACAAATAGTGGTGATTTTGAGAATGAGGGTACAAATTCTGCTCATGTTGCAACAGATTTAATTTTCTCGTCCAAGAAAAGCAGGATTCCATTGAAAGAAGAACTTGAAGATAGTAGTATTCGTCGACAAGGGAGGAGTGGAAGAGGCACTATGCATGTTAAAGGGTGTTCATCCATACCAAAAGAGAAGTTGGACAGCACCGAAACAAGAAAGTTACTGAAGAGCGTAAGACCTGTATCTGAAAAGAATGAAAGGTGCTTGACTATTGAAATCTTTTAAGTGGGTTTATTTTATTTTGCATCCTATGAAATTAATGATCTTCTTTAAGTTGGTGCAGTAAGTTGGGCCGTCCTCCAACAAAGAAAGGTTCGGACCGCAAAGCATCATCACGACACCTAGAAATTCTAAATTGTGGGTCAATGGACATTACAGGTAGACATTTTAATTTGCCACTGAAAGCCTTTGGTTTTTTTTAAGTTGATCTTGACACTAAGCTGTTTGTTGTAGGCGAATCAGACGATGACAGAGAAGAACTTCTAGCTGCTGCAAATGCTGCCCGCGGTGCCATTGGTGTGCAATTGCTCATATCAAAGTTATCTATTTGATTGTGAAGAGCTATAATTTTTTGGTTCATGATTTGTAGCTTCCTTATCCTTTTCTGCAGTTGGTGCATATGCTGGCCCATTTTGGAAGAAAATAGAACCAATGCTTACTTTCATCAGCTCTGAAGATTTATCTTTCTTAAAAAACCAGGTTGGACTCTATTTGCCTCTAGATGTTGGTATGATATGGTGCGCTTGTTGCCTTGTTCGGATGAACTTTCACTTACTGGAGTCTGTGGTCAGATAACATTTTTGGGAAGAGCTTGAGATGGGCATGTCTAGCATGCATGATGGAGATAAATTAGTATCAACTAACTACAATGGGCCACCATCGATGGTAATTTCCCTTCTGTTACTCCCTTCCCTCAACTTTCGTATGTCTACACTAACTGCAGACATATGAATTAGATATCCTTGTTTCATATATTATTTTCATCTGCAGGGGGAGCATTCATCCCAGGTTCTGTCTCCGTCTAATTCTTGTGTGTTACTGGATCAAAGCGAAACAAATGGTGTCGGACTAAGAGAATCTATTGACATTTTGTCTTATAATGGCGAAAATCACAGCACTGCATCTCAAAAGGCACAGGCGCAAGGAATATTTGGTGGAATGACTCCCCTGACAAATAGACTTCTCTCTGCTTTAATTGTAGATGATGTTGATGATTTTTCTGGGTGCAATGGTGTGCAAGGAGATATACTTCTTGAGTTATCAAATGACTACATTCCTTATGCTGCCAACAGGAGCTTAGAAAATGAATTTGAAGCTAGCGCAGTAAAATCCAGTTTTGGGTTGTGCCCTGATTTCAAGCACTCAAACAATAATTCAGTGTATAACAGCATGTCCAATGGTTTCACAGCTTCCAGCAATTTGAGGGGCTCATATAGTCAGAATTCAGTTTGCAGTCAGAATATATCAGATGGGATAAATTTTATGGTATACTCAGAAGATGGCTCTTTGCATGGATCGATGCCACATATTTCACAGCAGTGTCAAAATCCTGGAAAAGATATGTCTTTACCATTATATGGATATCAGTATGCCCAGATGTCTTTGCATGACAGGACTTTGGTCGAGTTGCACAGTATTGACATTTGTCCAGAGATGGTATGATTCTAAAAACTCTCCGTGCATGATAAGTTTGTAAATTTGAAGATTATTATATGATTCTTTGTTGTCTAGTTAGTTATGATTTTATATATCTGGATTTCTCAAACTTCTAGAATAGTGTGAAAAACATGATGATCCATATCACAGAAGTTTCAGTGTTGTCACTGACCAAATCATTCTGGTTTCTTGGTGTTCAAGATCTTACATTTATTATGTGACTGCAGTAGATGTATTCTGTTGAGACTGCATTCCTGATGTAATAAATGTAGTTATATAGGCATGGAGGGGCATAGTGCATCACTGCTGGAAGGGAATAAGTAAAAAATACGCACCACCTTAGGAGCTGCAAAATAACGTGCTATAATTTTCCATTTTCGGTACTTTTAATTTTCTTGGGAACCAGGAAGAGATTACCAATACATGTTTTACATGATATAAGTATGCATACCAATCATTCAACTAGAGCAGGCAAATGTTGAAAATATGCCCGTTATTTGGGCTAAAAATAGTTGAGGAATTGGAGAACTTGAGGGGGTGCAGCGAGATGGGTGTTGATCAGTTGTGAGAGTGTTGGCCCTCCAACTGCAAACAGAGTGTCAGGATCCTCTTATTACTGTAGCAATATGGCTATTTTGTGGGGAAAAACAGATGCATAGTACAGCACCTCATTGTCTTTACTCCTTGTCTGCGATTCTTGTATGTTTCCTTATTAACTCAAATATCGTGGCGATATTTTTTCTTTCTGCAGCCAGAGCTGGATGAGGGAGAGGATGAGGACATTAATAAAGTTATTTTGGAGCTGCAGAAAAGACTTTTTGAGCAGGTTACTTTTGTATTCTGCATTCAATTTTGATCAAATTCAATAAATCATCATTTCATTTTCTCTAGAGTTCACTTGAAGTTACTGTGGCAACTAGATTATACGAAAAGACCCTTTGATCAATTTCTCTATATGGTTTTTGTTGTTCCGTAGCAACGCATATGTACCTTACTAGTAGTTCTAGAAATTGTATTCTAGTTTAAGGAGCAAGGATTATTGAGAATAATATGGAATTGCTCGATATCTTAAAGATTGTGCAAAACGTTGGTGTATGGCATGTGACAATACCTGAAACTAGTGAAAAGGAGCTCTCACCAACTCAGCAAAATTCGATGGATAAATTGGCTTCAGTACTTCCTTCAGGAGAAATCGCTATATTTTGGCCTCTTTGAATAGGAAAGTATCGAATGACTTGGTCAGTTTCAATTCGCCAAACAAGCAATTTAGTAAGAATAATTTGAGTCAGTTTTGAAAACATTCACAGATAGTGCATCATTTGGGGCATTATACCAGTGTTGAGTGCCCTATAGGGCTATGGCCACAACTGAGATTATGTACCACATCTCAAGTAATTCTGCCACCTCTATATCCTCATTCGTCATAAGTAGATGATTTCTTTTAGCTTAGCATTTGCAGCGGTTTTGTTTGAAACACCTGCATGCATTATATGACATACTAATTTTGTATAGTGTGCGATGTTTTGATCCTTGCTGAACTATAAAAACATGCACTCTTTGAGGATATTTCCCATGCCGAGTACTTCTTGTGTAACTTGCACACATATTTGAGGAAATTTATATGCTTTTCTCATTCACATATATACTCTACTTGTTTCAGGTGAATCAAAAGAAATGCCAAATAAATAAGTTGGAAAAAGCAATTCGAGATACTAAAAACATGGAGGAGAGGTATCGATGATTCTACTTCTGTTCTAGCTTTTGAATGACTGAGTAGAAGTTATTATGACGACTAACTTCAAAACTTGGTTTGCAGGAGCCTGGAGCAACATGCAATGAACAAACTAGTAGAGATGGCATACAAAAAACTGCTGGTAGCTGAATACTCCTTTAGTTACACTGCTACTCTTATATTAGTGCTAAAACTTTAAACTGGAGGGTTTGGGAGTCCTGTTTCCCATAGATTTGGTTTTTGTTGATATCCTTTGCTTATGGGCCATCAGTCTCTGTTATCTGTATCACTTGTAAGACATTTTTGAGGTTAGTTGTGTCAAATTCTTACGTATGACAACAAAATAGCACCCAAGATTTTAGTTTTTGTATATTTACATAGTGGAACATTGCATTGAATTTGGTGAGATAGATACACAAATAGTATAATTAATCTCAGTTGAGTGTGCTTAGAATATTTTTGATAATCAGATTCGAGGAGCATGCTGTTTGAATATTAACAATGATTGTTTTGTACGGACTAGTTTTAAACAATTTGTTATAACATAGTGATAGCATTTTCTTGGGCAATCTAAACCATTTGATAGTGAATATCAGAAGTTATTCCATCAAACATTTTTTAGGCCAGGGTCTACAAGCCCATTAGCAAGTTAGATCCACAGTGAAACAACCCAAACCAGGAGGCATGGGATAATTAGAAATAGCTTTACAAATGAGTTACTCCTTGGGAGAGATTATTGAAATGATATGCTGCATGTACTCCTGCCATGAGATGATGGGATTTTGTTGCTTGCTGTTATAATATGGTGTTTAGTGCATGTGGATTATGAATGGTAAGATGGGTTGGTGGAGAGGATCACATTTTAGATGGACTAAAGTAGAGGCAGGGAGTACGCAGTACAAGAGCTATGTTGTGTTGTGTTATGTTTATGATATAATTACTTACAAAAGGATGAGTTTGACAAAATTTGTATCGGGTTGTTCTTTTGGTTCTAGTCTTCCTCATTGTGCTTCCTCATTGTGCTTCTTAAATGCAGATCGATCCCCAGCTTATGTCATTTTCCCCCTCTTGGTATGCCCTAATGAAAGCTGGCAAATGTCCTTGACCTCTTCCTCTGTCAAATTATTCTTTTACCTCTGACACTATAAACAGCTACATTTGGTTGCTGGTCACCTCGAGCGTCTATTTCTGGCAAACGTTCATGGCAACTGGGCACATACAGTTTGGAATTGTTGCCACGTGTTGCTTGCTGCTAGTCTCTTTGCTGGGTTAGACATTCCAGTTTCTTAGTGTAAGCGGCAATATACAGAAATCAGACCATTTTCGGGTTATTGCTGACTGCTTGAAAATACAGGTGGCAAATGTCTTATTCTGGCAACTGGGTAATACATTCTAGAGATGTTGTCACTTGTTGCTTGTTGCCAAGAAGTGGGCCGGATGCCACCTTAGCATAAGTAGTGACATCCCATAAAGAAGCCCATTCTGTGTCTTAACTGCTGACTGCTGAACACCAGAAGTGGTCTAATAAGTTGGTGTCAGCGATGGATTTTCTTTAAACCGCAGTGTTGTGCTGCTGATCGAATGTTACAAAGTCTATATTTTTCTTTTGGCAATTCCAAGTATCTCATTCTTGAGACACAATATGGGTTGCCTGTTAGTTTGTTCTCTATAACTAGAAAAAAATATATTCGTTTATAGTGTTACTAGTTTCAGCTCTTTCCTCATTTACCATTTCAATAAAGCAATGAAGGTAACCTTCTTAACCTTGACCTGTGCTGATTGTAAGTCATGCTGTATTTTCACAGGGTGGCCGAGGTAGTTCTAGTCATAAAGGTGGTCTCAGTAAAGTGGCCAGTAAGGCCGCAAAACAGCTTGCATTGGCTTTTGCCAAGCGAACACTTGCCCGGTGCCAGAAATTTGAGGAAACGGAGAAAAGCTGCTTCAGAGAGCCTTTCCTTTGGAATGTGCTGTCTTCACCTTTGCCAAAGAGTGATGCAATAGAATGTAATACACATGCAACTGTTGATAAGTCAGAACAACTCGCACAAACCCGACAAACTATTATGTTAAGAACATCCCACATAATCTGTATTCTTATGCTTCATCAGGTGGTCCTCCAGGATCTGCAGATCGGCCAAAGCTTTTAAAGCTCGACAGAAGTCCATTGAGTCAAGGTATTATAGCACTCTTGAACAAATCCTAGTTAAATTTGGCATGTACCTTAAATTTGGAGAATTAGTGTGTTACATGAGTTTTTCTAACTAATGCTGATCCTTTTCCAGGTAGTACAAAATGGAAAAAGAGCGAGAGAGAAAGGGACCAGAACAGAGATGCATCTGCGAAGAATTCCACTTCGAAGTCAGGCCGTAACTCATCAGGCAGCGGCAGGAATGAACGCAAAACCAAGATGAAACCAAAGCAAAAGCTAGCACAGTTATCAACATCTGGAAACGTTCTTGGTAGAGTCACGGAGCCATCTAATTTCCCATCTCCATCCCCGCGAGAATCCACTGAGTGGTCAAATCCTTTGAGCGCAAAACCTACTCAACAAGTCAGAAACAGCACGGCTAATATTGCTCAGGAACCTCTAGATGCTCCTTTGACAAACTTGCCCGCAATGGATCCTATGGTGGACATTCTGGACGTGCCCGAAGGTAACGACATCAGTGCCTGGTTTACCGATGGTCTTGATGATTCGCTACAAGATTTTGATTTCTCAGGCGGCCTAGAGATCCCAGATGACGACCTTACCCAGTTAGGATTCATGTAAGATGAACTAGTAAATATATATGTGCATATAATTGGAGTCTTGATCCTATATTAGCACTGCGTTGCTTGGTTACGGCACTAACCAACCAGTTGATCTCTGCCTCAATGGTAGGCGTTGTAACTAGAGTCGATTCCCTTGTATAGCGTAATGAATGCTCTTGGTAGATGCTAGCTATCTTATATTCTTGTTCTATGATCTTGCTGGAATTTTTCACTATGTGTCACTTGTTAAATTGTATCCCATGTCGATGCACAATTCGCATTATCATTTCAATCTGTACTTTTAGTTACTTCTCCCCAATAGAGCTTAGAAGTAAGAATTTCTTGGTTGATTGTATCCTTAACCTTTTTTTTTAACACGAGGAACTCACCATGAATCCACTAATTGCTGCTGCTTCTGTTATTGCTGCTGGATTGGCCAGATTTTTATTTTGTTGAAGTTTGGATAAACCATTGCTTCGTCTGGTGTCTACAATACATGACTCATTATAGTACTAATTTCATTTTGGAGTATGGCATCGGTTACATACCAAGCGCTGTAGCGCTGAAGTATGAGCCCTGTGGAGGGTGTGGCATTTGATTTTGGTTCTATCACCCAATTTACTCATCTATACACAACTCAACTAGCAAATTTGCCTCACATTTTGCTGCATGTGCTCTCCAGTTACTGGGCCTAATGGAAAAGGGGAAAAAACTCAGGAAAACTGAGGAACTCTTTGGTTCGGGGGGTTAAGAGAGGGTTTAAGACTTGACCTGTCAAATACGCCTAGATAAAATGGGGTTAAGCTAAATCCGGTCAAAGCCATTTAATCTCTCTTACCTAGATTAAACTAACCCATAGAAATATAACATAATTTAATTCAATGCAATTAACTCTCCTGCTTTTTTTCTATTGCTAACCCAACTCACCTGATCTAACCAATCGGTAGTTTAGGTTATTTGAGTTATCCACCTAATCTAACCAAAGAATAATTTAGGTAATTGTGTTAGTTGCCAAACACAAGATCAGAGTCAAGCTAGTCTAGCTCGATTAAAGTTAGTTAACCTAATTATCTTAACTCCAAACTAAATGCAACGTGAGTTGTCCTGCAAACTAGATTTCCCTAGAAAAGATAGGCCGAACTCATATATATATAAAGAGAGAGAGGCCGGGACGCCGACTTGGGTATGTTAACTTCTCCCTATGAATTTTACTTGATTCTTGTTATTATATTAGCATATCAATCAAACGCTCAAGGCATCTACCAAGGCATAAGGTCAGCTGACTTTTCGTCCTATCATATAAGATAATTGTTGATGTGAAGGAGAGAGGGGGATGAGAGAGAATAAAACTGATTCTTCATGAAGGATCAGACTCTAGAGTCAACCTTATTGTCTTTATATGTTGCAACATTTAATGTTAACTCTTAGTGTAGAATCAGTTTAAGACACAACTTATTGTATAAGTTATTGTCGATATCAGCTCTAGATAACATAAATTAGTCGAAAAGTAGACGACTGACTTTACTTTATAGATGTCCTTAAACCCTAACTAATCTACCATAAGTCTGGAAGGAGAAGCCACATGGCAGCGTTAATGGCATCCCTGACGTATTATCCGCGCGACATGATCCTCTCCACGCCACCGCCCTCGTCTTCCCGGCAATACACGTCGCAGCTACCAAGGCCCGATCTCATCAAGAAACTCCGTGTCGACGGCCTGGTTTGGCCCTCTGGAGTATTTATACACAAGAGGGTCGCGACCCCAACGGCAAACCTTAGATCGATCTAGGGTTTCCATCCATTGCTTACAAAATACCCGAGTGACGATCGAGAGCTAGCTTGCACGGTGCCCTTTGAGATGGATTCATCGGAAGGTGCAAGGGCGAGACGACAAATGAGGAAGGCTTAAGAAGACTACAAGGCAAAACGTGAGGCGAGTCCCAAGGAGGAACTCAAGGATGCCTGGGAGAACTGGAACGGAACGTGGGCTGACCACTTCACTTCCTTCGAGGACATGAGTAACTACTAACTAGCCCTAGCTAGTCCTACTATATATGTGCCCTTCTCTTATCTTAATTTCCTCCCTGCTAGGATCGATGCACTATTTCGATTGATATGTATATTTTTCCTCTCCTATCCATCCATGGTTGCTCCTGTGGCTAAATATTAGAGTACATGTTATCGATCGTTGCAGTGTCTATCTCCACCAGTACACAAATAACCATCCCAAACGGTTTTATAAATCGTCACCAATTGTCTGTTGTGGATGGGGGAGGGGGGGTCATATCTCAAACGGTTCTATGGCTGTTTGGGAAGAGAGGCACATCCCAAGCAGTCGACATCCTAAACGGTTAATAAAGCAGAAGGGTGTGGGATGTCATCCGCATCCCAAACGGTTAATAAAGCAGAAGCGTGTGGGATATCATCCGCATCCCAAACGGTTAATACAGAAGAACCGTGTGGGATATCCTCGACATCCCAAATGGTTAATAAAGCAGAAGCGTGTGGGATGTCATCTGCATCCCAAACGGTTAATATAGAAGAACCGTTTTGGATGTGAATTTACAGCAGGAAGAAATAATTTGTTTTTTGCCCAGCAACCTGTATATGCATCAGAATTTGAGCAGAATTCATATATATGATAACATTAAAATCAAAATATCCAGCACATAGCAGAACTGCACATTTTATTCACATAACCATCTATCCAAATATTAATCTATTGCAAAAATGCATCCACACTTGAATCAATTGCGAAATCCATTACAAGTATCAAAATGCATTACAAAATCCATTACAAAGTATGAATTAACATCAGCTAAGGACTGTGGAACTGTCCTTTTGGAGATAAGACTTTCACTTGAAAGAAGTAGGCGAATTGCCCTCGAATCTCTGCGAGGTTGGGCTCCTTCATCGACTTTGATCCCATTGATGAAAAAAGCTGCAGCTATTAAGTTAAATGTCGTGGCTATAGCTAAAATGGCAAGAAATACTAATAACTTAAGAGAAATTAACATGCATTATCACCTTAACGTCTTTGGTCTTCTTCGAAACAACGATGAGTTTTATCATGAAGTGGCAAACATAATAGGCGCAAAAGTTGGTTCCTGCGGGTTGCTGAGCAACCTGGAAAAATTAAATCTCAGGCATATTAGTAATGGACAAATTTTTTTGGGAACTTAGATGATATCAGACAGTTATATACTTAATCAGGGAATACCTTAATTTCAAAATCGTGACGCCAAGTCTGGGCATCTCCTAGCGTTGATCTCCCTCCACGAGCAACGGTAAGTGCCCTAAGTGATTACAAAATTGAAGCAAATAGCAGAAGGAAGAAAGAATAGAACTAATTACGGACGAAACAAAATGTGGTCTACCACCTATTGATGAATCCGCGCATTGACGAGTAGTCATGAGGTTTATAGGGATCAAGGTATACCACCCTTTTATCTTTCGGCATGAAGACAATCAAGATCCAATGAAAGCTGCCAAAGTTTTTCTCCACGGTCACAACTCATGCAGCCCATGTTGTATAAAGTATAAATATGTGAAGTATAGTGTATAACTTATAACTCATTGTATGGAAGCATTATGAAGTGTTTGTCCTGATGAGTTGTCAATGCATGTACCAGGTAATTGTGGACGAGCTGAGGGTTAAAGGCGATGCTTTGTGCAGAGACCAACTGTGGGTCGATGAAACCCACCGGTTCTTTCCTTACTTTGCATTCATCGATCATGTGCCTAAGTATTGAAAGTAAGAGTTCATGTGTATGCATTTAGCGGCAAAATACTTGAATTGACACAATGATCGTTAAATACTTACAATGTAAAGCATCTCATAAGGGAGGCGTCGATTTCTCGAAGGTTGAAGAGGAGGAACAAGTCCTCGAAGCCTACCGTGCAATCACCCGCTTGGTGGAGGAAGTGCTCCGGCTTGAAATACACAGGTATACTAGCTTGTCTTGCTGCGCCCTCCCTGTTGGAGACGGCCATGTAGTACACATGGAATTTCTGGCAACATAAACCTGCACGCGCGAGTTCTTGTTGTCCCAGCAATGGTTGGCCATGCACATATTGCGGGGCTACGTCCATGGGAGGGAACATTTTGTTGAACTCCTCATCGGTTAGCATGTTCGGATCCTTGGTAAGCAATTTTGCTTTGCCCTTTCCTTTGCCCTTCGTCGAGACCTTTGCGCCGGTCTTTTTGGCTGTAACCCTCACCGGGGGAGGGGGGCGGTGCCGGTAGATCAAACTCGCGAGCGAACTGGGAAGGTAGCATCGGTGGTGCCGATAGCTGCAGCAGCTTTTTGATGTTGGCATGTGGCTTGACATGCACAAAAGAGGGTTCATCAGGCCTCAGTGGCAGTGCTGATAGCTGTAGCTGATCTTGGATGCTGGCATGTGGCTCGACATGCATACTAGAGGGTTCATCAGGCCTCGCTAGGGGTGCTAATAGCTGTAACTGATCTTGGATGTTGGCAGGTGGCTCGACATGCAGCCTCGGTGATGCCGGTAATGCGTCCTCGAAGACTATGTCCTTCTTGGGCCACTGGATGAATGACCCGATTGCGTCTTCCAAAATCTGCATATCATCGTCGTCGCGTGCATGGAATAGCGGGACTCACATGAATTTGGGGTCAACACTGTCGACGGTGCACCTAGCAAAACCTGCCGCCATCGCCACATTGTGTAATGTACCCCCTTGAGCGGGCGGATACACCAACCTGGAAGCAGCCTCCATAGGAAAACCCAATTGGGCTATAATCACTTGGAGCTTGCACTTCTTCAGCTCGCTGATGCCATCGACTGCATATGTTGCGTTGGTATCATCGAGACATTCATGTCCGCCTGATGCGCAGCTACTTTGGCGGGCACCGGAGCTGGGGTGTCCAAGATCTTCTTGTTGTGATTTGAATCTTTCCTCCATGGCTTCCCTCTCTTTTGTCAACCTAGCCTCAAGCATATGTTCAAACTCGGGCATAAGTATTTGACGGAGCTCGGATTTCATCCGCTCATTTTCCCGATCCGCATTGGCTCTTTGCCAGTCTTGTCTCGACTGTTCATCGAGTGGGAATGCCTTGCTATGTCTGACTAGGAGCCCTTGACCACGAGTACGGCCCGAGTGCTCCTTCGTTCCCAAACTGGCTGTGAGAATGTCGTCAGCCCTAACGGACTGGAAAGAGCCTTGGGAAGCTTGAACACTCAGCTCCTTCTGCAGAGAGCAACAGATGGTACGTAAGTAATTATTATGTTATTAATTTACAGACCAATAGCTCGAATGACCAGGTCATCTAACGTTATCGATCGTACCAGGTGTTGGTAAACTTCTTGTCGGCAGAGTTTTGGAAGGTTGTTTGACCTGAAGAGCTGGTAGTAGACCTCCCTCTACACCAGTATCGAGCGTGCTCTGTCTCGACATCAGCAAATGGTGGGTCAGTGCCCCAAAGGCGTGCTTCTTCATCCTCCTTCTCCCATTGTCTCTTTTTGCCGTAGTATCATTTCGTGCCCATTCTGTGCGGATGTTTGTTCTTTGCCACTAAAGCCTTGTGTTCTTCACTTTTGCGACGAAATTCAGATGTTGTCTTCATCTCCACAAATTTATCCCAGTCTTCAGGTGTAATCATTGGGTAAGGGCCAAAGGGCTCCTTTTGTTTCTGTATATATTTCTTGTTCAACACATGTTTCCAATTCTTCCATGAACCACAAGCCTTCAGCTCCACGGCTCCTCGCACATCCTTGACCCATCCTTCGGGCACCATGAAAGATTCCATTATCTCATCCACTAATAATTTGCGTTCGTCCTTGGTTACTTGCTTCCAGTCACTTAACAGGATGCTGACCCGACCCCTCGTGACCACCCCGCATATGGTCCTAAATTTTTTATCTGTTTTTTCCGGTTCTATAGGAGCCCCAGATTCCTTGTGGATGGCTTGCACTTCGAAGCGTCCCTTCGGCTTTATTGAGGGTTTTCTAGGAAGGCGCACTGATTTTGCCGAGGAATCAGATAGTCCTCTCGGCGACGTCCGTTCAACAGAACCTCTAGCCGATGTCTGCTCATCGGACCTCCTCGGAGAGGCATTATCGGACGACATCTAGTGAATCAGGTTATGTTAAAAGAGCACTGTACCAAGATATCCATAAGCACATATTCTAAGCATCGTGATTGGATATTATAAACATTTTAATTTAGAAAATAGCTGATATGCAATCTTGCCTTGATGTGTGCTCAGACGGTCCTCAGGGTGGGCGACGAGAAGGAGCTCCAAGGGGGCCGTCGGCTTGAGCCTGGGGCAGATGTTGAAGACGTCGACGTTGGGGGCGTGAGGCGGCAGCGGGGTGCGTCGGGCTCGGGAGGCGGCGGCGGTTAGGGTGGCGGCGAGGGCAATACCGTCGATTAGGGCTCGGGCTCGGGAGGTGCGTCGGCCTCGGGAGGCGGTGTCGGGGTGCGTCGGGCTCGGGGTCGAGAGGCGGCGGCAGGATGCGTCGGCCTCGGGAGGCTGTGGCGGGGTGCGTCGGGCTCGGGGTCGGGAGGCGGCCGTGGCGCTAGGGCTCAGGACGATGCTAAGATCACTGAGAATAAGAGAGAGGGCCGCACGCTTCGGAATTTTAAGGGACGCACATCCCAAACGGTTACGAACTACTGTAACATCCCTGGTTTCGCAAGATCGCTAATGTGCATCATATGCATTGCATGGCATAAACTCGTGAACCTAAAATTGAGCAAGTTTTTGAAATTTTTGAAATATTCGACAAACTCCCAAATTATACACGAAGGATTAGGTGAACTTCAAAAATTTCGATCCAATCTAATGTTGAACCTCGTACTTTGGGTAATTCAAGTGCTCCTTTTGAGTTCGAAAGCAAATATAGGAAAGAAGTAATTGGAATTATTCTCGAAGTGTGGTTGACTGCTGAAATTTAAATCGGAGTTCAAAAGAAAAATCAAAAGGAATAAACCTAAAAACCTAACTCTAAAACCCTAAGTTCCCCCCTGCCGCAGGGGCCTGCCCCAGGCCCATCTTTCCCTTCTTCCGGCCCAGCCCCCTACCTTCCTTCTTCTCTAAGCCACCGACGCCCTCGTCCTTATCTCCTCTACCCGGCGTCCCCATCCGCTCGCCACCTCCTGCTAGCACTCACCCCCCCTCTAGCTCCCTCCCGTACCGCCGGAACTCGCCTCCTGACCACCGAAGCGCTGCCTCTCCCTGCCGAGCACCCGGAGCTCCCTCCGGTCGCCGCTCGACCGCCCCGGCTTCACGCCCTCCCGAGCTCCTCTCGCCGCTCCGCCGGAGACACCCGCCGCCCAGAGCTCCCTCCCCGGCCGCTCCCTTGCCGCGCCACCTCACCGAGCTCGCCGCTCCACCCGGCCGAAGCCTTCTTTCCCCCCCGCTCCGCCGTCCCGCGGCCCCCTCTGCTCGCCTCGGTCGTCGCCCTCCCCGGAGCTCCGCCCCTTCGCCCGGCCGCTCCTCACCGCCCGGTCGCCTCGCCCGAAGGCTACCTCGCCGCCGTCGCCGCTTCGCCCCGGCCCCGTCTTGCCTCGGTTCCGAACACCGCCACCCAAGCTTCCTCCGCCCCGCCTTGCCGCGCCACCGCATCGGTGCTGCCTCATTCGGCCGAGCCCTGCCGCTCCACTCACCGGTAAGCCGCCGCCGCCGCTAGCCCTCCGCCCTGGCCCCCTTTTCCCGGCCGCTCCACCACCGGTGGTCGCCCCACCCGGCGGGACCGAGCCAAACGGCCGGTTGCCGACCGGCTCAGTGCTCTTAAAGCACTGTTGACCGGTGATTAATATCTAATGACGGTTATTAAGTGCAATGAATGACTAATAAATATGTCTCCGACATCATTAATGCTAACCGACCAGTAATAACTGCCATTAATACTAACAGTGGAATTATGAAGCTTATTAAGTGTGTCTCAATGACAGTGGACCCCGCATGTCAGAAATAAAAGAAAAGAATAAAAGAAATAGATTTATATGACAGTGGGCCCCACCTGTCATTGACTTAGTCAATTTTGGTCAAAGTTGACCAGTAGGGCCCACATGTCAGTCTCTGTTGTTATTTGAATTAATTTAAATATTATTTTTACTGAGAAAAATACAACAAAGGGGTAAAAATTGATTAAATCTTGGAAAATTCATAGAAAATCCATTTTAAATCAGAAAAATGCAAATAATATATCAAAATGTTCAGAAAAACGAGATCTATTCAAAAATGTCATTTCCATACATGTTTGCATGCTAGAAAAAACATAATTGGCTAAAAACTCAAATTAGGGTTTCCGATTAGCCGGAGGATTTTCGGATCGTGATATTTTATGCGTCCGAACTCCGATTAAATTGATTCCACTTGCATTAGTCTTCCTTTTGCATCCCCTAGGTCATGGCATACATTTCATCTCATGCCGATGTTCAGCATTTTGATATTTACGATTATGCCCTTTTTCCGGTGTTTTCGTTCTTCTCCGTTAGAGCCGGAAGGTCCCGAAGGAGATAGTATCGATCACGAGCAGGGTTTCAGTTGCAGAGCAACAAGGCAAGCAGCCCCTTTGGTCACATTGCAAACACCTACTATTTGCAAAGTATTAGTTGTTTTCAAATTCATTATCACCTGCGTTCAAATTCTATTTTTTCGCTAAGCAGAAACCCTATTCCTGTGAATAAAACTTACTTTGTCGCTCAATCAACTCCACTACCATCCGAACCTATCTAGAGTAGTATAGTGTTCCCTGTTCTAATGCTTGCTATATTATTAATGCTTAGATATGCTTAGACATGTAGAAGTCATAATTTCTTGGATGGCAGACGAATCAACACCATTGGATGGGTTACGTGGTAGGTGGGTGTTCACCGAGAATCAACTAATGAACTTGACTAATCTTCATTGGGTTAGACGAGAGGCCATGGCTGGAAGCATGGTGGGTTGTCTCGTTTTCCCGCAAGCACCGGTTCCCGACGTACATTGACCCAAGATTTGCGTACTTCTACACGGGTGGGATAATGGACCACCCACGACTAAATAATTTGCCTAGACTTAGAGTATGAGCTGCATAGTTTGCCGTTTTTGTTCACTGGGTGAGTGAAAAATGATGTGGTGGTGTGCTTCAATATAGGTGTAAGGGTTACACACGGTCGAGGACCGAGGATGTATCACCTGCTACAACTTATGGGACCGTGTCGTAGTTACGGCCGGACTGATGTACATGGATTGACCCATAAGGGTGGCTCATACCTAGGTCGAAAGCATTGTAAAGGTCGTGTTCAATCACCCTCCGCCAGCACACCTCGTGAAGTGTGTGAATTGCATTGGCATTAGGAGTCGGTTGATGCGTGTAGGTAAAGATGTACACCCCTGCAGGGTTTGAACTGTTTGAACAGCCGTGTCCGCGGTTATGGACAACTTGGTGATTACCTGCGTCGAATTAGACAACTACAACAATACCTTAAAACTTGCCAACTCTAAGGCTGGTGTTAGCGACTGCTTCCTCCCAGGGTGGTTGAGGAAGAGTCGGGGTATCTAAGGTGTGGTGATCTGCAGTAAGGATTGATCGTGAAGTGTTCGACTCGTCCCTTTGAAAAGTATTCTAGTAGTCGATTTTTCATCTACTTACTTCTATTGACAAAGGTAAAATTAGCTTTCCGCAAAATAGTCCACAATTACCCCTTTATTGATACCTGTCACAGTTATTACTAATTTCCCCACTGTAAGTCTTGCTGAGTACAATTTTGTACTCACCCTGCTATTGTTGACATTTTTGTTGCAGAGGAAACTACCCCTCCCGAGGGTGGTTTCTACTTAGAGATCGACACCAATGACGACTAGTCGCTGGAAATCCCAGGCAGTGGTCCTGCCCCCCGGGGTTTGGTAGCTTGGTTTGTTTTGCTGACACTTTTGGCCTAACCTTTTGGCTTCGTAGCCATCTATATACTCTTCCGCTATGCAGTTGGATCTTTGGATCCCTTTTGTGAATATATGTTGTTAAGTTTCAAGAACTTATAATATTGCAGTTTCCGTCGTAGAGTTACTGCTGTGAAATCTGGTTGTTTTCGCCTACTCATGTGCCGTCTGTGTATGTTGATGAAGCACATGTGGTGGGTAGGGTTTCAGAGTTTATATCATAGAGTTATTACGTTTAATCACCCCTATGAAGCGACTCAGCTACTGAGAGGTTGGGAACTATATCATCCTACTCCAACCGAGCATTAATTTGCCGGGACGAGTTGGGGATAGATGTTCTGGCTCAGTAAGAAAAGAGTGAGGAGACCATATCACCCTACTTGATCTGTGCATTAGTTTGCCGGAGAAAGTTCGGGGTTGACGTCTCGGGCTATTCGGAGCCATATCACTCCACTCCTCTTGGGATTGATACCCAGGGGTCGAGGTCGGGGTTGACGTTCCGACTTAGCGGGTGGTTTTAATTAAGACTCTCTGTTATGAATTCTGGGGTCCGACAGCTTTGGTATCAGAGCAGGACTGACTGTAGGATAACCTTTGACTTGGCCGTTGTTGGGTCTAGAAGTTACGAAAACTATTTGAACCTAAAAGGGATTTGTGAAAAGCATAAGTAGTAACTCTGTTTCCTCCTTATCCTTTTCGATCCTAGCTCTTTTCCTTACCTCTTCGTTTGGTTAAAAATGGCTTTGCTACTTCTTCGCTCCGTTCAAAAGTTAGAATTCACGTGTGCAGGGAATCCTTACCTTCCCTCTTACCCCGTCCCGGTGTTACCAACTCTACCTGTTATTTCGTTGATATATTCAGATTCTATAAATCGTGGAATTCTCTCGAGTTTGTTCCGTTCTATTTTCCATTCTATTTGATTCGATCATGAGTTTGAAGCAACCTCTATTCCTTGCTTCAGATGACTGGACTTCCTGAGGATAACCCGTCTGCTGGTCATGATCAACCCCGTGACTCTGGTCGCGGTAATGTTCCTCCGCTACCATCTGTGGCAGAAGTATTGATGCAAATCGAGCGCAACCGGATGGATCAGACCCATCTGTTGGAGCGTATCGTCCATAATACCACCCGTCGCTCTAATGACCAGGGTGGAATCTCGGAGTTCCTTCGGCTGCAACCTCCAGTGTTTTCTTGCTCAGATGATCCGCTCGAGGCAGATGACTGGCTCCGTAGTATTGAGCGCAAGCTGGAAGTTGCGCATATTTCCGCGGATGACCGCGTGAACTTTGCAGCGCAGCAGCTTGATGGAGCTGCAGCAGCATGGTGGGAAAATTTCCTCGCCATGCAGAAGGAAGGCCATGTTATTGAATGGCAGGAGTTCTGCACTGCCTTTCGAGGAACTCATATCCTGGAAGAAGAGATGGAGATCAAGAAGGAAGAATTCCGCAATTTGGTGCAAGGGCAGAAGAATGTCACCGAATATCTTCATCTCTTCAACCACTTGGCACGTTATGCTCCGCGCGACGTGACCACTGACGCTGATAAGCAAGAAAAATTCCACAAGGGTTTGAATCCGGAGCTTAAATATGACTTGCTCCCTTTTGACTTCCCGAACTTCCAAGCTTTAATGAATAAGGCTCTTAAGATGGAGCATGGCAGAAAGGCTCTCGAAGAATCTCGTAAGCATGCCAGGGAAGTAGCTCAATCATCTCGTTCCAGCTCGCAGAAGAGACGTATCTGGATTCCGGCTAGCACGTTTAATCGTGCTACTTCTTCCTCTGGACTGTCCGATTCTGTTCTTCATCCTCCTCCGCAGAATGTCCAACCATGGCCAGTTGAAGGACAACTGGCTGATTCTATTCTGAGGCCATCTCCCGGAGTCTGCTACGTATGTGGCCAACTTGGTCACTACGCTCGTGAGTGCCCTCAAAATCAGAATCCTGTACCCCGTCCTAAACCGGTGCAAGCTCAAACTCGGAGTAATGTTCCCTTCAAGAAAGCAAAACCGCAGCTTCAGTCTGTTAATCGCGGTCGCGTGAATCACGTGGTCGCTGAAGAAGCTCGAAATGCACCTGACGTTGTGCTGGGTGTGCTTCTTGTCAATTCTGTTCCAGCATCTGTTCTCTTCGATTCGGGAGCTTCTCATTCCTTTATATCCAAGGGTTTTGCTGAGGAAAACAATATCCCATATGAGCTAATGCTTAATTCCCTGTCTATCCATTCACTGGGATCTGTGATGAGAGCATCCCGAGAATACCGTGGAGTTTGCATCAAAGTGGGTAATCTGGAGTTCTTCGCCCCTTTGATTTCCTTGACCTCTACGGACATCGACGTCATCCTTGGGATGAACTGGTTAATTGCACATCAAGCTCTAATCGATTGTGCGACGAAAACAGTGATTCTTTCTCATCCCTCCGGTGAAATTGTTCGGTTTTCTCCAAAGTTCGTCGAATATCCAGCACATAGTAACTGAGTTCATTCATTTCTACAATTATATACTGCATTGAATCATTTCCACAAATATGTACTGCATTGATTCATTTCCACAAGTATATACCTAACTCCACAAATTACATATATAGCATTCGTTGATTAATCACTCATTCCACTAGTTTATTTCCTTTGAACACTAGCCCTTCCGAGTGATCTTCACGTACATAGCATGTTTCTTCAAGTTGTTCTTCCTCGACCCTTAGGCGGTCTCCAATAGGTGGCAAGTCATCGAATTGGTTGTATTCATCCTCGTCAACCACATTCTCTACTCCGACGATCCTCCTTTTCCCACACAGAACTACGTGCTGCTTCTTATGTGCGAGGTCTTTTACGTAGAAGACTTGGGTAACTTGGGTGGCAAGTACGAAGGGTTCGCTTTTGTATGTAGCTCGGTTGAAGTTGATGTATGTGACGCCGTACTTATCAACCTTCACATGTTTCAGATTGACCCATTGACACCGGAACAAAGGAATCTTGAAAAACACATAATCAAGCTCCCAAATCTCCTCGATGATCCCGTAATAGAATTCTTTGTGTCCAGATGTATCTCGGGCTTCTATGCAGACAGAGCTGTTTTGGTATATGTTTTTCGCATCTTGGGCCTTTGTGTAGAATGTGTAGCCATTTATATCATATCCTTGCGAAGTTTGAATTGTAAATGTAGGCCCTTTTGCCAACCAGGTCAGTGTGTCGGTTGAGGAGCCCCCGACGATTTGCTTCTTAATCCATTGGTTGAACATCTTGTTGTGCTCTTTCATCGTCCAAGCATCTATCGCTTTCGGATACTCCTCCCTTAGCTTTGCCACATGTTGTACGATATAAGGGGACACTAAGGTCATGTGTTTAAAAGGACCAAAGGTGCCGACTAGAGGGGGGGTGTAACACCCCAATCTCCTGAAACCTGAAAATTAGGGCCAACAAAAACTTTTTCTTAATAATGCAAGATAAGATGCATCATATTAAAACTTTTATCCAAATCCTGCCTCTGTTGAAATCCCAAAGTGTGTCAACCCAAAACCTTTCCCCTCTATTCCTGTATCTTTGATCTCTGCTATGTCGGGACTCTGTTCGGCAAACGCTCTCAAACCCTGATCCATTCCTCCCGAGCTGCGGGTCAAAACCCTAACTCATCTTTCGGCTCTGCCACAATCCCCTGCATATATACACCTGACCAGTGGCAATATTCAACACTCCAACTCCCTGCAACTTCGCATGTCCATTCCATCCGCATACAAATCCCATATATGCAAAAATCACCAAGTGTATGTGGACACATACACACCAAACCCTGAACTACTTTCCTCGGTAAAATCTTTTATCACCGACCCAGAAAATACCTTCGGATACCTTACCATTTTCCATTGCCAGGATATACGTATGTCCATGTAAATATATATATACGTATATACACCTTCTTTTCGGCATCCATATCTCTTATTCTTACCCCGTCACCTGTTATCTCTCTGCACGGTAAAACCTCAAATAATTACTTCACCGTGGTAATCCTTTCCCTCTTTACCATGCAACACAAAAATATCTTTTTCACCTTTACCGGATTACCGCACCGGGAGAAAAATATCTGCCCCAGTAGTTTCCTACCAATTAACCGTTCACCATTTCGCCGATTCGTCCGTTTATCCCGGCTATAGCCAAAACCCTATTTCTATAATGTCCTAGACAATTCGTCACCGCTTATGCATGCATGCACCCTCCGCCACCTTTTCTCTCCCCTCTGAATACCTCTGGTATTCTTTCTAAGTATTTTTGCAGTCTCCTCCATGTGAATATTTAATTCAAATCGCGTGTGTATATACGTATGTACACACGTTCTAATAACCCTAATACCATCTGCCCTCCTTTTATTTTTCCTCATTCCCTTGCTGCCAACTTCCTTGCGAAATCAATGTGCTGAACACTGCATGCCATATATTTCTTTTCCTAGCAGCAGCTAGTCAAGCATCTCCTCTACTCCATTTTCAACCAACCAGTCCCATCTCCCTCTCCTTTCTTTTATTCTTAGTCAAGGCTGTGTTACACGCCACCACCTCCCTATTGCATGCACAGCCCACCTACTCCCATTTCTTTTCTATCACACCACCACAGCAGCAGCTAGCACGTTGCCCCTCTTCTTTCTTTCCCTGCCACACTCCTTTTCCTGCCACTGCATGCAACCCAGCAGTACCACACAGCAGCAGCAACAGCTGAACCTTTGACTTTCCTTTACTCCCATGTCACCTCCACACATTTCAGCAAGTTTCCCTCACCTTGGACCAAGCTGCCGCACCTCATTTCTTGTCTGCCGCACCATTCCAGCAGCAGCAGCTGATCAGGCAGTCCCTTACTCTCTCACCAGCTGCATGCGACACACCCTTGTCCATTTTCCTTGTTTCCCTGCTCACCATTGACTTGAATCAATGCAGCCGGCCACTGCCCATCTACTCCCTTAACTCCTTCTTCCCCAAGCTGCCATGTCTTCCCTCTCACAAGCATCATGCGCAGCCCCCATCCCATTGGTCTGCCATGGCCTCTCCTCCCCAAGCCCTACTTTCCTTCCTCCTAGTCATGCTCTTGGCCGAGCTCCCTCTGCTCAAACTCCAGCACTGAGCTGCCCCATTTCCCACTCCTCTACCCGACCCGAGCTGCTCACCAAGCCATGCCCGAGCTGCCCAAGATCGAGCCCGAGCTCCCAGCCCAGCTCCCCAAGCAGCTCTCCTCTCCATTAAGCTCTACAACCCAAGCTCCTCCAACTTCGAGCACCAGCCCGAGTTCCTTTTCTTCAAGCTCAGCTTTGCCCCAAGCTTTCCCGAGCTGCCAAACCCCCCTAGCATCCCTGCCGTGGCAGCTGTTTTGCATTTTTTTTCCCTTGCCGCACCCTGCCGCGGCAAGCCCGCGCCACTCGTTTCCTTGCCGTGGCAGCCCCAGGTCCCTGCCGCACCTCCCTTTGCTCTGCCACGACAGCTCGTGGCAGTCCCAGCTCTGCCCTGCCGCGCCAAGCAAATCCTCCACAAATCCCTACCGCGGCAGCCTACCATGTCAACCTCCCTTGCCGCGGCAGCCAAAGTCCCTGCCGCAGCCCTAACCCCCTGCCGCGGCAGTCCCTGGCGCCTAAAACCTCCGCCGCGGCAGCCTAAGCCTCTGCCGCTGCCGCCAAAACCCTGCCGCGACAGCCTGCTGCAGCCGTTTCGCCCACCGCGGCAGCCCAACTCTTCAACCGCCGCTGCCCCATTCCTACCGCGGCAACTCATTTTAGCTGTTTCCGCTGCCGCGTCCTGCTACAGCCTCAAGCCCCTCCCTCTCTGTTCTGGCCTGTACAGCCTCATCCAAGCCGATTCTCAGAAAATGTCCCAAATAAAAGTTGTTCAAAACTTTATTTCCCATCTTTTTCATATAGACCACTTTTCGAAAATCTCAATGGTTCTCCCTGTACAGCCCAGTCCAGTACACAGATCAAATTTCAAACAGTCTTTCGAATTCCCTTTTTGAATAGGTGTTTAGCTCTAGGTATCTCCAGCATGTAAACATGTTTATTTTTTAGCATTGCACTAGTTACAACCATGCATTCATGTTGCTTAGCTCAAGGTTTAAAAAGGGGATAGGTTAATTTATGAAACCCTAAAACATAGGCATCCATATATAGTTGAATAGATGATTCCTCCATTTGACTAGTGGGTTTAGAGTTCAAGTGTCATGTAGCCTAGTGGTCCATCATTTCTTCACTCAGTGCATGATTCCAAGCCATAGGAGCAAGTACTTACCATCGAAACATTAGAAACCCTAACGTCGGCATCATGCATATATATACATGTATATTACACCTAGTGTCATCTCCTCCACTTTAAAACTTTCAAAGATATGATAGAGTCCAGATCATATGCATGAATAGAGGCATATTCCTAAGTTACTTAGTTCAAAGAAAATCATGAGTTAAATAGACCGCGAAACCCTAGATTCCAAGCATGCACCTATAAAGTTCTACTCCTTGCCAAACCTATTGACTCGTCAACTCAACCCCAGTGTCCAGTAGGGTTAACATTCATACATCCTAGTGAACTCCTAGCATTCACACGATGCATGAACCCAGGAGCCATGGAAAAGCAAGTACTTACCATCCGAGCATTAGAAACCCTAATCGACAGTTCATGCATACATATTTGTCCTTCCTAGTGTTATTCCCATCATGTTAAACCTTTCGGAAGCATGTTAGGATCCAGAGCTCGTGCATATTTATATGCTCATACACATGTTGCATAGTTCGAAGGTGTAAGGGCATCGTAAAACCCTAAAAACCCTAGCCACCCTCTAAGATCGAGGTATGGTTTTAAATATGGCTTGAGCATATTTTTGGATCTTAAATGGATTTTCCTCGCGCCGTTAGTGAATCGTTGTTTTTCACGACGTGTAGTTGCGACGCGGCGATACCTCACGCGCAGGACTCCCGACGTCGGCGTACCAAGGTCGCGACTGAAATTCGGCCGATAACGCCAGGCAAGCTCTCCGCCCTTGATCATGTTGAATCCCAGTTTTACGAAATACTATTTTATTTTCGAACCATGCATGCTATATTTTATCCCTGCTATTTTATATAGAGTAGATATCACCGATGATAGGAAACCCTAGTCCGACCCCGTAAACCTTGTCGCCTTAGGATTATTGTATTCCGAAGATTTATCGGAAACTTAGGATAGTGTATGTATACATATATGCTTAGCCCCGCAGTAGATGAATTAGGTTTTCGAAAAGGAAAAGGAAAGCAACACTCCATATTTCATGTGATCGATGAAATATCGAAACGGACCGTCGCGTCCGGTTGTAGAGGTGCATGGAAGGTAGGATATGCATGGGTTGGGATATTCTACCGCGAAAGGGTTCTATGGAACCGAGCTAAAAAGGGAGAAGTTTTTGATCCGGGTTGGTAATGAAGGGTGCGAGCAGGGAGTTTGTTAAAGAGCGAGGTAAGGCCCGTCGTGGTTCTCGCTGCCCGTTTACGGGAGTGGTGTGGAGTCCTTCTCGGATCACCTAAGGACCTGTCTTAAGTGCTGTTTGGCCAAGTCTTACCGTACGACCACATGTCCTTTGTGGGAAGGACTTGATCTAGTAGCCGACCTGGACTAGCATGAACCCGTGGGCAGTTAGTAGAGTGCGGATGGGGTGGGTTTAACCCCTGTAGAGAATAAACCCGTGGTTTTAACGAGGTATTATTCGCCACAGAGTTGGAACACCAACCTCCTTGTAGCGATGATACTGACTCAAGCTAGGTGTGGGACATGTCCTTCTGACGGGTTCATGGCTGGGTTCACAGCGGTGAAGAGTCTCGTTGTACTAGCTCTGGTAGTATACCAGGGCCCGGTATGCCCAGGGTGAACTACATCGTGTGGGTAAAGCCGTACCACCTCTGCAGAGGGTTAAAACTATTCGAATAGCCGTGTCCGCGGTCATGGACGAACTTGGTCGGGCCACACTAAAGTAGTCTGGCTTTCTGAGCCCCAAAAAGGATTTCTGGGTTATGGGTTTAAGGACGCGAACCGTCGTGTTCGCAGGGCAGTTTGCCAAGTTCCCGTTGTATCGGGAGGTGTGAAGTCGGGTTTTCCCGTAGCTACGGGCAAACCTTAGAATCCCCGTAAGTACGAGGTGAGCGTCGTCTACCTGAGGAACCGGGCGATTGGGAACCCCGTAAGTACGAGGCGAGCTGCGTCTCCCTGTGGAACCGGGTAAGTACCGTGCTGTACCGTTGTAACGGTAAGCACAAAAGTGAACTCCCCGTTGCAACGGGCGAGTGTTTTGAGCAGTACTTTATCTCGCTGCGTCGAGATAATTTTGATAAAATCGCTTTTACATCTATGTATTTATTTCAAATGCAAACTTACTTTCTCGCACAACATGAAACTTAGGATAGAGCCATGTTATTGATGAATTCCGAGCATGTTCATATCCATACTAAACTCCCCGGTGGAGCGCTTGCGAGTACATTCAATGTACTCACCTGGCTTGTTGATGTGGCCAGACCGAAGGATCGACCGTTCGAAAGCAACGAAGGTATCCGCGATAACTAGGGCGAACCCCCAGTCAGTTGCCTGTTGGGAATGGCATATTGATGGGCTCATCACCGCTCGATTTTCCGCTGCAAGATTTCTAGCCGCTGGGCTAAAGGTATAGTTTTTCGATCTTAAAGATCGGATTATGCCGTATATTCTAATAAGTGCGTGTATGATTTTGATACACAGGTAAACTTGTGGGTATCGGCTACTGATCCAGGGACCGGTACCGTAAACACAAGGGCTTATCCGGCCTTAAAACCGGGTGCGCCACAGGGGGTGAATAGGAGGCTAATTAAAATTACTTCGTTTTAACCTTGTTAACTGGATATTGACTTAACAGATTATCAGATTTAATTGGCTGTGTGACAGGTTCCTAGCACATGTGAAATATGACAAGTAAAATAGCACGTGGCTGTCACACAGGTGAGTCACACAGGTGATCTAATGACCTAGCACAGATAAGCAAGTAATATGGCTGTGACACAGGTGATTAAGACAGGTAGAAAAGATGATATATATATATATATATATAACACCTGAGACATAGCTAGTACAAGTAGACACAAAGCAGATTAAGTAGGTATAAAGTAGATCTGAATCAGATGAACAAGAGTATCTCAGATCATATAAGCATGCAATGAATATAACTGCTAGAGGAAATAGGCTAAGCACTCAGAGAGAGACAAGTGGATTTATCCCGAAGTTCCCTACTCTTTTCAGAGAGGTACGTCTCCGTTGGAGAGACTACTTCGAAGAGATAGTCAGCACTGAATCGTGCTTGTCCTCCGAGTACCTTACGTTCAGGCCTCTTCGTTGCTTGTGGAGGTCCTTTTGCCTTGCAGCAGGATGACATCGATGCTCCTTCACAAACTTACTGATTCAGCCCACACAAGCTTGGGTGATATCAGCAACTCCTACACGCGTCTAGAAGTAGACACTCCAAGAGTAACAGATGATGCAGCAGCAATCTCTTGGAGGAACCTGAGTCATAGAGCGGAAGACCACCTATGACACAGCTGTGTCACACATGTGCCTAAAGCTCTAGGGTTTTCACTGTTAGCACTACAGAGCACTAACACAAAACAGCTTCATACTTTGTGCAAAGCTATTGACACAGGGCAATTGACCTCAAAGCATCAATGCTCTTGACCAACACTCTGAGCAATGAGCAAGGTTCCCTTCGACAACTGCTACTATTTCATCCCTCTTGATAGTACGGGTGATTCCTATGGACTCAAAGAAACTAGCAAATCTAGGCTTTACCTGCCACCAACTGAAGTCACGGCCCTTGACGCATCAAGCCACCATCACCTTGCTTGCAGCTCCCTGCACAGCACCGGCTTCTTCTCAGCTGTGACACAGCTGCCTAGCACAGCCATCTCTTTGTCCTTGAAACCACCTTGTACCCTTTTTGGTGATCATCCTCCACTGGATAACCCTTCTTCATGGAACCTGTAAACTCTGCTTACACTCAATGTAAACATTAGATTCCAGTTTAAGTTGCCATTAACCATCAAAACCATATTAGGGCCTAGATGATCTTTCAATCTCTCCCTTTTTGGTGGTTAGTGGCAACCCAAACTTTACACATTCAAATATATAGGATTGAAAGATAGATACATGTGTATGTTGATAGAATATACTCCCCCTGAATCTGTGCATAAGAGATTTGTTTTTTTAATAAGAGATGCACAGTTTACAAGTTTGAAGCATGGAAAGTATTTTCTGATGACTTGCATTCTTATCAGTTTAGATATGTTGGATGAATGATCAGAGCATTATCTAACTGACGCAGATACTGATATAGATGCTCAGATTAAAATATGAAGATTCAAGTCAGAGCATATTAACATAATTAATCAGAGCAAGCATATCAAACATATGTATATCAGAGCAAAATGTGCATCAGAGCATAAGAATGCATAAGAGATACAGTGTTATCAAGACATAAGATACAGAAGAAGAACCAAGTCTTGATACATCAGAGATACATCATTTTGAAAGTAATTTACTTGAAAATAATTTACCATGCATGCTCCCTAGAATACTCTCCCCCTTACACCTCTTCCCCCTTACACCACTCTCTCCCCCTTTGACACTAAATCACCAAAAAGGAATTTAGGGAAAGAGATGCTTGAAGAAGACTTGTTCTTGAGCAGCTGAAGCACTTCTGAAAGCTGGTTGGATACATCTGATAGCTGAGCTTGAACTTGATCCACATTTGCTTTCAGATGAGCGACCTCCTCTCGAAGCTGGCGATTCTCTCGACGCAGAGCAGCAAACTGAACTGGCATGACCTTGTTTTGATAAGCTCTGGCAGCTTCTGGCGAAAGCCGGGTCCTGGACAAGGTGCCATCATCAGCTACCTGTAACACAGATATAAACTCAGCTGTGTCTGACACAGGAGCAGCAGCTGTGACACCGGTGGGAACTTGGCAAGGGACAGGAGATGTCCTTTGAGGATCAGGTTGATCAGCTGTGTAACTGGGCGATGGCACAGCTGGTTCAGGAGAATCTCCAAATAAAGCAGGAACTGCAACCTCATCCGGATTATCATCTGCCTGAGGTCTAAGCTGGGTTTTGATAGTCTTCACAGAGAAATCGAAGTTGGAATCCAGAAGACCTGTTCTTTGAAGGATCATGTACATGATGTAGGATCCATACCTCAGTTTAGCCTTTTTGTCCTTAGATACAGCATCTATCTCATGGAATATGTATCTGGCTATATCAAAATGCTGATTTTTGGCCATGTGCACCAATATCTGCCAAGTTGCATTGTAGACTGCATCTGTGTTTCCCCCTTTGGGTTGAAGAGTGACATTGAGTATCTTAATTAGATGCTTTGTTGTAATGGTTATTCCCTTGAAATAAACATGATCTGTAGGGGCTTTGGCAGGGAATCTAAAGTTCCTTGGGTAAAATTTTCTTCTCACTTCATTTGGAACTGGTGCAAATTTGAACAGATTTGGCATTCCTAGTTCAAGAGGGGCATGCATCAAACTGTTGAACTCTGGAGCTATGATAAAATGCAGTTGACCTCTTGTCTTCCAGAGCATAACATCCTGATTTTCTTGTTCTATCCATACTGTGGCATAGAACTCCTTTATGATCTCAGGATCATAATCTTGCTGGAGATTACACAAGAAATCACCTGAGGCTTGAATCAGAGATGGAACTGCCCTCAGCCTTGAATCTGTCATAGCTGACCAATCTATGGTCTTGCAATCCACAAAACCTTTTGATGCAAGAATATCATGATATACACCCCTTTGATGTTCATTGTGAAATCTGGAGTCTGAGCAAACTGGAGCTATAAACTCCTGATCTTCAGAGAAGTATGGATTTGTTGACCTCATCTTTATGAATGAACTTGGTCTCATAGAGGCAACTTTGCACTTTGACTTCTTTGGATCACTCTTGGGCAATTTCTTAGCAGCAGCTTTTGAGATGAATTGCATTTGATTTGCCTCAGTTCTTAGAGCATAGGAGAATATAAAATGGTACTTGGACTCTAAGTCCTCTGATCCAACTGAGTGACTAGGAGAGCTGTCCTCATGTTCTGCCTCTTTTTCCTCTACTTCTTCAGCTGATTCTGCACTTGGAGATGAGCTCTCTGCTTGATAATCTTCATCTGAATCAGCTCTGGCTGCTCTTGGCCGTGGAGGAGTAACAGACACACCTCTGCCATCATCTGATGAGCTCTCAGAGATTTCTTCTTGCTCAGCTGACTTACTTGCCTGTGCCACAGGTGATGACACAGGTTCTTGGACTGAATGAGCTGGGTCAGCTGGCGGTGGCACAGGTGATGGAGACTGATGAGGTTCTCGAACCTGAGCTTCTTCTCCGGCCTGAGACACAGCTGGTTGAGACAGCTGTGGACTTGATGCTTTGGGAGGCTCTGTTGAAGGCGATGCAGATCCAGCTTTCTTTTGAGAAACAGGCACTGAGGCCTCTGTAGCTGCTTGCTCTTCTATCTCAGACACAAGAAAACGCGAAGGAGACATTGATATGTTGACATCCAACGAAGAGAGAGTGTCTATACTGGTAGAACTTGAAGATTTTCTGCTCTTCTTCCTCTGATAGGTCTGCAAGCAGGATTTGGCTGGGCTAGCCACCTGTGACACAGGTGGTGCCATCTCCTTCTTAATTTCTTTGATGGCAGCCTGTTGCTGTGCAAATTGAACCTTGAGAGCAGGCTTGACACTCTGGGTTGTTTCTGAGATTATTTCCACATCTGGTTCTTGTTCAGGCTGCTTCTTTGCAGGAGACTCCTCAGTGATTTCCACTGTATCAGACATTTTTCTCTTTGGGGCAGATGGAGCTGAAGTTATTGCAAGGGGAACAGCAGCTCGAGGGATAGGAATGGCACCAGAGAGCATCCCCTGTTTGGTCTTGAGCTCAGTACGCAAAGCTTGTTTCTCAGCACCTGGTGGCATCATTCTTATCTTAGCAAACAGCTCATGAATCTCCTGAGCAAGAATTCTTTCAACATCAGCTCTACTGAGTCCTGGTTTCTGAATACTTTGTGCTGGACCTGAAGAAGTAGGCTTTCTGAAATATGAAGATAATTGACCTCTGTTGAGTCTGATCTCAGCCAATAGATGTTGTTTATCAAGACCACTGGGCAAAGAATTTGCTTTCTCCTGCAGCTCTTTTATCTGATAAATTAGATGCCTATCTCTGGCATCAGTGTGAGATAGACTCCTCTGATCCCTAGATCCTTCTAACAAGCATTTTGTTGAGAGATTATCCTGTTTTTCAATGATTTGCTTTCTGATCTCTACTGCAGCAGAATGAGAAGATGTTGACTGTAACTGCTTGTGCAAGTCTGCAATTTCTCTTAAGATTGCTTTATCTTGTTCTGTAGGAACAGGAATGGCCATTGAAACAGGCCTTGCAGCCTCTGAAAGCTCGAAGCTTTTGGCAGTGTAGATAGTGGACAACTTCTTCTTGGTCTCTTCATCTGTTGCTTCATTCATCTGAGCTGCCAGCTCATCCAATTCATTAAGAATCATCTGATCATACTCAAGATCTTCTTGAGACACTTTAGGCTCTGGGATTGGTTCCCTGATTGTGAGTGTGCCTCTTGGCAACACTACATCTTCAATGGATGGCTTTGAGGTTTTCTTTGTTATTTTCTTTCCTTTCTTAGCAGCCTCTTTTTCCAAAGATGTATGCTCAACTGTGGCTGAGGATCTTGTCCTTTTGGGTGGAGCACGCTGAGATCCAGTCTTAGAAGCAGCTGCTTTCTTCCCAGCAGCTACTCTCTGCCTGTAAGCCCTTTGGCTTGCCTTCCTTCTCTCTGCAGCCTCCTCTTTCTGTCTCAGTCTCTCTCTTTCTTGGTCTGAATCTGAGATGACTATTTCCTTAGAAGATTCCTTTGGATCAGACCACTTCATACCACTATCAGCTCTTTTAGAATCTGAAGACATCTGTAGAAACAAGATAGATAAGAGAGAAGTAGGTAAGAGGTGTTCATTTGATGCATAGAAACAGCTGTGTTAGACACCTGTGTCAGGATTGGAAGACACAGGTGAGGACTAAAGGCTTTACCGAGGTCTTAGTCTGTTGAATAGGCACACCTATGTGACAGGTGAGACCCTAGCGGTGACACAGCTATGTACGGGGGCGGACAGCAAATTCATGGAATTTTGAGTTTGATAGAGATTTACTGGTTGTTCTCAATCTAGATGAGTTCTAATGACAGCACAAGAGTAAGACCAGCCCTAATAGAGATCAATGCGCTACTGGATTAGGCTATCAAGTTCTAGAACATGGACTGAGCGCAAAGTAGGGTTTTGCAAAGGCTTACTTTGATTGAGATTGAGCTTTTCTCCGGAAGAATCAGCGTTAGAGTTCCACGGAGAGCTTCCTCCAACTCGTTGAAAATATTTCGAGGGCGAAATTGGTGAGAACGTTGAGAACTCATAAATTTGGCGCACGGCGGAAGTTATAGGGTTTTGAGTTGGAAGCGGTTTCTATGGGGACGCAGCAACTCTTTATATAGGCCGGAGGGTTATAAGGTGGCTGTGTCACAGCTGACATAAGGACCTGTGACATAGGTGGAAGAGATGTATACCCTGGCCTATGGAATTAGAAAGCATTCACCTGAGACACAACTGTGAGACTCAGGTGACAAGTATTTCATCTAGTGAACACTAAGATGGATTGATTTAGGTGAGAAAGAAAGCATTAGCACTATTAGAGAGTCCTTAAATGATCTTCTCAGTGTCAGCTTGCCAGAAATTCAATCAAGTAAAGCTAAAACTGACATGAGTTGATCTAGGCAAAAACTTATACACATAAGAGTGTACTTTACAGACCACAAGATATGATTTTAGCATGATGCAATGCACACACCTGTGAGACAGGTGGGTGACACGGGTACAATAATGCAAATGATTAAGATGAAATCACATCAGCTGGACACCAAGCCAAAACCTTTTACTGCAGGTTAGAGACATCAATGATATTCAATTCACTCCTCAGGGCACAGAACCTAGTCTCATCTAAGGGCTTGGTGAATATATCAGCTAATTGTTTTTCAGTCCTTACATGGCACAGCTATATATCTCCCTTTTCTACATAATCTCTCAGGAAGTGGTGCCTCACTTCTATGTGTTTGGATCTTTGGTGATGTACTGGGTTGTTGGCTAACTTGATTGCACTTTCATTATCACAGAAGAGGGGTACTTGATTAAAAGATATGCTGAAATCTTTCAAGGTCTGCCTCATCCATAATAATTGAGCACAACAACTACCAGCAGCTATGTACTCAGCTTCTGCAGTGGAAAGGGCTACTGAGTTTTGTTTCTTGGATGACCAAGACACTAAGGAATGCCCTAGAAATTGACAAGTACCTGAGGTGCTTTTTCGGTCAACCTTACACCCTGCATAGTCACTATCAGAATAGCCAACTAGCTCAAAATTTGCACCTTTAGGGTACCACAAGCCAAACCCTGAAGTATAAATTAAATATCTCAGAATCCTGCGGACTGCCACTCTGTGACAATCCTTAGGGTTAGCTTGGAATCTAGCACACATGCAAACACTAAGCATAATATCAGGCCTAGATGCACACAAGTAAAGCAAAGAACCTATCATGGATCTAAATTCTTTCTGATCAGTAAACTTACCTTCAATGTTTAGATCCAGATGGCCATTAGTTTGCATGGGAGTGTGTATACCTTTTGCATCCTTCATGCCAAACTTAGTGATGATGTCTTTGGTAAACTTTTCTTGTGAGATGAAAGTCCCTTCTTTTAGTTGATGGATCTGAAGTCCTAGGAAGTACTTGAGTTCTCCATCCAAAGACATCTTAAATCTCTTGGTCATCAGCTTGCTAAACTCTTCACTCATAGAACGGTTAGTACTGCCAAATATTATGTCATCGACATAAATTTGGCACACAAATAATTCTTTTCCATTTCTTTTAGTGAATAGAGTTGTATCAACTAAGCCCATTTTAAATCTATTGCTGATTAGAAATTCTTTCAATGTATCATATCATGCTCTTGGTGCTTGTTTTAAACCATAGAGTACTTTGTGTAGTTTATAGACATGGTATGGTTTCTTGTCATTTTCAAAACCAGGTGGCTGCTCAACATATACAAGTTCAGAAAGTTTACCATTTAGAAATGCTGACTTGACATCCATTTGGTAAAGCTTGATGTTGTGATGAGCAGCATATGCTAAGAGGATTCTGATGGCTTCAAGTCTTGCTACTGGAGCAAATGTTTCTCCAAAGTCCAGACCTTCTACTTGTGTAAACCCTTGAGCTACAAGTCTGGTTTTGTTTCTTACCACCAGTCCATTTGTGTCTTGCTTGTTCCTGAAGACCCATTTAGTTCCAATCACATTATGATCTTCAGGTCTTTCCACCAGTGACCATACTTCATTTCTTTCAAACTGATTGAGCTCTTCATGCATAGCATTGATCCAATCAGCATCCTTTAGAGCTTCACCTATGGTCCTGGGTTCAACATTTGAGACAAAGGAGTAATGCTCACAAAAATTAGCAATTCGAGATCGAGTGGTCACTCCCCTATTAATGGCACCGATGATGTTGTCCACAGGGTGATCCTTCTGCAGCCGGCTGATCACAAGGGGATCTGGGTTAATTGCCTGTGACACCGGTAGTTCTTCCTGTGACACAGCTGGGTGTGTCAGGTCCCCTGCGTCCAGTTGATCATTGGCTGGGTTGCACTCGAACTCTATATCTTGAACTCCAGTGTCTTCAAGAATTGATGAAGAAGAGGGTTCTTGATCACTTGGTGAGGCAGGCTCCTCCTTGATGGTGGGTCTGATCTCACCAGTGGACTTCTTTAGAATATCCTCATTTCCTACATCAATAGCAACTTGCTCTCCTTGAGAGCCATAAGACTCATCAAAATCCACATCTATAGATTCTTCAACAACCTTAGAGGAAGTGTTAAAGACTCTATAGGCATGGGAGTTAGTGGAATAACCAAGGAATATACCAACGTCAGATTTAGCTTCAAACTTAGTTAGGCGTCTGCTTTTCCTAAGAATGTAGCACTTACAACCAAATACTCTGAAGTATGATATGTTAGGCTTGCTGTTGGTGAGCAGTTCATAAGGAGTCTTCTTGAGTAGTGGATGTAAATATATCCTGTTGATAGAGTGACAAGCAGTATTGACAGCTTCAGCCCAAAATCTTGGTGAAGTCTTGTACTCATTCAGTAGAGTTCTTGCCATCTCTATCAAAGTTCTGTTCTTCCTTTCCACCACTCCATTTTGTTGTGGAGCATATGGACCTGAGAATTCATGCTTGATTCCATGCTTGTCCAGAAATGCTTCCACCTTGGAGTTCTTGAATTCACTCTCATTGTCACTCCTGACCTTTACTAGGTTTACCTTCCACTCATTTTGTACTCTGACAATGAGATGCTTGAATTTCTTGTACACCTGTGTCTTCTCCTTCAAAAAGAACACCCAAGTATACCTAGAGAAGTCATCTACAATGACAAAGCCATATTTGTTACCTCCTAAGCTCTCATAGGTTGTTGGACCAAAGAGGTCAATGTGAATGAGCTCGAAGGGAGTGGAGGTTGTCATGATATTCTTTGGTCGATGAGCAGCTCCAACTTGTTTGCCAGCTTGACATGCACTGCAGGGCTTGTCTTTTTTAAACTTCACCTTCTCCAAGCCTATAACATAGTCATGTTTGCTCAGCTTATTTAGAAGCTTCATCCCAGCATGTCCTAGCCGCCTGTGCTACAGCCATCCGACACTGGTCTTTGCCATTAGACACCATGGAGCTGCTGCAGGCTGTTCATTGAAATTCACAGTGTCTAGCTTACCAGACCTGTATCCTTCAAACACTTGAGAATCATCAGATAGTTTGGAAGCTATAACCTTATCAGGATAGAAAATAACTTTCATGCCTGTGTCACACAGCTGTGACACAGACATCAGACTATAGCCTATCTGATCAAGAAGCATTACATTTGATAAGGAGTGATTCTCAGATATGGCAACTTTACCAATGCCATTTACCTTTCCTTTAGAGTTGTCTGCATAGATCGCATATTTACTTGGAAGATTTTCACTAGTGATCTCTACGAACTCCTCCCTGCCTTCAGTCATATGTTGTGTACATCCACTGTCCACAACCCAATCAGTCCCACTGGAGACAGTTTCCTACAAGATTAGTGATGACACTTAGGGACCCAAACATGTTTGGTTCCCTTGGCAGTTTTATCATAAGCAGAAGTAGCAGAAGTATAGATAGCATATTTGTGTTTAAGGTTAACAGCATCAGCAACAGATGATATAACTTTGATCCTCTTTGGCTGGCAATCACCTGCAACCTTAGACACATGAGTTAGTGACATGTCAGATCTACCTGTGACACTGGTGGGTACACAGCTGTGTAAACCACCGGTGACACCGGCAAGTGTAGCCTTAGGCACCTAGATGGCAGGTAACCATTTTGCCAAGTGCCTGCGACCTACATACTTGGCCACTATTCTTCCCTTCATGTTCTTCTGCAGAACATAGCCTGGGTTAGAGGGAATGATTGCTTCATTCCTCTTTCTCTGCACATGACCAACACTTTTGTTGTCATTAGTTCCTGCCTGCTTCACAAATTTTGCTGCAAGACAAGTGTTAGTGACAGCAGGCAGTTTATCTTTGGCAGTAGAGGTAGAGTAACCCAAGCCTCTTCGGCCTTCATTTTTCCTTAACATTTCAGCTCTTATAAGCTGATAGTTTTGCATGCCAATGTTGGCATTGCAGAGGCCTTTTCTCATGAGCCTCTTAAGCTCTTCTAGCTCCTCCTTGAGCTTGTTGTGCTCAGCTGCATCCACAGAGTTAGTAACATTAGAGGTTGAGGCCTCTTTAGAGTTGTCTACTACTCCACCTATAGATGTTAGAATATTTATTTTGCTGGCACAGTTTAAACATGATTCTATGACAGTAGGAGCAGGTAAAGGCATAGCTTCAACAATATTATCAGAAATATCAATGCATAAGGCATGCTTTGCCTTTAACTCTTCATGCTCCTTGAGGAGAAGCTCATGTGCTGATCTAAGCTTCTCATGAGCTATTTCCAGGTTCTCATGGTCCAGCCTGAGATTCTCCCTGTCATCTGTGACCTCATCACAGGTCTCTCTCAGCTCCCTCAGTTTATCCCTAAGGGATATGTTCTCCTTCCTCTCCCTGCAGTATCCCTTCTCTGTTCTCTCTAAGATATCCATTAGTTCAGCATAGTCAGGAAAATCATCTTCAGTTAATACCTTAGAGTCCTTAGCCATGAGGCATAAGGGAGCAGGAGTGGCCGAAGCTTGATTAGCCTTGAAGTTCAGCATGGAGCTGTGTGACCTGGCTGTGTCACAGTTGGGTCCATCAGGTAAGCTGATAGCAATCCCAGCTACCTGTTCTTCGTCCTCTGACTCTTCCTCTGAGCCAGAGTCATCTGACACCCAAGCTTGTCCCACATAGGCTCTGGCAGTGGCCTTATTCTTGGAATGAGCTGGGTGCTTGCTGTTGAAGGTTTTCTTCTTGCCATTGAAGTCCTTCTTCTTCTTGAAATCGCTGTTGTCCTTCTTCTTTGCTGGACAATCAGCTGCAAAGTGGCCTTCCTTGCCACATTCAAAGCATTTGTTGTCTCTGGATGGTTTCTTTCCTCTGAACCTCTCAGTAGACCCAAACTGCTTCTTTTTCCTATAAAATTTCCTGAAGTTCCAGAAGGAGTAGCTCACTCTCTTCTCCACTGGTCATCTCATCATTCAGCTCTTCACTGCTATCACTCTCAGGATGAGAAGTAGAAGCAGTGGTCTTCAGTGCAATGTTCTTCTTGACAGTGGCTGAGGAGGTGTGCTTTCCTTCTTGCTTGATTTCCATCTCAGGTGTTAGGATCCTTCCTAACACTTCAGTTGGCTTCATCTTCTCAAACTCATCTTTCTCCTTTAGCATGAGAACAAGAGTTCTGTATGGCTTGGGAAGCACTGATAGGAACTTCTTGATCACATCTTCATCCTCAACTCTGTTGGAGCCCAAAGCCTTCAGCTGGTTAGTGATGAGAGTCAATCTTGAGTATAGAGAATTTATATCTTCACCATGCTCATGCTCGAATCTCTCCAGAGTTGATTCCAGCAGTCCTCTCTTGGACTTTTTCAGGGTGTCACTGCCCTCATATATCTGTATTAGGGTATCCCAAATCTCCTTAGCAGACTCCATTGTGCTGACTCTGTTAAAGTCATGTTCTTGCAAGCCCATGAAGATGGCAGTGGCAGCTCTGGCATTATTCTGGATATTTTTCTTCTCGTTAATGGTGAGAGTTGAAGCGTTCTCCACGGCATAACCTGTATGAACAAAATCCCACACATCTGGATCGATAGCGGTAAGATGCATCTGCATCTTCCTTTTTCAGAAAGCATAATTAGATCCAGTAAAGACATGTATTTTACCCTCATAGCCCGACATCCTTTACTCTGACTGTTAAGCCAATTCAAAGAGCAACCTGCTCTGATACCAATTGAAAGGACCAAAGGTGCCGACTAGAGGGGGGTGAATAGGAGGCTAATTAAAATTATTTCGTTTTAACCTTGTTAACTGGATATTGACTTAACAGATTATCAGATTTAATTGGCTGTGTGACAGGTTCCTAGCACATGTGAAATATGACAAGTAAAATAGCACGTGGCTGTCACACAGGTGAGTCACACAGGTGATCTAATGACCTAGCACAGATAAGCAAGTAATATGGCTGTGACACAGGTGACTAAGACAGGTAGAAAAGATGATATATATATATATATATATATATATAACACCTGAGACACAGCTAGTACAAGCAGGCACAAAGCAGATTAAGCAGGTATAAAATAGATCTGAATCAGATGAACAAGAGTATCTCAGATCATATAAGCATGCAATGAATATAACTGCTAGAGAAAATAGGCTAAGCACTCAGAGAGAAACAAGTGGATTTATCCCCAAGTTCCCTACTCTTTTCAGAGAGGTACGTCTCCGTTGGAGAGACTACTCCGAAGAGATAGTCAGCACTGAATCGTGCTTGTCCTCCGAGTACCTTACGTTCAGGCCTCTTCCTTGCTTGTGGAGGTCCTTTTGCCTTGCAGCAGGATGACCTCGATGCTCCTTCACAAACTTACTGATTCAGCCCACACAAGCTTGGGTGATATCAGCAACTCGTACACCCGTCTAGGAGTAGACATTCCAAGAGTAACAGATGATGCAGCAGCAATCTCTTGGAGGAACCTTTGCTCGTGCTCAAAGCTCACAAACTCACTCGGACTAACCCTTAGGCTTTTGGCTCTTGTTGAGTGGTTGGAGGCTTTGCAACGGTCGTATATGATTCATTGGTTTGAGCAAGATTGAGGACGAAGTCCTCCCCTAGTCCCTATATATAGGGTTCTCAGGCACCTGACCGTTACCCTGTTGCCACGTAGGATTAAGTGAACCACCGGTGTCAGCCACCGGTGACACAGCTACACACTACGCCCAACTGCACCCGGCTCAGGCAGACCGACACCTGTGTCACCGGCGGCACACACAGGTGAACCTTTAGTTGATAGCCGCACTACTCAGCCCGGTCCTGGCACATGACATGCCCTCAGCATACGTCAAACTCTAATACCTATAAGGAGAGAACTTCCGATAGACTTCTGATACATCAGACCGCCTATCGCAGTGCAAGTACCTTAGCATTTTCAAGCTCTCCCCTGGTACAGAGATGTACCTGAGTCATAGAGCGGAAGACCACCTGTGACACAGCTGTGTCACATAGGTGCCTAAAGCTCTAGGGTTTTCACTGTTAGCACTACAGAGCACTAACACAAAACAGCTTCATACTTTGTGCAAAGCTATTGACACAGGGCAATTGACCTCAAAGCATCAATGCCCTTGACCAACACTCTGAGCAATGAGCAAGGTTCCCTTAGACAACTGCTACTGTTTCATCCCTCTTGATAGTACGGGTGATTCCTATGGACTCAAAGAAATTAGCAAATCTAGGCTTTACCTGCCACCAACTGAAGTCACGGCCCTTGACGCATCAAGCCACCATCACCTTGCTTGCAGCTCCCTGCACAGCACCGGCTTCTTCTCAGCTGTGACACAGCTGCCTAGCACAACCATCTCTTTGTCCTTGAAACCACCTTGTACCCTTTTTAGTGATCATCCTCCACTGGATAACCCTTCTTCATGGAACCTGTAAACTCTGCTTACACTCAATGTAAACATTAGATTCCAGTTTAAGTTGCCATTAACCATCAAAACCATATTAGGGCCTAGATGATCTTTCAGTGTTGCAAGACGGTGAAATGGGCTATAGCATCTGCTTCCGCATCAGGGGTGATTGCTTTCCTTCCTATGGTCCCGATTCCGTCAAGTCTCCCCTCATGGTGGGACCGAGGCACACCAATCGGCTGTGCTTCAGCCATGTAGTTGATGCAGAACTCGACAACCTCATCTGAAATATAACCTTCGACGATACTACCCTCTGGCCGATTTCAGTTCCGAACATAGTGCTTCAGAATTCCCATGAAACGCTCGAACGGATACATGCTTCGTCGAAACACCGGGCCGCACATCTGTATCTCGTGCACGAGGTGAGTAATGAGATGGACCATGATATCGAAGAACGATGGCGGAAAATACATCTCAAGTTGACAAAGAGTCTTGACCAGCTCGTCTTGCAGATCACCTAGTGAAAGGGGATCTATGACCTTCCGAGATATTGTGTTAAAGAAATGACACAACCTCATTAGTGCTTCTCGGACTTCAATAGGCAAAATATTTCTGATAGCCACTAGGAGCATCTGTGTCATCATCACATGACAATCATGAGACTTCATGCCAATTAACTTCAAGTCTGCCATAGAAACAAGATTCTTTATGTTTGCCGAGTAACCGGACGGAACTTTAACGGTACCCAAGAACTCGCACAGCTCAATTCTCTCGTCCTTCGATAAAGTGTAGCAAGCAGGGGGGAGGTACATTCGGCCTTCATCGGTTACTGGTGCGAGCTCAGGTCTGATACCCATATGGACCAAGTCCATTCGTGCCTTAACGCCATCCTTTGTTTTGTCACGGATGTTCAATAACATACCAAGCACGCTGTCACGTATGTTCTTCTCTACGTGCATGACATCTATGCAGTGACGCACTTCTTGATCCTTCCAATAAGGTAGCTCCCAAAATATTGATCTCTTCTTCCAGATGCTCTTCTCACCCAGGCCGCCTTTTCGATTTAGGCTCCTTGCCAAGCACAACTTCGATGTCCTTCACCATATCATGGACCTCTGTCACAGTAAAAAGCCTTGGTTTCGCACCGTGCTCTGTCTTGCCGTCGAATTGATTCTTCATGCTACGGTATGGGTGATTTCTTCTCAAGAATCTTCGGTGACGCATGTATACGGTTCTACATGAGTGCTTCAGCCACACGCTCGCGGTATCTTCCAAGTATGTCACGCAGGCTTTGGATCCCTTTGTAATCGTGGATGGTAAGGAACAACAACCCACGTAGATCGAAGTATTCTTTTCTGTACACATCCCATACCTTTACCCCCTCGTCCTTCCAGAGAGTTTATAGTTCTTCAATCAGTAGTCTGAAGTAAACGTCGATGTCGTTTCCAGGTTGCTTTGGCCCTTGGATAAGTATCGTCATCATGATGTACTTCTGCTTCATACACAACCAAGGAGGATTGTTGTACATGCACAGAAGAACGGGCCAAGTGCTGTGTCTGCTGCTCATACTACCGAATGGATTCATTCCATCGGTACTCGTTTTTGTCGGGTCCGCACCGAAGGATGGGTACTTCCTATCGATGTTTCTCCATTGGGCCGCATCTGTAGGGTGTCTCATCATTCCATCGCTCTTACGACCCTCGGCATGCCAACGCATCAACTTTGCCTCATTCGGGTTCGCAAACAACCTCTTCAAACAAGGAATTACAGGTAGATACCATATAACCTTGTAAGGAATTCCTTTCGTCACCTCAGCGCATTCCTCGTCCTTGCCCAAACCACCCTTACGCTTGTATCGAGGTATTTGCAGACCGGACATGAAAGCAAGTCTGCATACTCTTTGCGGTACAGGATACAGTCATTCCGACAGGTACGTATTCTTTCAACCTCCATTCCCAAGGGACAAATAACCTTCTTGCATTTGTACGTTGTTTTGGGCAACTCATTACCCTCTGGTAGTATGTCCGCGAACAGACCTAACATCACCGTGAAGCTCTTGTCAGACCATCCGCTACTTGCCTTCAATATCAGAAGTTCAAGTATGGATAACAACCTGGTGTATTTTGCCTTGCAGCCCGAATACAAAGATTTCTGAGAGTCCTCTAACATGCCAATGAATTTCTTATACCCTCCATCATTATGGTTCCTCTCTACATCACGCAGCATGTGATCCAGATCAGGCATAGTATCCGCATTATCTGACATCACATCATCGGAAGCATAATCGTCACCATCTGGTTGATCATCATTGACTATGTTTGGTATACGTTCAATTCGGTGTCATCGATGTTATTATTATCTTCATGTATGATCACCTCTTCACCGTACTTGCTCCAACATGTATATCCTTCCTTGAAACCCTTTCGAATCAAGTGTGCTTCAATCTGCTTAGGGTTCTGCCACTGCCTAGTATTATCGCAATCAACGTATGGACAAAAAATCCACTCTTCCCCCTTATTGTGCATATCCACCACGACAGTTTTTAAGAAACCAATGATGCCTTGGATGTACGCTTGGCTAACATGGCTCTCGTTGTACATCCACCCTCGATTCATCTACGTACGTTCACATATGAAGAATTAATTAGTCTCTCACTCTACATAATTAAGTACCACGATGCTAGCTCTATAACTTAATTCTGAATATAGTCATGTATGCATACAAATGTATATACTTCCTCCGTCCAGAAATATATACCACTTGTAGTTTTTCGTAGGATCCAATGCAAAACTTTGACTATAATTTTCAATCGTAATATGATCTCAGAAATAGTAAATAAATATGTAATACCAGACTTTGCAAGAGAAATACAATGAAATGATTTTCACATACTCAATCTATATATTTTCTCACATACTTGTGATAAAAGTTTTAAATACATTTCCGAATGGTGGTAGTATATAAGAGAATAAACATCATCTCCTATTTTGAATGTAATGACTTCATAGAAAATGTACAAATCTGACAAGAAAATATCCAATTTTGAGAGAAATTAAAACTTGACTTGTTCCAAACAATACAAGCTATATAGCAATAGAAATGCAATTACTAACCTTTAAAAACCAACAACAAATAGGTCTTCTAAAAGTATGCAACAACAAAAATGGGAATGTCCGGTTGCCTTAAATTCGCCACCCAAATCTCCAGCAAATCACCTGCCAACCGGACTGCCAACACTTATGTCGGGCTTCCAAATCTGTCAGCTTGGCCGAGATATTTATTGGGCTAATCATCCCAAATGGCTCTGCTTCACGAATCGTTGGGATTACATCCAGATGGTTACACTTTTAACCGTCGCGGATAAGGCGGTCATCCCAAATGGATTAGTTGCATGAACCGTTTGGGATTAAATCGCAGACGGTTCAAATTTTAACCGTCGCGGATGTAATATCATCCCAAACGGTCTATTTTCGGCCGACTTACCCCAAACGGCTAGAAAATTAGAACCATTTGGGATGTGCGACGGGACACGCGCTTCGGAATTTAAGGGGACGCACATCCCAAACGGTTACGAACTATTAGCCGTTTGGGATATGTATCATCCCAAACGGCTTTTCTGTATTAACTGTTTGGGATGTGAATTTCTAGCATAATATATTTAGGCGATAAACTGATTGTGCCCATTCGTCTATTCATCTTCTTTGTCGCTTCATCTTCCCGCCGCTTTGCTCCCTCCGCATTAATACTCCGCCTCCGCCTCCGCCCAATCCATTCCCTCCTACTCCTTTTCTCCTCCGCCATGGCTAGTCTGCCGCCGTCATCAGCGCCACCGTCTGTCCCGTCGCCCTTTGCAGGTCCTCCGTCACCGATTAGTTGGCCGTCCACCAACTACTCGTCCGACGAGGACTCGTCAAAGGTGGTGGTCTCCTCTGACGAGGAGATTAACCACTCAGACGATTGGATGCTACCGACCTCTGACGACGACGATTGGATGCTAGGCTCGGAGGACGAGGCCGACGAGACCAACCATGAGGATGAGGAGGACGACGCAGCGGACAAAGACGAGGACGAGGACAACAGCGACGATGACAACGACGAGGACGACAGCAGCGACGACAACGAGCAGCACGGCGCCACCGCTACCCGAAAGGGCTACTATACCGACAATTGCTGGGACCACACCGACGAGGACGACAATGATTGCTGGGAGCACACCGATGAGGATGACGACGACCTCGACGGCTTCGACGGAGGCGACGGCAGTAACGACATCAACGACGATGCGGCCTCCACGGCGACGATGGCACAATCGGGCCCGCCCAGGAAGAGGCGTAGGCTTTAGTACATAATTAATTAGTCTACTAATTACTACCATGTAATATTACTGCTACTTCGTAATATATGTTCAAATATATGTTCGATCTCTGCCTTAGTGTCCAAAAATCGCAAATATATGTTCAATTGTGTTCCGTTCATTCGATCTTTGCCTTAATATCATCCGAAAAGGTTCAAAAATAGAGCCATCATGGATAAGTAAGTCATCCCGAACGGCTCTGTTTCACGAACCGTTTGGAATTACATGACAGACGATTACACTTTTTAACCGTCGTGGATAAGGTAGTCATCCCAAACGGCTTAGTTTTATGAACCGTTTGGGATTATATAGCAGACGGTTCAAATCTTTAACCGTCGCGGATGTAATATCATCCCAAACGGTCTATTTTCGACCGACTTATTCCAAACGGCTAGAAAATTAGAACCGTTTGGGATGCGCGGCAAATGTGACGGCTATGGTTAACTGTTTGGGATGAGCCATCGTTTATGTACCATTCTGTATTAGTGCCCGTCCATGCACTTCACGGAGGCCAACTTCACGGACATCCATAGCTACACCAGATCAACGGACTCGTGGTTATTACGACGTCAGGAAGACAGATACTCTGCAGATCGTTTCGACAATAGACTGGATGCATCGGCGGCGGCCCTTGGGTGTGGTGCTCTGACGGAGATAGCCGCACCGGCTACGATGCCGGCGGCGCATCGATCCCTCGTACACTTGAGCATTCAGATGTATGTCCCTGGTGAATGATCAAATAAACCAAAATAAAAGACTTGCTACTACACCTTCTGACATGCCTTTTGTAATGCCATTTATAGGACGAAATAGTGTCTGATAGGTCCATCTCGTGGACTTCTTGTAGTTGATAATCTCTTCTTTAAGATTAACCTCAAGATGAGACGTGACCAACAAGTGGATGACATGTCCAAGGGATGATAGAGTATAATGATATCATTTCTGATTCCGCCCTTATGTCGGATAAGCTTTCGTCACTGCTTAGTACTATCGAGTTGAATTTTTGTTCAGTTCGAAGGGCAGTCGAAGCCACCATCGAAATCCAGATTGTCAATGATTCAAGCAATCTCCGAGCACCTACTAAAAATGGGGATGAGAAAAAGGGTCTTCTTGACAAACTGTACGGGAAAATCACAGCGTGCATGCAATAATGCTATTTTAGAGGAGATTGTACTACTTCTTTTAGTTCACAAAAACATGATATTTTGGACACAACTCTAATCAAAGTTTTAAATCATATGTGCATAATCGTCTTGAAAACTATTTTTATAATACAAAATGCGTATTGAGTTTTATACATATATTACAATATAAATTAGTGATTAAAGATGTGTTTTCAAGACTACGCTCTTGTCCAAAGCATCAGCTTTTTGTGGATTAAAGGGAGTATTCCATAGTGATGCATCTGGCATTATGATCACGGTCGGAGATGATGGAGTGCCGGAAATTTGGCGCCGTGTAATATCTGCTCTACTGCTTAGAGTTGAAACCTGAGATGATGATCGTGAAGCGAACTTGTGCGGAGCGGCAACAACCTTCTCCCTGTTTCTTTGTGGTGAAGAACGTGCAATTGTCCGTTGTGCTCGTTACATGATGCAAATCAGTGTTTTCTGGTCAGCTCTATATATTCCAGAGTTGGACGATAAGCTGAAGCATACTGCGGTTTGGCACCTAGGTTAACCTCGCGGTGCAGCGAGGCAGGCGAGTGAGCCTAGTGAACTGTTCATTTGTTTGGTTTCTTCTTGCGGTCTGGATGATGATCACCGTGTCATCATGGTATGCATCTGTGGTCTTGACGTCATCACCATGGTTGTAAGATCATCGAACTGAAAATTGGCAATGGTTATCATACTACAATAGAATGCGGATTATATATAGCCTTGTAGGGTGTTATTGTGTGATTATGGGCAATATTTTTTGTGAGGCCTTGCTTTACTTTATCAGTCTTGCTATTGGTAAGTCACATGATTTTCTTGTTTTTTGGACACTGGATCTATACGGAGATCGACACGCTTGGGTACGTATATGTCAATCATGCCTAAGAAAACTTGAAACAACTTACAAATATATCAGCCTGGTACTTCTCGATGTGGTGCTAGATTACTACAAATGCCGGCGTCCAATTACTACTAATCCTGATCGGCTGGAAATCTGGAGGGAGAATACACGCGGCACCCGAAGGGCCGCCGATCACGTAGTATCTGACGGACACGAACCTCTCCACGCCATCGCCCGCGTTTTGCTCTTCCCTGCTATAGTCACCATTGTCATACACCACGTCGCCGTTGTGAGGCTCGCTTGGCCATAAGCGGCGATGGTCGGAGTAGTAGACGCGGTTTCTCTGCACGCCGCCGCTCCCGCTCGCCCGCACGTGCACCGCCTTGGAGCACGTCGATCCCAAGAACAAGGCGTGGTCGCCCAAGCTCGTCACCTCCGCCCACCTATACTTGTAAGGCTGTGGTGGTGCGTCGTGGACGAGTTCGACGACGAGCTCGAACACCCTGAAGAAAGGCTCGCAACTCGCGGCCACCTGCCTCCCGCAACTTTCTGACGTCCGGGCAGCCGAAAACCGCAGAGCGCGATGCCGTGCATGTCCATGACAGCGGCGAGGACGCAGCCGCTCGAGGTGGGGGCATTCGAGAAGATGATTTTCCGGACGACGGACAGGCCGTCACGGGCGTGGCACCACCTCTTTTGCTTCGCGGAGAGCGTCATCTCGGCGCTGGAGAAGAAGTTCACGATCACGAGGGAGGCCTCGGTCGCGGCGATCCAGCCGCCGTCGTGGGAGCCGACGAGCCATTTGCCTGCTGCCGCCTCGCTCGAGAGCGGGACACGCGCCAGGACAGCGCCGTCTTCGGGGCAGTACACGCGCTTCGTCTTGGCACCGCCGCGTGGGTCTGGGAGCAGCCACGGGAGAGCGGGGGGCGCCCGCTGTCGCGAAGCGACGGCGCGCCACGGCCTGCAGACTGTTGGAAATAATCCAAACTACTGTAGTTGAGTTGAGTCTTAGTTGGATTAGGAGAGAAATTAAGAGTAGGATTAAGACTCCTAGTTCTAGTTAGTTTGTATGAGGTTTTGTACCTATATAAAGGGGGCAGGTTGTAAGGATCAAACACAATGAAAACGAGATTTGTGAAAAGAAATAAAGAGAAACAAGAGCACGTGACATGCCTTTAGCAAAGTATTCGTGATGGTGTTTTGTGATTTGTTTTATGTGATCGATCTTTGAGCTAAAACCCAACAAGTGGTATCAGAGCCTTGTTCAAGGTCATCGGGTGGAGGCCGACGCGGCAAAGGCGTTGGTGAAAGCGACGACCGAGAAGATGGCTACGAAGGAGGGAAGCACATCTTTCCTTTATCCGATGCTAACGAAGAGCAACTACTCGCTATGGGCAATCAAAATGAGGGCATCGTTGCGTGCACAAAGAATTTGGGACGTAGTGGAACCAGAGGACTCAAGCAAGACGGACTCAAGCAAAACTATCGATAAGAAGAAGGATCAGATGGCACTAACGGCCATCTATCAAAGCATCCCTGAAGACAAGCTCGTTATGATCACCGAAAAACAGACAACTATGGAGGCATGGAAGGCACTGAAGACGATGCACCTAGGAGACGATCGAATCAAGGAGGCGAGGGTGCAAACCCTCAAATCCGAGTTTGAGAAATTACAGATGAAGGAATTAGAATCAGTCGATGATTTCGCTCTTAGGCTGACGACCATCACCAACGACATACGCGCGTTTGGCGAGAAGTTCGAGGAAACATACGCCATCAAAAAAATTCCTCCGAGCCGTCCCCTCAAAGTTTCTCCATATTGCATCTACTATAGAGCAATTTGGTGATTTCAAAACAATGACAGTGGAAGAAGTCATTGGAAGGTTAAAGGCTCATGAGGAACAATTGCAAGGCTACGGCAACAAAGATGAAGAGCATCTCCTGTTAACAAGATCAGAGTGGAGAGCAAGAGAAGAAGCTGGTCATGGACGTGGTCATGATGGATGTTGGGACAAATCCAAGGTTGAGTGCTATAACTGTCATGAATTTGGTCACTTTGCTTGTGAGTGTCCAGAAAAGAAGAAGAAAAAAGCACTACTCGTTACGGATGAAGAACCAACACTTTTGTGAAAAGTGTTGGGAGTATACTATAGTTAGTCGTTATTTTAGTCAATGAGTCGTGAGTGTGTGCGTTCATATTCTCGCAAGAGCAAGGTCTTGGTGTGAGGCCAGTGTGATTCGGTGAGAGGCCGGCGGCTGTGGTGTGAGATCATCGACGTAAGAGGAGTTGGTGCGATGCTAACTTGATCACATTGTAGTCAGTGAGATGCTGCTACAAGACGGACGGTGCGATGCCGTTGATGTGAGAAAGTGCGTGTACACGTCGGTGGAGTCGTGGCGTGAAAGTGCAACCAAGTTTGGATTAGGGAGAGATTGTTGGCAATAATCCAAACTAGTTGAGTTGAGTCCTAGTTGGATTAGGAGATGGATTAAGAGTAGGATTAGGACTCCTAGTTCTAGTTAGTTTGTATGAGGTTTTGCACCTATATAAAGGGGGCAGGTTGTAAGGATCAAACACAACGAAAGCGAGATTTGTGAGAAGAAATAAAGAGAAACAAGGACACGTGACGTGCCTTGGGCAAAGTATTCGTGATCGTTTGTTTTGTGATTTGTTTTATGTGATCGATCCTTGGGTTAAAACCCAACATAGACGGCGGCGAAGCGTACGCGGTCGAGCGGGGAGGCGACTCTCACGTAAACCATGTCGACGAGATCATTGGGGAACATGGACCACTATGTTACTGTTGCGCACGCACGTCTGCGTCCGAGGTTGCCGTCGCCAGCGGTCATGTGCGTCGATGCCATTGCCAATGTCGACCACGACGATGTAAGAAACGCTACTACAGAAAACACTCTCCCGAACGGTTCAAAATCAATATCCTACAAATGTGTTGCGGATGTGAAGTCTGTATCCTAGATGATTCTCGAACCGTCTGAGATAGACATAGATTCGAGACGGTCTAATACTCAGAATTGTCTGGGATTGATATTGCACATTAAAAAAAAGGTCAGTAGCGGTGCATCCCGTCTGGATGATATTGAACATTCCACATAATGTACAATACGAACCAAATAACCCAGGTCTAAGAATATTTGCATACCATGACCTCAGAATAAAAACAAACAATCTGAAGCATGAATCAATTACAATATGAACCAATCAACAAAAATTGGAGAAGGCAGGGAACAAGGCAGTGGGGCACCTGGAGAAGCACGTCGCCGACGAGGCAGAGCTGGTGTCGGTGCTGGGGGGATACAAGGGGAGTACCGGCTGTTCGTGGTGGGGCGGGGGAGGGACCACAACTCGTTGCTGACGGAGGGGCTGGAGGAGTGGGCAGAGTGCCTGGAGCTCTCCTCCCCCACACCTCGCCAGATCTGGAGACGTCCCGGCCCCTCTCCCTTCGCCGGATCTGGAAGATATATAACCCCACACCTTTCTAGATCTGGAGACGCCCGGCCCCTCTCCCTTCGCCGGATCTGGAAGATATATAACCCCACACCTTTCTAGATCTGGAGACGCCCGGATCTGGAGACGCCCGGCCCCTCTCCACACCTTTCTAGATCTGGAGACGCCCGGCCCCTCTCCCTTCGCTGGATCTGGAGAGCACCAACCTCCTCCACCTACCGGATCTGGAGGTGGGCTCCCACCTCACCTCCACCCTCTAGGATGGCGGCCACCACCACCATATCGGCAGTGCGAGTGGCGGAGGCGAAGGCAGGAGCATCGCCACGCGCCTCAACCTTCTGGGAGAGGGGAGATGGGAGGAGATATGAGGAGGAAGGGATCCGAAAGAGATGGGAGAGGATCGTGTGTGGTGGCTGATACGGAGAGGAGAAGAGTGACTTGGGAGTTTTGATGGGAGGCTGGAGTGGCTAGGGTTACACAGGAGGGTGGGGACGAGAGTAAATACGAGATCGTTGTTGGACCGGGCCAATAGCTCAAAATCGCAGACAATTACGACTCTGAGCGTCTGTGATTTAAAATTTTATACAGTTTGAACTGAAAATTGTCTCGAATAGCCAACACATTTAAGACAGTTCTTAATTAAGAACTAGAATGTGATTTTAATTAAAAACCGTTTTAGATAGTTTATACCATGTAGGCTAGACGTTTTTATATAGTGAAAGCAAGCTAGAAAGAAGACGATTTGTTTGATCAAATCGTCGGCTGCTGTTGCTTACATATTGCACGCGGCAGATGACACGGATACCAAGTCCTGTACAAACTCAACACTTATCTCCATTCTGCTTATCTTGCTACGAGCCTGCTTGATCTGCTAGTGACGACGGGTATGGCTACATCGTCATGCCACGCGGGTGACACATACGTCGCTACGAGCCTACGTACGTGGGAGGATGTGTTATGAGTAAGTGCTGTTTTCAGCTAAGCATTGCACCACATCCACTGACGTGTGTGGCCCGATAGCTGCGACAGACATGTGGTTCTTTTTGATAAAATCTGGTTTTGTTATATAGTTTTCTGAAATGAAAAGTCCAATATTTAGTCGATAGTTTTACTATTATATGTGGTTTTGTAAAATTTGCTCTAAATATTTTATATACCCGTCGATTTTCCCACTAATGTCAGCACAATAAAGACACGGGTACTTTTCTTTTGATAGTTAGTTTGTACCCCTTTAAATTATTATATCTCAAGAGAATCTAGAAGACGTGTGTGGATCTAGTTTAGTCGCAACTTACTGCCAGGTTCGAGAGTATATGAGTACGTACATCTACATGCAATTGTGTCCATTAATTATATTTGAAATTGAATAATCAAGGACTAAAGGTGATGCTGCACTCTCTTTTAATTTCATTTTGCACTCAACTTCACTACATTCTTTTGACGATCCTCAGTTTTACTCCTTAGGTATCTCAATAGGGCAAGGAGTTGTAGAGTCAGCCGTTGACTTCTCAATTCTTACATATCACCAAGAGTTGGTAATAAAATACTTCATCTATTTTATAATGTAAGACATATTTTGATTGGTTAAGATAAAACTTTAACCAATAATTACTTTTTTAGTATATAATTTATGTGACATAAACTTGATATTATTAGATTCGTATTCAAAAATACTTACTTATGATTCTGACTTTGTAGCACATAAACCACGTACTAATATTGTAATTGATGGTCAAAAATCTTGTCTTAACCAATCAGAATACGTTTTACATTATGGGACAGAGGGAGTAACTCATACTTATGATAGGTTGTTTTTTGAGCTGATTCTACATAAAGAGTTGCCACAATCTACAAAAAAACAATGATGTCAACTCTAGAGCTTTCACTCTCTGTTGAGTTTTACTCTTTACAGAGAGTCAGTTTTATTCTCTCTCTTTTCCCTTTACATCAATATTTATCCTATATGGCAGATGAAGAGTCAATTGATGTCACGTGTTTGTCCATAATACCTAGTTTAGGCGCAATTATTATGCCTATTAACTGATGCAACACTCTTTTGCATTTTATTTTGCACTCAGGTTCAATAGAAGATTAATACACGCCGGGTCAAAATTAGTTGATTGCACACTCTAAAAAGTTAATATGCTTTTTTAACCGGGAGAGTATTTTTTTTTAAATTAGCCATGTATTCGTCATGAAAACTACTACTCTATTTTTCTAGTATGTTATTGGAAAAAACAGTCAAATCATGCATTACCTGAGTAACATACAATGTTTTCTCTATTCATCAAAAAGACTTGCAATTAATAGATACCGTGAATAATCAAAAGCGACCTATATTTATGAAAAGAGAAAGTACCACACAAGTTGCTTCTCTCTCTCTCTCTATATATATATATATATTGAGTCCTTCATTAGAAGTGAAGATACGTACACAAAATAGTTGGAGTAATGGTGCAACCCACGTCGTCGTCCTTGCTCCTACAACTGTAACCATCCATCATCGACCAACCACCCTCTTGTAGTCTCTATCAAGTCTCCCTCTAGCTAGTAATACCGCGTCGCCTCGCTATTGCGACAAGACCGGCACGCACGCAGGGAGATCGATCGACAAGAATATCACTCGATCGATCGATCGAGGCGTGCACGTACCGTCAGGATGGACACCGGCGGCGAGGAGGAGGAGTTGGTCGCCGCCGGCGAGCAGCAGCCGCAGATGGAGATCGGTTGGCCCACCGACGTCCGCCACGTCGCGCACGTCACCTTCGACCGCTTCCATGGCTTCCGCGGCCTCCCCGTCGAGCTCGAGCCCGAGGTCGCTGCCAAGGCCCCCAGCGCAAGGTACGTTGCTTCCGCCGCTGGCCGGCCTCCCTCTCGCTCTCTCTCTCTCGGTTGCATCGATGGTTCTCCATTTCCATGCATGCACACGGACTCGGCACGTTCTTGCAACTCTGGCAGCTTCACCGGCGTGTTGTCTCCTTCTCAGCAAGACGGTGTTCGGCGTCTCGACGGAATCCATGCAGTGCTCCTACGACTCCCGAGGCAACAGCGTGCCGATGATCCTGCTGCTGATGCAGCGGCGCCTCTACGAGCAGGGCGGCCTCAAGGTGGAGGGCATATTCCGGATCACGGCCGAGGGCAGCCAGGAGCAGCAGGTCAGGGATCAGCTCAACCGCGCCGGGGCCGTGCCGGACGGCGTCGACGTGCACTGCCTTGCGGGGCTCATCAAGGCATGGTTCAGGGAGCTCCCCGGGGGGCTGCTGGACTCGCTGAAGGAGGAGGAGGTCACGCGGTGCCAGACGGAGGATGACTGCGCGCGGCTCTGCGGCAGGCTGCCGGCGGCCAAGGCGGCGCTGCTGGACTGGGCGGTGCAGCTCATGGCCGACGTCGCGACGGAGGAGAAGAGCAACCGGATGGGCACGCGCAACGTCGCCATGGTCTTCGCTCCAAACATGACACACGTAAGTACATTAATTAATTATATGAAAAGTCCACTTCTGTCCCCTTAATTCTACCCTGAGTTCAATTTTGGTTGCAAACTCTAAAACCGTTTAATTACTAAAATTGTTTTAGAGTTTGGTACCAGAATTAGTGAACTCTATGCAGAGCTGAGAATTAGTAAACTCTAATTACGATCAACGCCGCTAATGAGATGAAATTTTATTTACTCCATGCAGGCGGTGGATCCTCTGACGGCGCTCAAGTACGCGGTGCAAGTGATGAACTTCCTCAATCTGCTCATCGAGAGGGCACTCCGTCAAAGAGAAGACGAGCAGAAGAAGCAGCAACAGCCTAATTAACGCTTAAGCACGTAGTGGGATGCAAGTGTGAGAATTAATGACACTTTGGTTAATTCGATTAGTCTAAGAATTTTATTCATGTACCCTGCTTCTGTGTCGATTAAGCTGACTACTTGTACCTGAGCCTAGGATCGAGCGAATCAGCTAGCGGTGTGTGTTTTGTTTTTCCTTTCGGATATTTGTACCCTACGAATGGTTAATTTGACGTTAATTCCATATGTTATTTGTGACTGCACTCATGTACTTACTTTTTTTTGTAAAATCTAATCGGTGCTCATTTATTGGTTCTGCTAAACTCGCAATTCGCATCAATAACTTTTGTCTAATAATATTCTTTCATCCCTCCACCCGAAGGGTTCATGCCTATCGCGAGACGATGATAATATTGATGATTGGAATTTCTCTATACGAGTAATGAATGATCTCTCGTAGATGCGGTCCACATTTTTATTCTTAGAAATCATCAACAGATATTGGTTTCCAAACACATGATTGGAATTTCTCTATACGAGTAATGAATGATCTCTCGTAGATGCGGTCCACATTTTTATTCTTAGAAATCATCAACAGATATTGGTTTCCAAACACACCATAAAGGTAATGTGGGCTGGAAAAATCAAGCTCAAGGTTCATTAACTTTTGTCGATAAATTGGAAATCAAATATCCATACAGTAGAATCCTCTTCTTCTTTCCTCTGCTACAGTGCCCAGAGGCGAGCGGAAGGCGATTTCGAGGGAGTTCCCTCTCACCGGCGAGTCCGGCGGTCCGCCCCGGCTCAGGGGGCCTCCATGGCTCCTTGGGGTGGCGCGGACCTCGGCTCCTTGCTGGTGGGAGGGGGGAGTTTCTTCTTCTTCTAGTCTAGGGTTCCGTGGCGAGGGCGTCGAGGCGGTGGCGGCGTCCTGGCTTTGGATTTTGTTCTCCCTGCTCCGGCCCCGCTGCGGAGGTGCTCTTGTAGGCGCCGATGAGGAGCACGTGGAGTTTTTGGCGCGGTGGTCGTCTGGCACTTCGGCCTTGTGCGGTGGTGGCGGCGGGCCGCGAGGCGAGGACGGCGGTGCTGTCTGTTGGGGTTTGCGGCTCGAGGGAGAGGGATCTGGCTGCCTCCTGCGAGGTGGTGCGCCGATGAGCCCAGATCCGGAGCGGAAGGTGCTCGGGGTGCAGGTCCGGTTTGGATTTTGCCTCCAGCCGATGTTTTCTTCAGGTGTAGATCCAGCTTCAAGGAGCTGGTGGATGCTGCGGCTCATCAACGCCTTATGGCAAGGGGCTCTTCTGTCTCCTTGGTTGCGATCTGGCCGGCGTTGTTTTTCTTCTCTGGACATGGCTTCAGCGGAGGATGTGGACGCTCGGTTGTCGCGAGGAAGACGATGGACTCCAGGGTTTGTTTTGCTTCTTTCTTTTGGGAGAGTTCTTCGTGTAGCTGGGTGGCAACAGTGGCACCGTCTGTATCCTTTGCATTTGTTCGTACTTGTTTGCGTTCATGTACTGTTTTCCTACTCGTATGAATACAAGTAACGTATGCCTTCGGGTGTACGTCCTCAAAAAAAAATATCCATACAGTACAAGTTAATAATCGGCTTAACCTAGGCAGGCCGAATTCCACTTAAATACAGGGGGTCATCTGGAAAAATACGCACCAACAGTACAAGGGGGGCATTCTGCAAATCGTAGCCCGTCCAGAAAAACCCTTCTCTCTCCGTTCGTTTCCAGCCTCCGCTAGGGTTTCTCCTCCTCCTCGCCGCCGCCGCCGCCGCCGCCGCCTCGCCTCTCCGGCTCGCCTCCACAACCCCCAGGTAACGATGGTTCCCAGATCTTCTCTCCGCACCGCTACAATATCGATTAATCCCGTAGTTTCGATTCGATTCGTGCTTTGCCCGGTCTCGATCTGGGCGCAGAAAGATGCGCGAAATCTAGGGTTTTGTTTTATTTTGGTGTGCGTAGATGATACGGTTAGGCAGAATCGTTGCCTATAATCTCTGTTTCAGTGGGTAATCGGTTGGTTTATCTACATGCAGATCGCCGGCTTCGCTTCGTGAGCCGTCGCGCCGATGGCGGAGGAAGCCAATGTAAGCATTTCAGCCCTCACAAGTTGCCGCATTTTCCCTCCGTTTATGTGGCTCGTAGAGGCCTCCTCTTCTCAGATTTTGTGTCTGGCTAACTAACATGGTTCTCTTTTGTGGTTGTTATCTCCTTTCTTGGAGCAGGGAAAGAAGGAGGAGGAGGAATTCAGCACAGGACCCCTGTCCGTGCTCATGATGAGCGTCAAGAACAATACTCAGGTTGGTGGACTTCTTCTGGCAAGATCTTAGTTTAGCTAGGAGTGCAGTTTCCACTTAATCGTCTGTCTGCATTGATGCTCTGATTTGTCTGAATAATACACCCGCATACATAAGCCGAAAATCCAATTGCCTTAGGTGCTTGCGGTCCTTTGTGTGAACAGATCATAGTTTCGTCAATTGCCTTTGCTAAGTCCTGCGAAGTTAAATGCATTGTTGCGTAGTATGTGAGTACTTGACCATAGTTACTGTGCAGCCTTTGCCCTCGTATGAATGTTGCATTTCAAACCTGCCATTTTATTAAGCTCAAACAAATGTAACTCTATGTAACCTGACAGTCCTGTTTCAGCTTAGTCTTATTGTTTCTTAGTTAATTATGTCTCGTACCTTTTTTATTAGCTAAAATTTAGGAAGTGGTTTATTAGTCTCAATAGTCAGTATTGTATTGTATTTTGACAAGTGCAAGTATGTACTGTTTATGTGTCTGTATATTAGGTTCCCTGCTATTACCTTCACAAGCACTTCCACTATGTGTCCTGTATCATGTGGCTCCCAAATTGAAAATTTCTGGAGAATCATTATTATCAGTTGGGTTGTTATATAGTTCATTATGTGGGTATCTATTTAGTGACAGGGATGGTTGAGTTGGCTGCAAGATGGGCTACTGGCTGTTCCATTGAGTAATTCACTCACTCAACGTTTTTCTAATGTGTAGCCATTAGTGAACCCTTGGGGCCTAGTGCGCCATCAATCTTGATTATTTGTATGGGAAAGCTATTGGTTCTTTTCCTTGATAAGCTCATTTGCAATGTATAGGATAGCTATTCGTGAACCCTTGGGTTAGCCCAATGCACCAGCGATCTTGATTATTTGTATGGATAGGGAAAATAAGCTATTAGCTGTTTTGCTTGATAGGCTGCTAGAGGTATATTATATATGTTTTTTGTGAACAGGTCTTATTGTCACATATATCCGCTTGCTTGATGCCAGTTATGTCTTTGTAACCTTGATCCTTGGCTTGCTCAAGCACACTGCTTATATTCTACTACTCTGTAACAAATAATGCAGAAGTAGGTATCTGTGTGACTGCACTTCCGCAGATTGTAGATGATGTTTTCCATGCTAGATCCTAGTCATTGTTCTGATAATGTATGCTTCTTCTGCCTTAGGTACTTATCAACTGCCGGAACAACAAGAAGTTACTTGGTCGTGTGAGGGCATTCGATCGGCATTGCAACATGGTTCTTGAGAACGTTAGGGAGATGTGGACTGAGGTACGTGACACATTCTCCGAACTGTCATATTGTTTCCTTGTCTCGTGTTGCTGTATTCAGTAACCTCTGCTGCTCATGTTACAGGTTCCAAAGACTGGCAAAGGCAAGAAGAAGGCTCTTCCGGTGAACAAGGACAGATTCATAAGCAAGATGTTCCTCCGTGGGGATTCCGTCATCATTGTTCTCAGGAACCCGAAATGAGCTACACGAGGCCTTGTACACCACAAGAGTCTCTTCACTAAGCTGCTATTTAGTATGTTTGCCCAATGCTCTAAATGGGGCAGTGTAAGAGACGATTGTTGAGCCAGAATAGCAGCAGTATTGATGTAAGTGTTGTAGTTGGGATGTTATGAGTTTACCTCTCTTGTATCTAACTTGCACCCGTAGTTTTTATTTGGATCATCATTATATCTGCTGAAGACAATTTGGAAATTCAGTGTTTTGTCTTCGATTCTGAGTTTGTGAATTGGTAATTGCGCATTTCAATGTATGGCGATGTCATGTCTCCATCCTTTATATCACATGTTAGCGCCATTGATACGCACCACATTTTTCGGATATCGAATACTGACGGTATTCACAGTGAGATGCAGTAGACACTGAGCAGGTTGCTGTCTGGGAGGGTGAGTAGCAAATCAATTGCAGGAAAATAGTGATTACTAGTTGTAATGAATTCTTAGATCACTAATCGGGTCCATAGCTCAGTGGTAGAGCAATTGACTGCAGATCAATAGGTCTCCGGTTCGAACCCGGATGGGCCCTTTATTATTTTTGCAGCGTTAGGCTTCATTTGGTTTTGGCAGTTGTACTTCAAAACTTATTCCTTTTTTTTTGGCAGTTTTTCTCAGATGTACAGCAACCATGCATGTGGATTGTGTTGCGAACCGACGTCTTCTCCAGAGGAGAACGCGCACGTGTGATCAATTAAGCAACTGCTAATGGCAGTTGCTAATGACTACAAAGGGACGTGTCCCATATTCTTGCAACTGCCATCCCTTTGATCTCTATATATATGTGTAAACATCAATGAATCAATATAAGAAAATCACTTGATCTTGTGCCCAATTGCTGTCTCAATCTCTGTTCTACATTCCATTTTCTAATACGTCATCAGCACTTAGTTTCTACCACCAGAGCACACCGGCCAACAGTGAAGTACTCCGGCGAACTCCGGCCAAAGAAACAAAGCAGAAGAAAGGTGAGGAGAATGGCAGAGCAGATCATTCAAGAATTTCTAACTATTCTTGCCACTGTAGAAGTCGCCATCACCTCTATCCTCGAACCATTGGCTTCACCACCGCGCCGGCGCCGTCGCCGTGTTCGCCGGAGACGCAGAAGCCGCAACCACCGTGCGCTTCATCTTCCGACAATGGCCGCTTGGATTTCGGCCCCTAATCGCCTTCTTGCCATGGCATCGTCGGCTCCATCAGGCGCTTCGGCGGCTGGCGGCCCAACGCGCCCTCAACGCCGACGCCTGTGGGGACCCCTCCCGCTCTCCCCACCGCGAGCCTCCTCGCCTTGGCGCCCGTGGCCGGCCACGCCTTCCTCCGGCAACGGTGGAGCTCCGGCTCATTCAGCGGCGCATGGGGAGATCTCCGACCCCGAGCTCGCCGCCCCTCCGCCACCGCCGCTCTCCAACGGCCTCCTCACCGCATACGGCTCCCCGCCCTCCAATGGCGGGCTCGCGAACGGCGGGCACCGGCTGGTCCTCCGGCTCCGGCCTCGTCAATGGCGGTCTCGCCCACCCACACGCCCTCTCCAATGGCGGCGGCGGGCGGCTCTCCAACGGTGGCGCGGCCCCGGCGGCGCCAGCTCCCGGCTCCACCCCTCCCTCCGCCGGCTCGGCGTCCTCGGCTGCTTCGGCGCCCGCCCGCCTCCTCGCGCACGCGGCGGCGACCGCCCGACCTCCGGCGACCCGCGCGACGGCCCTGCCCCCGCTCCACCCGACGGCCCCTCCTCTCCAGAGCGCACGGCAGCAGCGGCGGCGGCGGTTAGGGTTAATCCCTAACCGCCCAGCCCTTTATCAAGGAGGTGCTCGGATGGGCTGTTGGGCCAGCCGGCCTACCTCACGGGCCCAACAGGCCCCGCAGGCCAAGCCAGGCCAACAGGCCGGCACCAAAAAGGCCCATCCGGGCTGAAAAAAAAACCTAGGGGAAGTATATTGCAGTTTAGCCCCTAGGTTATTGCATATTTGCATATTATTCTACATCAGTAGCATAATATTTCTGTTTAGACCCTCAGATGTATTATTAATTGCACTCTAGTCCCTAGACTTTTACTGTTTATTGCAAATTGAGCCCTCAGGCTTTACGCAATTTACACTTCAGACCCTCAGGTCGGGGCATATTGCATATATCAATATGTAACTATGTACTATGGGTGTATTACCTTCGTAATACTATAGTATATTATCGTTTTATATTATGCACTTTAATTTGCAATTTATTTCTTTAATGTTTTATTGCAAATTCTATCTTTTCCGCTTATAATTCTATTTTAAGCATCATTTAGCTTTCAAATCGTGGAAAATTATGCAACTTTGCGCATATTTAAGTGATTATCTTCTAAAAATTTGGTAAATTGCATAAGGTAATGGAGTCTATATTAATGGCTGTGATTGTAGCATCGCCCGTTCTTTGCAACGGAGTCCATAATATTAGCAGCGATTAATTTCGTCCATTATTGCGAGGTCTACACCGTTTCACGGTGACTACCTTCAAAGTGCAAATAACCAAAATTCAAAGTATAGAGACTATATATTTGGCGGTGATTGTAGTATCACCCATTTCCTCAGAAATGGAGTCCAGAAATATTAGCGTCGATCTATATCGCCTATACTCTAATGAAGATCTACACTTGGGTCGTTAAGGAACCATCCTGACCTAAATTTTACGAAATCCTTTGCATCATTAAAATTTACTCTCAAGTAAATTAATATAAGCATGATCATTTCATGCAGGACAATGGCAGACATATCCAAAAAGGACTTTGCCGAGCTTGCCCTCGATGGAAGCAACTACTTGACTTGGGCCATGGACCTTAAAATCAATCTTTTAGGTCGTGGTCTTGGTGCTACCATAAACTCTCCTCAAGAAGGTGATGAGCCTATATCAGGGAGAATGAAATATGCATCTTTGCATTTTATACGGCATCACCTTCATTCCGATCTCAAAACCGAGTATCTCATGGAGGAAGATCCACTAGCCCTATAGAACGCTCTCAAGGAGCGATATGACCAACAAAGAGCAGTTATGCTACCTGAAGCTCAACGCGAATGGTCCAACATTCGTTTTCAGGATTTTAAATCCGTGGCGGAGTACAACTCCGCCATCCATAAGATCAATGCTAAGTTGAGATTCTGCGACAAGGCCGTTTCTGACGCCGATCTAATTGAAAAGACCTTGTGCACTTTCCACCCCTCCATGCGCATATTGCAACAGCAATACCGCCAACAGAAATATACTAAACATTCTAAGTTGATGTACACGCTTCTTCAAGCTGAGAAGCATGATGAACTTCTTATGAAGAATCATCAAAGTCACCCAACGGGCACTATGGCATTACCAGAGGCTCATGCCAACACTCAGAACAAATTCAATGGTCGTAAAAGGAACCGCAAAGAGTTCAAAGGAAAGTGGAAACAAGGCAACAAGCAGAAATCCAACAAGTTTGATAAGGGCAAAGGACATTTCAAGAAAAATGACTCCAAAGACAACTCTCAAGTTTGTCAAAGATATGGATGTATGAATCATCATACAAAGAAATGCCGAACTCCAAAGCACCTGGTTGAGTTGTATCTCCAATCCAAAGGCAAAGACAAACAAGTTCAAGGGGCGAAATTTGAAGCTCACTTCAACGAACAACCAGATATCACCCTGGAAGCAGAAAGTTCCCAAACTCTTCATCAGAAGGAGAACCAAGCTCAAGTCAAGAAAGATGAAGACCCCATGGACATTGATGACATGCTTGTGGAATTCAATTCCCAAGACATGTATGGAGATCTCAATTAATCTCCAAATTATCATAATATATGTCTCTAGCCTATATTGTACGTACTAAGTTGGGAAAGACGTACTATATTGTCCAATTATTGTATTTGTATTATTATTATGTACCTTAGACATAATATTTAATGTATGTGTTCTATATAAATTCAAGTTCTTAATGAATTCTCTTTATTTTATATAGAAGTTTGAAGACAATCCAATGGAAGAGGAAATGTGTTTAGTGGATAGTTGCACCACTAACACAATCTTAAGGGAAATGAAATACTTCCAAACTCTCAAGAAGAGTAAAGGAAACATTATGACTATCGCTGGTCGCGATGCTATGATCATTGGCTCTGGTCAAGCCACCATCATTCTCCCTATGGGTACGAAAATTACAATAGAGGATGCACTCTCGTATCCCGATTCAACTCGTACCCTACTCAGTTTCAAAGATATCCGCAAAAATGGTTTCCATGTTGAAACTTGTGATGAGAGCAATGGCGAAAGCCTCCTCATCACTAAAAATGACAGATACGAGAAACAAATACTTGAGAAAATTCCTTCCCTCAAAACCGAATTGTACTACACATACATTAAACCAATTGAACATGTTGCGTATAAAATAATTTTTCAAAATCTTTACAAGTTCAAGGTATGGCATGATCGCCTTGGTCATCCTGGCATAGGGATGATGAGAAAAATTATTGAAAATTCTGTTGGTCATGATTTAAGACTTGCAAAATTCCCTAAATCCTCAGATTTTGTATGCACCGCATGTGCTACAGGGAAATTAATCTTAAGACCCTCTTATCTTAAGATACGAAATGAACCACTTAACTTTCTTGAACGCATTCAAGGAGACATATGTGGTCCGATTCAGCCATTATCTGGACCATTTAGATACTTTATGGTTCTAATCGACGCATCTACAAGATGGTCGCATGTGTGCCTATTGTCCACAAGGAACCATGCATTTGCCAAAATAATTGCTCAAATTATCAAATTAAGAGCAAATTATCCTGAAAACAGGATAAAAATCATTCGAATGGATAATGCCGCAGAATTCACTTCTCGTGCATTTAATGATTATTGCCTAACATTAGGCATAACTCTAGAGCATTCTGTACCTTATGTACACACTCAAAATGGTTTGGCTGAATTCCTTATTAAAAGAGTCAAATTAATTGCTCGACCACTCTTACAGAATTCAAACCTACCAACCTCTTGTTGGGGACATGCGGTTTTACACGCCGCGGAATTAATTCAAATTCGTCCAACTGCTTATCATACGGCTTCCCCGTTGCAGTTAGTACGTGGAAATCAACCAAGCATTTCCCATCTGCGTCAATTCGGTTGCGCTGTATACGTGCCGATATCACCACCGCAGCGTACACAAATGGGCCCTCACAGAAGATTGGGGATCTATGTGGGGTACAATTCTCCGTCAATAATTAAATACCTCGAGCTCCTAACAGGGGATTTATTTACAGCCCGGTACGCTGATTGTATCTTCGACGAAGATAATTTCCCGGCATCAGGGGGAGATAAAGACAAGTACCACAAAGAATGCCGAGAAATAGATTGGAATGTCACGGGCATTCAAGCCTTAGACCCACGTACTAAAGAATCTGAATCTGAAGTTCAGAGAATCATAAATTTGCAACACATTGCAAATAACCTGCCATATGCATTTACTGACCATAAAGGTGTAACAAAATCTCATATTCCGGCGGTTAATGTGCCAGAAAGAGTGGAGGTACCTAATAAAACCACTCAACTCCCTAATGAGAGCAAAAGGGGGAGAACTTCTACCACAAAGGATCCAGCTTCTCAAAAGCGCCCGCGGAAACAAAGGACTCTAAATCCTCAAACAGTAAATGCAAATCAATCTCAAAAGGAGAAACACTTGTCGGATGCTCAACATCCACAACCCAGCAAAAATATGCACATAAATTTAAGTGCTGGGACATCGGAACAACCTAACTCAAATGTTGAGGAAAATCACAATGAGTTAGAAGATGATAATGAAATGTCCATCAATTACATTGATTCAGGAGAATCTTTTAAAAGAAAGACTACAGTTGTCGACATTTACTTCTCCTCGAAAATTGCTAAGAACCTTCAATGGGATCCAGAACCTAAGTCCATGGCAGAGTGCCTCAAGCGCTCAGACTGGCCCAAATGGAAGGAAGCAATTGAGGCAGAATTGCGCTCGCTCAAGAAAAGAGAGGTATTTACTTCAGTAATATCAACTCCTCAAAATGTCTTCCCTGTGGGAGCAAAATGGGTTTTCGTTCGAAAGAGAAATGAAAACAATGAGGTGGTGAGATACAAAGCGAGGCTTGTAGCACAAAGGTTCACGCAGAGACCCGGCATCGATTATGATGAAACCTACTCTCCTGTTATGAATGGCATAACGTTCCGATATTTAATATCTTTGGCAGTACAGATGAAATTGTCTATGCAATTAATGGATGTTGTGACCGCATACTTATATGTGTCACTTGATTTGGATATTTACATGAAAGTCCCTGATGGGCTTAAAATCCCGAATCAAAATATAAATCGCAACATGTATTATGTAAAGTTACAAAAGTCAATTTATGGCTTAAAACAATCGGGAAGAATGTGGTACAACCGATTGAGTGAATTCCTTCTTCAGAAGGGTTATTCAAACAATGATGATTGCCCTTGTGTATTCATAAAGAAATCATCAAAAGGATTTTGCATCATCTCGGTGTATGTCGATGATCTCAATATCATTGAAACTACACAAGACATACAAGAGGCAAGTAATCATCTAAAGACGGAATTCGAGATGAAAGATTTGGGTAAAACCAAATTCTGCTTAGGTTTACAACTTGAGCACTTTCCCTCAGGAATCCTTGTACATCAGTCCGCTTATATCCAGAAAATCTTGGAAAAATTCAATATGGCTAAATCATATCCATCCAAGACTCCTATGGTCGTTCGATCTCTTGATAGAGACAAAGATCCATTTAGACCTAGGGCCGATGACGAAGAGATATTAGGACCTGAAGTTCCTTATCTCAGTATCATCGGAGCACTAATGTATCTAGCAAACTGCACCAGGCCTGATATTTCATTTGCAGTTAATCTATTGGCTAGACATAGTGCATCCCCTACTAAAAGGCATGTGGTAGGTGTCAGGAATATCCTCAGATATCTCCAAGGCACAAAAGATCTTGATTTATTCTATCAGAAAAACTAGGATATGGCTATAGTTGGATATGCGGATGCTGGCTATCTATCAGATCCCCATAATGCCAGATCTCAAACTGGATTTGTATTTCTACATAGTGGAACAGCCATATCATGGAAGTCCTCAAAACAAACTTTAGTGGCTACTTCCACTAATCATTCTGAAATAATCACATTATATGAAGCTTCACGTGAATGTGTATGGCTTCGCAGAATGGTTAACCACATTCAACGATCTTGTGGAATTGATTCCTTAGAATCACCGACTGTTATCTATGAAGATAATTTTGCTTGTATTACGCAAATGCAATCAGGTTACATAAAGAGCAATATCACGAAGCACATTGCTCCTAAATTATTTTATCCCCATGAATTGCAGAAAAATGGGGAAATCGAAATCTTGCAAACTAAGTCTTGTGAGAATCTTGCAGATTTATTTACAAAGTCCCTACTAACGTCTTTATTCCAGAAATATGTTCATGGAATTGGTATGAGACGAATTCGAGACTTGCAAGGTTCAGGGGGAGTGAACTCCTAAATATAACCTGATAAATTGATCCTCAGATCATAACATATATTGTACTCTTTTCCTTTATGAGTTTTTCCTAAATGGTTTCTCATAAAAGGTTTTTAATAAGGCAATACTAATACAAGCACAGTATGTCATATTGTTTTCTCCTTATTTTTCCCACTGGGTTTTAAAGAAATTTTCCATGACATATTTTCTACATACATTTCTCCTCAAGTTTTTCCCACAGGGTTTTAGAGGAGTTTTTCAGATGCTATACAAGATAAAATTGATCAAGGGGGAGTGTTGCGAACCGACGTCTTCTCCAGAGGAGGACGCGCACGTGTGATCAATTAAGCAACTGCTAATGGCAGTTGCTAATGACTCTACAAAGGGACGTGTCCCATATTCTTGCAACTGCCATCCCTTTGATCTCTATATATATGTGTAAACATCAATGAATCAATATAAGAGAATCACTTGATCTTGTGCCCAATTGCTGTCTCAATCTCTGTTCTACATTCCATTTTCTAATAGATTGCACACAAGAGATGAGTCAAACAGCAAACAAATGCCCAGCAGCAGTGCCTCCGCTTCAACATGATAATTAAGAATGCATTTGCAGTTTGACAATAAAACAAGTACTGCGTTTGTTTACCAATTTCACTACTTTACAATAATATCTGTTCCCTTTCTACCATGAGTAAATTCCTAGATTGTAAGACTAGAGATCAAGGAAGTGAGCTGCTAACACTCTTGGATTTCCTTTTTATTTCTACCAAGGAGTTCTCATGAATGAGAGGGGAAAAAAATCAAGAAAGTAAAATGTTAAGCTTGAAATCATCATGTAATTAACCCAGTCCTTCAATGAAAGGTCAATTAACATTGCTTTGCTGTGTTAATCATCACTTCACCCCTTCTTCGCATTCACTTGTGCTCTCCCCATGCTCCATGCCCTGAGCTGTGGCACCCTGACCGTGCTACTGCCATTGTTGAACGCATACATGCGAGTGCCTTCGTCATCGATGAGCGCCACAGGGTAAACTCTGGCCATGATGCAGACTCTGCCACCGCCACCGAAGCTCTCCACCGCGGACCGATCAATCTGCATGACGGCAGAGACATGATTGTTAGAGATTCCGTTTTCAATTCTTACGTCGCATGAAGAACAGAAATGGTTAAGCCTCCCAACTCACCAGAGTTCTGAGAGATATATTCTTTTCCTTTTCAAGGTCAAATTCAAAGAAGCCTCCATAGGCTGGTGTGTACAGTCCTGGTCTCAGGGATGACCTGTAAAAAGAAAAGAAAACTCTCTTGCTTTATTGATGGCAAAATCATAAGATGTTTTAAGAACACTAGAAAATGGCAAAATCACAACAGAGCAATGCTAATTAACCTTCTTAGATCAGAGCACATAAGGATCATGTACTTTTGCTGTGATTTGTAAACTCTGAAGTGCACAGCAGTGTGCTCCTCCATGTTGTCAGAGGCCAGGACAACTAGTCCAAATGGCCCTATGCCACCATGAATCGATGCACCCGCTTCCCGGCAATGCTTCTCGGCGTCCAAAAGCCAGGAAGGATCAAAAGGATCAGCGTTATCGATGGATGTCAGCTCAAAATCTATCTCTACATCAGCCTGTTTCAAGAAAATGATGTGCCAGATTAGCTACAGTTTCTTTGAAGAACACAAAGAAATGGCTGAACCGAAGAATATATATGTGAACCTTTTAGGATAATTTTTTCTGATTTGTACAATTATTTACCACAAGACTGAACAGATTTAACTGACACGGCACATTGTTGAAGTCAAAGGTTTCTCTGGAAGATCAAGTACGCATGTGTGTAAAAAAAGAAAGGAACTTGCCTGCAAAGTATCAGTTCCCTTAATCTCAAATAGGTCACCCTTTTTCAGCTCTATTCCTTGATGGCTGATTTCAATTCTTCGAAGGGATTCGACCTCTTCAATTGGCCATTGCAGCAAATGCTTGCCATCGCTATCTAACCAAATTGTCCTGGGGATTGCCTAAATATAATAACAAAAGAGGATACACATTTTACACTGATATCCTAAATCGGTTAAATCATTAATTCCATATGAAACAATTATATCCAATCAGGGGCGGACCGGCAGATTTTCTTACATGGATTCCAGCCCAACCTTTTGCAGCATCATCTGACGAGCTATCTGTCTCATTAGTCCAACCCCATATGATCCTCCTGCCCTTTTGCGAATCGAAGAATGACTTTGAAGCATAGTAATTGCCGTAGTCGATCCTCGACCACAGCCGTCGGTCATCTATGACAGCATCTGGCACAAAGGTATCACTTTTCAGATCATAGACCCCAATCATGTACTTGTCACAGTAATCCAGGCTCATTTTGAGGACATGCTTGGCGCCATTCGGGATCGCTGCAGAAAGGTCCAGTCCACCGTTATTGCCAGGCAATACCGCAAAGAAATCTGGGCACTCCCACATGGAGGAGGCATTGGATGAGTACAGTGGGTGATCAACTCTAGTCCACTGCAAAAAGTCCTCACTTTTGTACAAAAGTGCCGAACTGTAGCCATTCAGCTCAGCTCCAATTGCAATCCTCCATAGCCCATCCGGTCCAATCCAACCGGTTGTTGGATCTCTGAATTGACCTGGGATCAGGCCTGGCCCGACCGGTTGGATCACCGGGTTATTGTCCAATTTGGTCCATTCCCTCAGGTAGGGGTCAGATCGGTTTTTGGGAACCACAATGTTTTGAACCTGACGCTTCTCTTGGTCGGCACCAGTGTATATGATGATTGGTTGATCATTGGTGAGAATTGTGGCTGAACCGGTCCAGCAACCATTTATGTCGCTTGGGGTATCCCGTTCTATTGCAGGTTCAAGCCGGATCCAGTTGATGAGGTCTGTTGAGACCGAGTGGCCCCAAACTATGTTACCCCAGAGGGAGCCATTCGGGTTATACTGGTAGAATTCGTGGTAGATGCCATTGTAGTACATAGGTCCTGAAATTTAAGATAATGTACGTTATCTAAAAATTTAAGACAATATAAGTTGTATGGATGCTGCAGGTTCTTCTTTTTTATTTAATAGTGTTTCGTGCGCGAGATATTCATACCATTTGGATCTTTTGAGTTGTAGATTTCCAAGTATTGCCAATCCATCGGATATTTGAAAAAGATGAGAGAACGTCAAAGACTTGCAACAAATGTACAATTAATAAGATCTGATAACAGGTAAACAGGAGCAAAGATGCTAGATCCCAAAACAAGTCAGCATTTTTATTTCAAATTAAATAAAATAAAACATGTCAGTACTTCATTACTTTCCTATTATGGATATAACAGATTTGTTAAATATTTCAGACATATATTACTTTCCTGTGCTTAACTGAATGCTTTCTGACAGAAAGTAGCACTAACAGTAGAGCAAATATGGATATTTTCAGAGAACACTAGCCAAGATGGAAGTGGCATACACCTCGGTGAGAAGATATATAAGACGCTTTCTAGGAAATTAATTCATCATTTCTGCAATGGATACTACTGCAGCGCCTTAAACTGAGCACCTATTGTGTGGAACATTCAGCAAGAGAGTTGCACAAATAACGAGTTGGCTACCTACCTTTTCCCTCTCTAATAATTATTTTTTGACACGAAAACAGTGGAAAATGAGCCTATTGCAAATATATTATGTATATTTTAACAAATATCATGAAATATGAGCACACAAAATTAAGGTCAGTTACTAGGTTTAACTTCTCCAGCTTGGCAAAATACTAGCCAATCAGATCACTTACTTTTCTTGAACCAAGGAAACCACACCAAATCAGATACAACCTCCCTGATTGCTTACAACCAAAAGTGAACAGGCAACCAAAAAAGCTGAGAAGAAACCACACATACATACACACAGACACAGACACAGACACATACCATTGATCCAGTTCTTGGGAGGTTGGAAGTGGTAGGCAGTCCTGTACCTCTTGCTGACAATGGAGGAGACCTTTGGAGACTGTGGGTACAGGAAGACTCTCTCTCCATTGCTGCTGATGAGAAGGTTGGATTCACAGCAGAAGAGGACAAGGAGGAGGAAGGCCCAAGCTTTGGGCATGGGGGCCATGGGAGAAGGAGAGGAGATTAGATGGGGATGTGAGATGAGAAGACTTTGTTAACTTGATTAGGTGACCAGTGGTGGAAGTAATGACACTTGCTTAGGCTGGTCCAAAGAGGTTTTCAAAGTTTTACCAGGTAGATATTTTTTATGGAAGAAACGGTTTCAGAGGGATATTTATTTATTTCCACTTGCTGTTCATTTTCCATCCAGAACCTTGCACTGTTGCAATATCATGGAAAATGTACCACGTCCAGTTCCAAGTGAAGGAGCCACAAAAAGAGATGTGTTCCTAGAGTCCACAGGGGATAGTACTAAATGTGATTTTCTGGATGTGAAATATTTCTGGAAAAGATAATTTTAAGAAAAATAAATTTAGATGAAATGGTTGAAAATCTACTACAATGGTGAAAAACCAGCGTTCCTGAGGCCGGTCCCACTGTGATGCGTTCCGGGTCCAATCCAGTTCGCGGGGAGCGTGGTGAAGCATGTTGTAGGTTCCTCTGGTCCTCCCCCATCCACTTCTTCTTCCTCCTGCTTCGAATTCTTCTCCGTTTTGTTGTCTCCGCCGTAATGCCATGGCCTCCGTCGCCGGCTGAAAAACAAAGCTATGGCTTAAAGAATCTCCATGAACCAATCTAAGAATCATTAGTGCATTTTTATAGGACTCGCTTCATGGACTTCCAATAAATCAGAACGCCAAAGAAATAAAAGATCCAAAAAGATGACAGCTGTGGGATTTGAACCCACGCCCTTTCGGACCAGAGCCTAAATCTGGCGCCTTAGACCACTCGGCCAAACTGTCTGTGCTGTTCAATTCAGTGTAACAATCCTATTTATTAGCTTTTCCAAACTAAAACGATTTTTCTCCGGAAAACTGGAGCAAACACATGAAACGACTCTTTAGGTGGGCTTAACATAATTTCAGGACGAAATACATGAAAAGAAAATTTTCTGCTAAAATTAGGTCAAACGACAATAAACGAAGTATCGCATGCTCCGAGATGGTGCAAGTCGTTGGAACCCCAGACTTGCTCTGCATTCAGGTTTTGTGCGACGCAAAATCTAAACAGAAACCTTCGTTATCCTCACTCCATTTCATTGATCGGTTACGATAATGTAATTAGAATTTTTCCAGAATACGTATAAGTGGCAACCAACCAAATAAAAATGACATCTGTCAGTGTACCAGACCATGTTTTACAAGGGCGGTTCACCATGGACTATGTGAGGAAAACATCAACAGAAGAAAGAGGTGACAGTAAAACATTGCAATTGCAACTAGGTTACCGAATCTTGACTACTTATATAACACAATACTCATGCAGTTCAGACACGCTTTGTTGTACGGATCCATGTTAGCTTCCAACAAGGGAATTTTTCTTCGGTGTGGAGAACGCGAAGCAACCATGAAACGGCTCTTCTTCTTGGGTACTCCTTGCACCTTTACCAATCTTCATCCAGGGTGGCCCTGTGGAAGCACAGCACCGTGCACACAAGAATGAAAAAGGACGTGAACTCGATGAACATGGCCCCGGTCTCGATCAGGCCAGCATGCCTCAGAATTGCTGGGATAGCAATGCTTCCCATGGCAGACGCGCCAGTCAGAAACTTTGCAGCATTGATCCACCTGAAAAAAGAGATGCCTCACCTGATTATCACTATTATGATAGCAAATGCAACGACAAGTAACCAAAGTAACCTTGACCTATTTTAGGTCTGTCTGTTAATTCTATATACTACTCCGGCGTGCAAGGTGCAGTTTACTGCTTTCCCAAAGGTAACAAACAGCGCCAAAGATTAGAACTTACGCTCCACCCTCTCTGCTAGTCAAGAACCGTGTGGATCCATCACCGAAGAATAGGCATGGCATTGGTACAAGGACATACATGAGTGCTGCAGAAGTATAAGAGTGTCAGCAGGACACAGGCACTTGGTCACAGTGATTGAGGAGGATAACAAACAAACAATCACCTGCTAACATAGGCCACCAGTTGTTGTATAAAGCACATGCCTGCACCACAAAATAAGAATCAGAGAATCCAGAAGTAACAGCTTAGTCAAATAACAAGAGCATGACGGTCTTATGCTACTCTTTAGTCTTCATATGGAAATAATGTAGTTCAATTGCAGGTTGATGGTGCTATAATCTAAACAATATTTGTGGGCATTGACTGTAAGGTGCCTTTTCTAACATGTGCGGATCCTATTTGAATAGGATGCTCCTACAATCACCCTGACCAGCAATGGTGCTACAACATCACTAACTTTTGTACATTACATGCCTCTTTGGCACAATCGTACACTGGACTAACTAACATGAATGAGTTGTAGAAACATAAGGTGAAATCAATTTGTCAGATTCCCACTTCACAAAGTTACTGAAACAGACAGTGAGCAAAACAATATTTAATTGCCAATGTATAAAGCTTTCAGAAGCCTAATTTGGTCCATAGAGGCTAAGAGAAGCTTTAAATAAGTGAGCATAGCCTACCAGGATTTGCAAAAGAATGCTCGTGGAGAACATACAAGCAAGTCCAGCGAGCCTGTAACAGAAGAAATTAAATCAATAATACTTTGTTTAAATGTAAAACACTAGTTAGAAAAGATTCAGAATAATAAACTCACACTGTCAAAGTCAAGCACACACCAAGAGTAAGTTGACAGCATCATCCAGCACAAAGGTACGAAGCAAAGCGGACAAGGAACATGTAAGTTAGTCAAACTTTTGAAGCAATTTGCAAGAGAACAAATAAAGATGTTATGAGCTATTCACGGTACAAGAGTCAAAGAAATAATTAATGTTGAAACTGGATTCTATCAGCAGAAAGCTAACTGTTCATTTACAACATTAATTCTCTGAAATGGATAAGCTAGCCTGTATGCCATATTTAACTGAAACACTTTCCTCCTATCTTAGATCAAAGCACTCTAAGGACTTAATAGCTCCTCATTACACATGAAGCGGACATTCAAAATAATAACAATAATCACCTGAATCAATGTTTTCAGTGCCATGAATCTTCTATTCATAGGCAGATAAATTATTTCCATCTTTTTCCTGGTAAGCAAGGCCTTGTATCCTCAGTATATCCTCGACAGCAATTTCTGAGAAAGCACATCTAACTCTACCCTAAACTAAATGCACATATCAAAAGTTTGTATCCTAGAACTCAACCAAATTGTAATAATCTATGCTTTACATAAAGCCTACACATGCTCAGGGGCAACAGTTATGTGATCCTAGGAAGAGCTCAGTACTGGTCTTAATAGCAAAGAATAATCCGCACGCCACACTTAAAATTTCCGACTATCACCCATATTCTGTTGATAAGTTGCAGATGAACTAACCAACCGGTACTGGAGGATACAAATGCATTGCATGCCCTGTTCTAGACACATAAGTATTCCACACCACAGTTGCTAGTGGCAACACACAAGGCCCAACACCAAGACCAAAACATCCTACATGTAATCCGCTCAGGATTTCTACGAATGAAACTAAACAGAACACGCTGATTCGAGCACACCGCGTTCGCCCATACTAAATCTATACACTTCCCACTAATTCTCGAGTATACTCTACACATGTCAGCCTCATCCACACTAATGATCCAGCCCAGGCGCTTTAGTTTGCTCCAAAACCAAACAAAGATGCAGCAGACCTCACAACCGCGAACCTTAACGCACATCATCCGTAACCTATTGGGGTTGCCAGACCCTTACTCGCAAAAAGCACCCACCAATCCCAACACTACCTCGTGGTTGATTTACCCGTCGGAACGAACCCTAGCAGCCCAACCCCCGAAGAGCAGCACCCGAATCGGCGCTCAAACGACGTGGAGATCGGAGGAGAGCTCGAAAAACTTGGTAAATTCTACTGAGAAGCACTCGAATCCCTCACCTTCCACGGTCATCGCCATCTTCGCGGGCGCGGTGAATCTCCGCGACGAGCGAGCACTTCTTTCCTCCTTCCTCACCTCACCTCTCGAACCAAACCGGGATGTGTTAATTTCTGTCAAACAAAAAAAGGGATGTGTTAATATGACACTGGCAGGTGGGCCCACTTAAATCGGAGGCCCACCTGTAAGGCCTTCTATTTGACTTGAAAGTCTCGTGGGCTCGTGCGCGTTAGGGTACCACGCGTTTGGAGCTCAGCTCTCTCGGCGGCGGCGGCAGCAGCGGAGCAGGCGGCTTCCATGGCGCGGCTCAGCGTGGAGCAGGCGGCGCGGGAGGCCAGGTCGGCCGGCAACGGCGCTATGGCCCTCGACCTCTCCCACCGCTCCCTCTCCGACGTCAGTAGAGGAGCTCCTTCCTTCTCCCCTCCCGCGTCGGCTGGTTTCCCGCTTGCTCATCCTTGCTGCGCTGTGTGTGCAGGTGTCGTGCCTGGGAAGCTTCAAGAGCCTGGAGCGCCTCGACCTTGGCTACAACTGCCTCGTTACACTCGAGGTAGATTACACACTGAGAAACTCCACACTGTGCTCGATGGACAATGGCACAATGTTATGTTACATACAGTATTTCGTGAGAAAATGCAGGTTAATGATGTAGGCTTTGATGTAGATTCTTGGTGATGTCTCACCTCTCTGGATATATGCTACCGTTGTTATTATTGCCTGAAATTATTTTCGCAAACATGCATAGTTTAACAGGCAATGTTGTAACCATAGCTCTAGCTGCTGTTGTGATTTTAAACTTCTGGGTATCTTCTTATTTTCACTTATAGTTATGGCTTTTACATGTTGAAGGGTTTGTCCTCATGTGTCAATCTGAAGTGGCTTTCGGTTATTGAAAACAAGCTTGTAAGCTTGAAAGGTGTTGAAGGCCTCTCGAAGCTGCAGGTGAGATACTTTTCTGCCCCTGCATTCTCATGTGACTGAATTCAGGATTGAATCTTACCTCAGTACTTGAGAGTTTTGCTTACCCCTGGCTGTGCAGGTACTGAATGCTGGGAAAAATAAACTTACAAAAATTGATGAGGTCAAATCTTTGACAAGCCTGGGAGCGTTGATTCTGAATGGTAATGCAATGCACAAATGCTATACACCGCCAGTTACTCTTCTTTCCCTGTTGATAGCTTACTTGATTTAATCGTGTTGGATCTTGGTAATTTCTCATGCAGATAACAACATTTCTTCCATCTGCAAGCTTGATCACCATCATCAGTTGAATACTCTTGGTACGCATATTGATATAGCACTCATTTAGTACAATGGACTGCAGGAATGGATCCTTTTACTCTCGCAAAGCACACTGCATACTTTCAGTCTTTCTGTATGATCTGATCTTATTTCTCGCTGATAATATGAAGAACTCAAAAGGTTCACTGGCTGTTGTAAACAAGAGTAGCTTTGAGAAACTAGAAGTACCCAACTTTGTCAAATGCAATATATAACTCTAGGTAAATTTCATGTTGGAACTAAAAGAAATCTTGCGTGATAAATACTAACTAATATATTTATAAGACATTCATATTGTTTTTGTAAAGTTCAAATCGATTAAATACTAATTTATGTATAAGACATTCCTATTGCGTTCACATCTCCTGAACTTCATTAATTGTGAATGTTTGCTCTGCCTCAGTTCTCTCTAAGAATCCAGTTGTTACTATTGGTGACGCTTTGGTCAATGCAAAGTCTATGAAAAAGGTACTTGTTCTTTCTTTATTCTACATAAAATATAAAATATGTTCTATGAAAAAGGTACTAGTTGTTTCTTTATTCTACATAAAATATAAAATATGTTCTGGTGGCTTTACTATGGAGCATCTCTAATCATATTTGACTATTGGGTTATTGTTACCACTTTCTCAGCTATCCATGTCTCACTGTCAAATAGAAACTATTGGACCTTCTCTTGCTGCATGTCTGGAATTGAAGGAACTTAGGCTTGCTCACAACAAGATCAGTGTATGTACACGAAGAGATATTTTATTTCTTCGTCTCTTTTGCACATTGATTGCTATTGTTACTTGTTAACATGGCCTTATTTGAACTCTGACTTACAGGCGATTCCATCGGACTTGGCCAAAAATATCAAAATCTTGAACCTTGATTTAGGAAATAACTTAATTGAGAGAGTGTCAGATTTGAAGGTTTGCATGTGATTTATTTCCTCCCACATTTTTATCTACCATGATTTCCTTAAGACTGCTTCAATCATTTGTTTTGGTTGCCAGGTCCTTTCTGAACTGCGTTACTTGAGGAACCTAAATTTGCAGGGAAATCCTATTGCTGAGAAAGACATGCTAGCTAAAAAGGTGATTTCCCTGGCTTCTCTTCCTTCCAGAGTGTATTGTAATTCTTGAGTAACTCTAAATGTTCTCTTAGGTTATGAAAATTGTGCCGACCTTGCGCATATTCAACGCAAAGCCCATAGAAGCCATCTCCCAGAGTGAGAACTCTAGGAAAGAGAGTATGCGGAACAAAGATGAAGATATGCCTGATCATGGTCCCATTGAGCCTAATGCAAATAAGAAGGATAAAAGGAAACGGTCAAAAGAACAAATGAAAAGCCTTGAAGAACCTGCAGCCCAAAATACTACTCCAGATGTCACCATTGCTGCCCCTATCAAATCTGGACCATTAGATGGTAAGAAAAAGAAAAAGGAGAAGGTAGTCATGCAGCATGGCAAGAACAGCAAACCAAAGAGCAATGATGATAAATCTCTCGGTGATACCAACAGAAAGGCCAAGAAGGAAGCCGAGAGGAAGAAATCTGTCGACAAAGAAGATAAAGATGTGGAAGGAATTGATGACACTGAAGTGTCATTTGCAGAGTTGGTGTTTTCGAGAGAGGGTGGTGGTCCAGAGCCCAAGCTGAAGGACAAAATGCAGGGAACTGCTCCAGATGGAAAATTTGTTGGAGGCTTGGTAATCGATCACACCAAGAAGAGGAAGAAGTCAAAAGGCATGCTTCTTGACGCCTCGGATCTTAAGCTGTTATCCTCTGTGCCCGAGGTGGGGGCAGGTGGACTGTCAGGATGGGATTAGTGCCTAGTGAGCCTGTCGAACGATGATGCCTGGTCAATGGTGTTACCGGAATTCTTTTGTAGGCTCTCGTTGCAAGGAGAGGTATTGTAGGCACCATCTGGTTTCTTTCAACAGTAATTTGGCACCCCAAATATGTAACCTTGGCATGTAAATGCTGTTGTTTGTTGGAACTTTATGAAACTTGAGATGAAGAAAATCTCGATTTTTGCTTGGTTTTACATTATTTGAGCAAATTCTGCAAGGACTTTCTACTTGAACTTAAACATACTACTGGATGATCTTGTGAAAGGGTTGCTTTGCAACAAAATTAGGACGACCAGAAAATGATTGTGTGACAGGGTTTGACCATTATCGGGCCGCCAGTTTTCCATGCCACAATGCTTTACATCATCGTCATGAAATTGACAACAGAAGTACTGAACACCCAACATGACAATGAGAGCACATAGTTGGATCAGCAGGCAAAATTTGCTGGTGACAAACTTCACAAAATTGTCATTTCTGTTGACCTTACACATAGTTGTTAGAAACCTAACCTCATTAATTTGTATGACAAACAAATCAATGTCTGAGCACAGCACCCCCCAAAAACGGTGACATTTGAAATGGGGGGGAGGAGGGGTGTCAGGATTAGCGAAGCCAATAAAAGACATAGCGAAAGTAGCTGCATCCTACTCTCTTCACGAGAACTTCAGGATCAGAGAAGCATTCAGAAGGGGTTGACGCCTTCACAGAAGCCGAGCCAATCCAATCCAAAGAAATCCCACTGAAGGATTCTTCATGTCCACCACAGATCATTCATTGCATGTGAACACTATTGAAAGTTCCGGAACCGCTTGCTAACAAATTCATATGGAGGTACTTTATCAACTGCGGAAGGGCAAAGCACGAAATTCACATTAATTCCTAAATTGCATATTAAATTGTGTATAAAAATTATGTTTCAAGCCTAAGGAAAATTAAGGAGCATACCATCTCCCCAGCTAGCCATTGTGGGTTGCGAAGATAACATCTTCTGGGCAAACGCTGTAATATCATCTAGAGTCATTTCATCCATGCATTGAAGAAAATGATCAATAGGCTTCCTGCAGTGATATCGATAACAAATAAAAGGGATCAATGAATTTCTATGCGATAGGGTTGTGAAAAATGGTTGGAATGACAAAGATATTGACTTACTGCAACCGTAAGTCAAAAGCTGCCTCCCTATATCTTCTGCAACAATTGCCTGCAGTCCAAAGTTAACAGAGGGATATCAAATCTTATAAAATACATGTGATAACTGACAACAAACAAGATATTGGTGTGTGGCTCCAAAATTACCCTGGATTCAAGATTCATTAGCACGGATGAAATCGTTGAGTTTTTTGCACGTGTCAGTTCAACCTCTGTAACTGAGCATGCAAATCAAAACAAGTCTTAGAACAGGCAGCTTCAGTGAATACTCAAGCAGTATTACCAAGTAAAGCATGATCCATACCTAGTCCAGGCGTTGCAATAGCAATCAATTCTTGCATTGCGACATCAACAGCCTTTGCAACGAAATCTGGTGGCTGGACTAGTTAAAAATGGAAAAGGAACTATATTAAACCTCCAATACAAAAAAGAAAGGACCAAGCCAGCAGTGTTAAAATATTAATCCAAACCACTATTCAACCATTACTGCACTTATTTACATAAGTTTTTTTTCTCTTTTCTGTTGGCTTATCTTGCCGTCAGGCAGGTGGAGATTGTGTTGGGATAATAGCAGGCATAGTAACACTGTAATATCAGTAGAGATAGAGGACTTGATTCAGACATATCATTACAGCTTTACTTGCTCTAAAAGTCAGTTACAGAATACGATCAAATGGCGAAGTTATAATGTAAAATCTAGCCCAAAGAATTTTATGGAAAGATTAGCTCACCGTGGTCAAGTAGATACCAAAGAGGCCACTATTATCATATACATTACTAAATGCGGAAAATGCTTGGACCGCGTGATACTTAGTTAGGACTCGCAGATCTGCAAATGAACAACAGGTCAACTTAGCCTTCATCCACCTTGAACACAGAATAACTAAAATTACAAAACGTAAACTAGATAGCGCAGCCACTGGCACTGTTCTGAAATGCAAAAACAGTTATTAAAATGAGTAAATGACTACAATCTAATTACAGTTTACACTACAACAATCCTACTAGATTTGAACAATTGTAGTGAGTTCATGAATTGTGACTTACAAAGCCGTGAATGCATCCCTTTTCCAGGACCACCAGAGGAGAATGAACCACCACCACCCATTAAGGTCTTCAAATTTTTTTTATCAACATTCAGGGATTAATGGTTAGAAAGTGAAGATGCTGATGTAAACATAGTTCAGATCATTACTAGCAACTACCCAATCAGTATCTCTACCTGTATGACGGTCATAATTGTAGCATCTCTCTCTTGAAGCCAGCCCCCTGGCACTTCAAAAGCCAACGCAACGTGTGTCATCTGCAGGCAGGGATATGGGCAAAAGTTCAATCTAGAAAAAAAGGAAACCTCAAATTTAAAAGTGAAAAATAGATTACATCTGATTCTGTTCTGTGTCTGAAATCGCCACCTATATATGTAGACTTTGGCGTTTCCGCAGGGGCTCCCTTGTGCCAATCAGACAACAACGGTTCTGCAATGTCTAACAAGTGTTGATGCTCAACACCTGATGCTGCTACAACCAAACGATCAGCAGTGAAGTTCTCCTGTTACAGAAATAAAAACACCTTACATCTTTTGCATAAAATTTCTTCATTGAATTGTAGACATAATATAAAAATGACCCAACGAAGTCAGAGATGTGCAAAGTAATTTAAGCCATCCAAGTGATTGGAAGTCAAGGTGGGCATTCGGTTTTAACCGAAATTCCTGTTCGGTTTTTTTGTTTATTATATCTTGGATTTTCAAAATTAACAACCAAAATTCTACCAAAAATTCTAGGAAACAGTAGTTCGGCTAACTGGAAATCCAGTTCGGTTTTCTGGTTTATACCGAATTACAACAACAACAATAACAACTAATCCTTTTGCCCCAAGCAAATTGGGGGTAGGCTAGAGATGAAACCCAATAAAAATTACATGAGCCAAAAGGTAAGGAAAAAAAGACTTAAAAAGAATATTATGGTTTGGGCACATGGATCACTAATTTCCATGCGGTCCTATTTAGAGACAAATCCTTGGATATATTCCAATCTTTCAAGTCTCGTTTTACTGCCTCCTCCCATGTCAACTTTGGTCGCCCCCTGCCCCTCCTAATATTGTCGATAGATCTTAGAATACCGCTATGTACCGGTGCTTCTGGAGGCCTCCGTTGGATATGCCCAAACCGAATTGACCGAAAGAAAAACAAACGAAGGGAGAGTTGAAGGATGCCGACTCGGTGAGATGCAGCCACAACCGTCGGGGTGGAGTACATCATCAGAAGACACGGTCACACCGGCATGGTGGAGCACCGCCGGCACCAGGAGGAGACATAGCTGCGCCAGTTGCCAATGGTGGAGCTTGTCACCGGGAGTAAGTGCAACCGCACTGCCTGTCGAGATGGTGGAGATGGCCGCTGAGATGAAGGCTCCGCGGGAAGGAGACACAGTCACGCCAGACCGTGGGCTTCCGAGATGGTTGTATGGGCTAAGGAGCACCGCCGGTTGGTGGAGAATTGGAGATGGAGCTCTAGCTAGGGTTTGGTGTTTGGCATCGGGAGGCGTCAGAAGTCAGGCCTAGTCGGGGGATTGGGTGCCGCATACCTAAAAATCAGTGATTTGGGCCTTGGGCAGCAAACGGCTACTTGGGACTTGGAGAGTGCAGCTTTGGGCTGGGCCTCTTTTCCACTATACCGGTTATTTCGGTCCATTAGGTTAACCTGGCCCAAAAACCAAATTGACCGGAATTATTTCGGGTTTTCACTTTTGTACTGAATTGAGAACCGAAAACCAAATTAACCTACTATTTTGGTTTTTCTAGTTCAGTTTTCATTTCCCGGTTTTTCTGCCCACCCTGAATTGCAAGACAACATCATAAGCATTGCTGCAGCACTCCCTTGAACACAATTATAATCTATAGTCCATACATAAATCCTGTAAATTATAGAACCATCCTGGTCATTATTTTAACATCACTCTATCATGGCTGACATTGGATCAGTTCCATACAAATAAATTCTAGCATATTATGTGATAACTGGTATTACTTTTGCATCTTAGCACTAACAATTAGAGTGGTAATTTCAAGAATCTAGTCAGAGTACAACCACTGAATATTGAGACAAAGTATATGAAACCAAACGACAAAACTATAAAAAGATGCTCCATGGTGACCGGTATGTTGATCAAATGCTTTTGAAACGTGGTTATTCTACCAAAAACTATATAAATGCGTGCAGACAAGCAGCAAGTCGTGTTCATGAGGGATGTAAAAATCGAATGTGATAAAAGAAAAAACAAGGGGCTTACATGATAGAACTTTTGAATAATACTGCCATTGATTCTCTCGAGGGCCTCCTCAGGAGCTATTAGCGGATTTGCAAGAGCACCCGTGTATCCGACAAGGTTAAGTGCTTCCTGAAGAAACTTCTCAGGGTTCTTCTGCACCTCCTGGACTTCTTCTCGAGCAAGGGCAAGCTGGCAAGCAAGCAACGCACCAATCCACCATAATCAGTGCACAACAAAAAGTACCCAATTACAAGCTGTGAGAGAGACTACATATCCATGAAATCCAGCACCTGTCGCTCGACTTCATCCTGGACGAAGAGCGGGTTGCGGACGCAGTCGAGGAGCAGCTCGACAGCCTGCGGCAGGTAGGCCTTGAGCGTGTCGTAGCTGTACACCATCTGCTCCCTGGATGCGGACGCCCCGACGTTCCCCCCGGTGGCCTCCACCTCCTGCACTATCTGCAGGTGGCTCCGGTGCGCGGTGTCCTTGAACGCCAGTTTCTCCAGCAGGTGCGTGACGCCGGCCGTCTCCCCCGCCTCGTGAATCGAGCCGGACGCCACGAACACCCCCACGCATGCTGACGGCCCCTGCCACTCACAGAGAGTCAGCGCGGCACCAAAACCGAGCCGCCGCAGCACAGCACAGCACAGCACAGGCGCAGAAGACGACGGCGCGATAAACTCAGAAGAAGAAGGAAAAGGGAAAAGCTAGTACAGGGACGTCCTCGGAGGCGACCCGGACGCCGTTGGGGAGCGTGGTGACGCGGGTGGGGAGGCGGTGGAGCTGGTCGGGGAGGCACGGCGGGAGCTCGAGCCCTGGCAGAGGGCGCAGGAGCGAGGTCGCGCGCGCGGCGGACGCGGCGCCCGAGAGCCATCGCGTCGGCGGCGCTGCCCCTTGGACCTCGCGGCGCCCGCGCTGCAGCGACGCCTCGCATAGCTGCAACGCAATCCATCCACGCAACCGTGAGGCAAGCAACCAGCACGGCGACTAAAACTCTAGAAAAAAGAAGTAAGGGAGAGGCGTGTGGTTCACCTTCGTGAGGAGGCGAGCGGAGGAGCGCAGCCGGGACATGACGGCGGCGAGGCTGGTTTGGTCGGGGAGGAAGCCGCCGGCGAGGAAGAGAGCGGCAGTGGAGGGGAAGGGAGGAGGAGTTTGGCTGCTTCGTTTGGTTTGTTGGGCCGTAGGGTTTTTGGTGTTTGATGGTCCTGGGCCGTCGGTAGAAAGAAGCCCAAGAAAATGTAACTGGTTCTTCGTCTTCTTCTATCTTTGCCTTATCCACCCAACACAAGCAAGGCCAGGAGCTGCAGCTGCTTCGTGTCTCTCTTTCTTCTCTTTTCTCTCTCTCTCTCTCTCATGGAAGCCTCCATGCTCGTTGCTCCCAAGCCATCCTTGCTGTTCTCCCCAACAAGGGTAGGATTTTCCACGAGGAGCTGCATCATTGCCAGCTCCGGCGGCCGCGGCAAGGTTGGAAGTTCTTGCTAGATGCGAGCTCTAGCTCTAACTCTCCATGTCACACTGTTCCTTTACTTCTTTTTATCGAGCAGGACCTCGAGACGCTCCCGGAAGGGAGAAGCAACGATGCATCAAGCAAGCTGACGGGAGCTCACGGCCACCTACTGGCCATGGCGACAACGGCAGCCATGAGCATCAACGCCCTGCCGTGCCATGCTTCTCCTACTGCTCCGGCGTACGGGACGTCGCAGCTGCACAGGGCGGCGATGGTGCTCGGGGATCTGGACCCGGCGACGGCGAAGGTGGCGATCGGGGTGGCGGGGCCGGCGCTGTCGGCGTTCGGGTTCCTCTTCATCGTGCGGATCGTCATGTCGTGGTACCCCAGGCTGCCCGTGACGGAGTTCCCCTATGTGGTGGCGTACGCGCCAACGGAGCCCTTCCTCGCCGCCACCAGGAAGGTCATCCCGCCGCTCGGCGGCGTCGACGTCACGCCGGTCGTCTGGTTCGGCCTCGTCAGCTTCCTCAACGAGATACTCGTCGGGCCTCAGGGCCTGCTCGTGCTCCTCTCCCAACAGGTCTCTTCTTAGTTCACTGTCCCTTTTCCCCACCTCTCGTCAGTGTAAAGAGTGCGTGTGTATGATCGTTTCCGAAGAAACAGCGGCAAAAGAAAACCAGTAGTGCAAAAGCAAGTGGCTTCTAGTTCGAATTTGAGTTTCACATTGCGAATTTCGCCAAAAAATCACAACAAACAGTTCAGCTCCTGCGGCAATCGGGACAAGTTCTCCCGTTGTAAACACGATCTACAAAGTATAGAACCAAACTTGCATATTCTTACTGAACTATTTTCAACCCAGCTGAAATAAACGAAAAGAACAGCATTTCGTTTCAAAGGAGAAAAATGTACCACAAGTTGCAGCAGTTAACCTTAAACGATGAATTATGAAACCTTTCCAAAAAAATTCATAGCACCAAATCGATACAGCTGAGTCCCGAAGTTGGAGCAACAAAAAGTTTCAGAATCAGCAGGTGACTCATCGACATAAAACTAAAGTACACTGCAAGCCAAAGGCATCAGAAAAATGGATTTCTATTAGTTGCCATTTACAAGGGCACACTTCGCGCCCATGTTTATACAAATAATTGCTACATCCACCATTCAGTTTTCATGGCAATTGTCATCTTATTGTGTATTTTGTATGGAATCAATTAGGTTGGAATAGCAAGAAGACTATGTACCATGCAATCCTATTGGAGCCTACAATTCCAAAAGCCATCTAAAAGCATTTGCCTGCTACAACTCGTGTATATATTGTTCTGCTCTATCTCAGATTTGGTGTTGCCTCCCTGGCCTTTATAGGCAGCTTGTGTAGGCAGCAACTAAAGACAACTGTACTGCAAGTCAGTATACAAAGAGTAACTAAAGCCGACCAAAAATTTAAGGTGACGGCAGCTGACTACGGTTGATTGCACATAGCTCCCACTTTCCTTCGCCGTCAATGAGTTTCAGTTCGGATGAATGGAAGGGTATGAGAGCAGGCCTCTGTAAAATAAATAGATGAGAGAAGGCTTCAGCAACACACATTTCACATCTAAGAAAGACAAAAACGTGGGGAGCCAAACAAGGGAACTAGGAACAAAATCCATGGGATAGAGCAATCAGATCCAATTCCCAGTTGTTGTCTCAACTTTGAGAGGCTCGGGATAAATTGATAAATAAGATACTTACTTGTGAGGAGGTGACCACAGTTATACCCATGTCAGTTGCTAGCCTGTACAAATGCTCCTCAACATCGACACTTGTGGCACTGCAGTGAGTATATGCCTTTAAGCACCGCAGTGATTGACAAAATAAATGGAAATGGAAGTACAAAAAATATTGTCGTACAACACATACTTGGTGCACTCGTCGAGGATACCAAATTTAGGACAGTGAAAGAACAAACGAGCCTGGAAAGAAAGTGGTTATTCCCAGTTAATACAGAATTTAGTTAACACAAAGGTATAGAGATTAGGTTGAAACAAACGGTAAGTTTTAACCACTGACCATGCCTAGCCTCTGCTGTTCTCCCAAGGATAAAATATCTTCCCAATTAGGAGTAGCATCCCAACCTTCTCTTTCAAGAAGATAGACCAAGCGAACATTCTCTAGAATTGTCTTCAGGTGATCATCCAGGGACCTGGAAGCAGTAGACCTGTCACCTACAACACCAAGGTTTATGGTGTGATGTCACGTGTCATGTCACTACAAAACAATATAAACCTTGCTCATAACAATACAGGAGAAAAGGTCAACGTACTAAAAGTTCGTTTAAAATCACATTAACCAGCACAAGCAACTTTAAATTAAAGCTTCATCTATGAAAACGAGTTATAAATTGGTGTATCCTTCTAATTTAGTAGTGGAGGTTTTATAAATATACGATCTGAAGGTTAAATATACAGAAGTTAAATTCAACATCTAGATGTTTGCCTTTCCAGAGTTAGGTGCCACTTACTTGTTTTGAATAATGAAACCATCTTCAACTCTGCCTCCTCACGTGAGAGCGGATATATGATCTGATCCCTCAAGGTTCCAAGACAAGTATATGGACGTTGAGGAACATGAAATATCCCTTCAGATGGCATGGTAAGTCTTCCAGAAGCTATGGGCCACAAACCTCGGAGCACCCTAAAAATGGAACTCTTGCCACTGCCATTTGGACCTTCAGAAGCAACATCATAGATATTAGAAAAACAGTGTTAACATGGTGCTAAATAAAAGTCAAGCAGAAGTTGTCAGATGATATACCAGTCACAAGAAGGCTTTTTCCTTGAGACACATCACAAGACAATTGGCTAGCCAATAACTTTTGTGATGGCGTCACAATATCCACATCACGGAGGGAAATAATTTCTTCAGATGCCACACTGATAGCATTTGAAGGCATGACAGCATCTAGAAAAAAGAACAGTATCATATTCAGGTGCAATCATGGCATCAAGATAACAAAAGCTAAAAACTTCAACTTTAGTAACTTCATCAACTGAGTATGAACATATAATAATTCAGCAGCTGATCAACTCGATGAACAAATTTCCAGCTTTGGTAAAGTCAGTAAAAAATATTATATGGGTAATCACTACCAAGGTTCCTACAATCAGTAATGGTAGTACTTTTTAGCCAGTAATGGACGGTTAATAGTTATACAGGAGCCCAGATGTTGCACTGAAGAATATGGACTACCCAGGGATCCAACTAAAACTGACTGTTTTTCACGGTGTCCAGAGAAATTCCAGGTACACACAGTGAATTTTAATTTTTCCTCCAATCACGAATTTGTTGTATCAAAATCTACACTTGTGACTTTACATAGTTGGACAAAGTTCACAAATATAAGAAGGTCAACTCTTATGATACTAGATTGAACTTCCTCGCATGAAATTTATCATATGGCCAGTTAGTGTTCATAATTTCAGTTCAAGAGCTTGTGGCAGATTTCACATTGGTTTACCAAATATTAGTTACCCTGTTAATATGTAACATCATGATATATTTAAATGGCATAGCTTTCTGACTCAGGCATATGTTGTGGGGTGTACAACAGGTTGGTAGTAAGTTAGATCATTGACCCGACATCTCACTGGCACTTATGTTCGCAGTGAATTGAAACTTACTGCTTTGAGATGCCTGTAGAAGCTCCTCGAGTTCAAAGATCCTATTAATACCACCAGAAAGTTCAAGGAATTTTTTATGCAACTCAAGAATGTCACCAAAAGCTATGAAGCTTTGTGACACCACAGATGCCAAGAACCGGAGCGCATGTGCTAACTCTCCTGTAATTTCAAAATGAGAACATACTATAAAATTCTAAGCAAAAGAATATCACTTGAAAAAATGGATGGATTTTCAAGATTTATTAACCTTGAGTTGAAGTTAAAGCTCGGTCCCCCTTGTGTTCCAAAGCATATAACATACTCAGTCCCCATGTCACATTGTGCGGTAGCTGCTTCGTCACAAAATCATCAAAAATGCCATAAAGCCATCTTTTTCTCAGAAGAATCTTCGAGTGGTTAAGCAATGTTGTGAATTTAGCTTCAACCATCTGATTTATGAGAAAACAATCACAATGTGAGGGCATATAATTTTACTAACAGATCATGATGTGCAGATGAAGCTACAGGAATTGTGTTTTAATCCATTTTTATTTTCAGCAGAAGATACATTTTTGTGATTCGACTACATATGAATCACTCCATATTTAGCATTCTGATTGAAATTCAGAATAGGGATTCAAAGGTAGCACCAGAAAAAGCAAAAAAAATACTCTTTACAAGAATCACAATACATAAATGGATAAATTTCAAGGAGCATTCATGTGGCATGAAGAACTCACAGCTCTTTCCCTTGATCCACCACCAAAGAAAGCAATTGACTCAGCATGTATCCGCAGTCTTGAGTGCATGAACCTTGAACAAAGGTTACAAGGTCAACACTGGAAGTTCTTCAAGTTATAACAAAGTCAAATTTGACTATACCCAACAAAGGATGTCATTAACCTGAAGGAACCTTCAAGTTCTTGTTCTTGGTTTGCAAGATCACCGAAGTCAGGAGAAACGGCTCTTAGAAAACCAAGCCCTAGCAGCATGTATGCATACAAAATAGCAACTCCTCTTCTCCCAGACAAAAGCTTCATCCTCCATGTAAACCTGGAGAATAGTAGTAGCTTAACTATGAAAACCTGATCAATCAAAGAACACCTGGGCAACACTTGAGCCCACGAAAAACTCACCAAAGAATGTCAACTAGTGGTTTCACCATTCCAGTAACTAAGCCAGCAAGATCATTGGTCAACTTCTCCACATCACATGTTATTCTTTGGTCTGCATCAATATTCATGCCTGACATGTTAAATACCTGGAAAAAAGGGTAAAACTGCTTAGCTTTTATGCAAACAGAAGTATTATCATGACAGAACAATACTGGCACGTTAAAGGGGAAAATACTGCTACAAAGTGCAATGAAATGACTCGTAAATTACAGAGTCTGTCGGGGCAATTTACCTTGTAAAAAGCATTTCTTTTCAAATAATACGCAAGTAGATGGTTGGTCATGCGAATTCGCCATCCAAGAGCAATTTTTGAAGTAAGGTTTCTGCAAGAAAAATACTTAATCAGGCTATGAAATCGATTATGTAAAATCAGCTGCAATGTACAAATAGTTAAATAAATATGACTGGGGAAATAGTACTATGATTCTTGTGGCGAAGATCCCATGAGGTAACATACATTAAGGCTTCAGATAAAACACAATGGAAAGTACATATAAAAAGCATGCGGATGCTTCATTAAAAGAACTGTTGTAACAAACACTGCATCAAAGCCTCCTGGGAACTACAGGAACACACTTCAAATTCATGGAATCAAAATTTACCTCAAGGATGGTGCCACAATTGAATTTGCAGCACTTTGCATAACACTGATCCCAATCAAACGAATGAAGGCAGCCTTGTCCTGCTCCAGGACATACTTAACGCTGGTCCCTGTCAAGATGTTCAATATGTTAGAAAAATGGTACACTAGCAGTTCTAGTTCTTGTAGTAAAGGAAGACACACAAGGAGCCAACCATTCAGTGAAGCTATACGATCTGATATCCAAGTCCGAGAGAATACAAGCAGTGCCACTGCAACCAATTGTCCCCCTTGCTTATCAATTATTTTAGGAACCTGCCAAATATTCAAGAATACCATCAGAATTAAACATCTTATAAGGCCCACAGATGTACCTGTGGTAGGTTAGCACTGAGCCACAGATTGAATTCAAGTTTTTAGTTTCAAAGTCTTCAAATGTAATATTAGTTTACAGTGGAACAAAAAATATCTAAAAACCATTAATCGATTAGGAAATGTAATTGTGTACCAGTATTTTAGACATCGCAGCTGCTCTGACAGGCAAAGGTCTCGGTAAGAACTGCAATTGTCGGACAAGATGTGGTTGTTCCGTGGGTTCTATTTCCATATTGGGGGAAGTAGCTATGACCTGTGTTGAATAAGAATGGTCCTTGGGCCCGATAAAGCATTGTCCTGGTAAATAGAATATGTTAAGAAGTGACACATCGAAGACCAATAATAGCAGAACAGACAATATGAAATCATAACTACCTTTGCATTGGCACTAAAAGCCCTTTGAACAGCAAGTGCATCAGATTTACGATCAGTTTCTGATGACTTCAATACATCAAACTCCGATTCAGTAGGAAGGAGGGAGCCATTTCTACAAAACAAACAGCAACAAAGAAAATACAACCTTTTTGGAACAGCACTTCAAAAGAACAAAAAGGCAAATAAAATTTCATGAATATAACCTGTTATCTTGAACTTTCCACCCTCCTTCACCATCCAAGGACAAAACGATATCATGAAATGCAACTAATGCTGGACGGTGAGATATTGTTATGCATGATGTGCCCATTGCTCGAACCCTTTTGCAGAAACGCTCTTCCATATCAGTTGTCACAGCACTAGTACACTCATCCAGGATGGCAAACTTTGGCTTATGGTAGAACAATCTGGCCATTCCCAATCTTTGTTGCTCACCAAGAGACAATTCATCACCCCAGTTAACTTCCTTATCAAGAGGGTATCGTTCTAGCAAGTATTCTAGATCAACCTGCAAAAGAAAAAGGTAACACTGAGGATCTCCAGAAAAGTTTATTACATACTTGTTTGGGAGAAAGGAAGCACACAAATAAAATGAACAGGGTATAGCTGAAGATGCCAATGTATTGATTTGAGTATGATTACATTCTTTAGAAGATCCACCATACCACCATAGCTAAGTGGTTCAGTTTCCTGATCTGCTGTAAGTGGATAGATTAGTTGGTCACGAAGTGTTCCAACGGCTGTATATGGTCGCTGGGGGACATAAAATATTTCCTTGTTAAGATTAGAACCAACACCAGGTTTGACAATGTGGCCAGATACAAGCGGCCACAGACCCCCAAGAACGCGGAAAAGGGAGCTTTTTCCACTACCGTTGGGGCCTGAAATAACAGCAAAGACACATCACAAGATTAATTTCCCATGGCTGCAATTTTCATGCAAAGTGCAGAAAAGACATAAATACAGCATCAGGCATACATATAAAATATCAAGAGTCTCCACTTGAGATGTTAACCTACCAAGTTCAAGCACACGAATTTTGAGGCAGTAATCAACATAACTACTAAAAGTAATCAGCAAGGCAATTGCTAAGACTGGCCAATGTAAGCCAAAAAATATATTTAAAATGATCTATCTAAGGCTGACCAATGGAAAAACCAGTGGACCGCGTATATTTGTTTGATATGTGGGGCAAAGAGCCTGCGTCAAATATTTCTACTCCAGTCCAGTTATTTTAATTGACCTTCAAGTTGAGATGAATATCTGAGGCTACTTCAAGTGGAAGGAGGAAGCTAAAGAATATTAAAACAAAACTAAGTAGATCAATTTAAACAGCAATGCCTCCACAGATCAGGATCAAGCACCTACAGGTCAAAGCACTGGTTTTAAGAGTTCTACCAGAGTAATGGAGAGGATTGAAGGTGAAGATCTACAGTCAACCAACTAACGCCAAGCTATATGAGGGGAACAGGGAGACTAATGGACTAATGTCAACAACAGTTAACAAATCCTACTTTAAACCACAGCCTTCAAATAAACGAAAGAGGTTTATGGACAGTGTGTGTATGGAAGAAGGAACAATCAAATTACTCTCATTTCTTCTTGTACCGGAGGTGTAAACATTCAATCAATTCAATTTTCATTACAGCCATGCTTATGAATTTGCTGTAACTCAAACACAGAACCACATTTGGAGGAGCAAATATTTGATAGAGATGATTACCCGTGATCAAAAGATTAGAGCCTGATTCCACCCGGAGAGTTAAATCATCAACCAAGACATTCCCAGAGGGTGTCACCACCTGTAACCAATCATTTATTTAAATATTGGTATCGAACAGATAAATGAATCAGCATAATACTCCCACCATCATAATCATAATTACCTTAACACCTGAAAATTCTATATAGTTTGCCTCACTAATATAATTTCTAGCAGAAGAATTTTGACGCATCGATCTATCATGAACCCCAGATAGCTCACGTGAAACATCCAGTAACTCATGAATACGGTCTGCATAGCCACTGTAAATCAGAGAGGAAAGTTAATCAGCATAAAATACATATCGAACAAAATTTCAAACTCATATATACTAGAAATGCATGAAGCAATCATCGGAGCAGAATGGAACTCAAAGTCTAATTGAACAGAATACACAATATTAAGTTGCATAATTTTCAACAGTATTGAGAAACATAAACACGACTTACCAATATAATTCTTAGAAGCCAGAAGTTAGTACTTTTAGATTCTATTCCAGCAAACTACTTAAGAGGAACCTAGACCAATTCTGGATAGCAAGAAACTAGAGAGATTCTTCTTGATGAAGCATGATGGATAAAATCTTTAGACAATTCCATTAAATAAACAAAACATGCTCGTAAGGTTAAAAAAAAAGTTAGCCAGAAATTTGAGTCAAATGACATCATAAGGATTATAAAATTGTGATAATCAATCTTCAATGGAAGCCATGAACAACACTTACATGCAAATAGTACATCATTAAGCTATGGAACTAGAGCAATTTACAGCTATCAACTAGACAAAAGAAAATTGTGAATATTTTATTAAATGTCTATTTGACATACAGGTAGTGCAAGCATTTCGCAAGGGATGGTGCATTTACCTGAGAAGATTTAAACGTCTTGAACTGATAGAAAGTGTACCAAGAGACTGAAATAATGATATTATCACACTTGTGTGATAACGAAGATTGCTCAACATCTCTGCCCGTCCTAAAGTAGATGAATCAGGTTTAAGATTTCCCGCAAAGAAAGGTTCAACAATCAAGATAACTCCCACGGTGGCACCAAGATACTTCAGAAGAAAATCTTGAATCATGCCAAACCACCAGTTCTCATGAAGAACAACATTCACGTGCCGCACAAGAGCCTGGAACCGCTGCATAATGTGTGATGCTTCTCTGTTCTCACCACCATAAAATGCCACACTCTCAGCATGGGTTCTCAATCGTGAATGAACCTGCCGATATTCCCCTTCTAGTTGTTGTTCCATGGATTTCAACTTTCCAAAAGCAGGAGAAAATTTTCTAATTGCACCACCAGCACCAAGTACATATGCCTGAAAGCAATTACTTATTAACAATGTATCTAATTGAGGAGCAGACCAGTTGTCACAATATTAATACAGTATACACAAACATTAAGGCAGCATAATTTCCTCAGGCTAGAGGAGCATTTTTCTTGGACCATAAGAATTTCTACACCATGCCACAAATCAAGAAGGGTAACAGTCCTTTATATAGAATTTTGTTTACCAGAATCCAGAGGACATATTTTGGACTTGCATAAGAGCAGAGGCGCCAGATGTATATTAAGCCATCTGCAACTGCAATCAGATCATCCTGTACAAGGTCACTTAGCTCTGAGCAAAACTTCGGAATATCACTAGCAATCCTTTGCTCTGGGTTTGAGATCCGATGATCTACATGTGAGATCTTGTAGTAAACCATATTCTGGACAAAAGTAGGGAAAAAATCAATGAAAAATTACAGTAAATATGTGGTTTAAAACACGAAAAATCAAGCAATTGACCAAATTATTGGCTAATCTTCCCCCTGAAAGTACAGGACAATTAAGTTATCTACATCTCACATGATAAGCTCTAGATTAAGAGGTAATGAACAGCTGTGATGAGTACATAGAACCTTTAATTCATTTTTTTTGTGCAATGCAGCAACACATGTGACTTCACTTAACTGTATGGATTAAGTGAGTTGAGTTAGATAGCCTCAGTACATTTCAGCACTTCATTATTTTTGTATGAATGAAAATATTAGTCCCCTTTCAGCTATCATAAGTGTAGCACTAGTTGCTGGTTGCAAGTCTTTGATCTCATAATTCACCAAGAATGCTCCACTAAGTCTACCAATTGAACTACATCGGCTCACCTCAGAGGGTATCAAAGACCTTGCGGTACATCATTAGGAATTGAAGAAGTGAAAAACATGTATAGTTTGGACTGTAAAATGCAAATAGTAAGGAGATTTCAACTTTATAACCCAATATACCTCAAAGTAATCAGCATGGACGAGATCTGTCAAAATTTTCTTGAAGCGCAAGCCTAAGCACCCCGTCAAATACTTTGAGGTCTGATATACCGTGGACTGAAGGAAGCATAAAAGAAGATTTTCAATAATTAGGCGTGTGAAGGTCGGAACACGCCGAAGAAATGCAGATCTGAACAAATACCCTTGAACTTTTGCTAATCTGTGGCCGATGGCTGTACGTAACACCTGCAGAAAGTTCATTGGTTAAAAAGATCTACATGTAGTTGGACAAGCCTGGATATAGTATCACTTTATACAGATAAGCTCCCTAATGATTAAAGTCTAATACAGCTTATTGTAACTAGTCAGCAATCAAGTCAGCAACCCAGTAAGATACCACGAAACATAACCTCTAGCACAAATGGGGATGATAGACTTCAAGTGGGAAATGTAATAAACAATCACAATGTGCTTGGGCAATGAAGTACAATGAATATTCTCGAAATAGCACCTAGAGGACCATACAAATTCTGATATTCAGAACAGCATTATCAATATGTCAAATAAATGAAACGAGCATATTAGAGAAAATTGTAGAACTTACTGCTGTTATCATCAAACTGAGAAGGTAGTTCGTTCCATTTGGGCCAATCTTCTTAAGTAAAATAGCAGCCAGAAAATGTAAGGATTTCAATCCATTTTTCTTTTTCCTTGTTTTTACCGATTTACCATCAATACCATTTTGACTAATGCTCTCTTTATTCCTGGTATGTACATTTGCATCACTACAAGAATTTTCTTCCTGATGCTTCTTCTGTCGACCTGACTGGGCATATGCTAAAGTTCCACCAGCAAGTAGTGCACCAGAAACAATTGTAAGTGTTCTCCTGAGCGCGTTTGAAAAGAAGAAGAAGCATAAGATAAGAACTAAATAATCGACCAACTGACAGAACTAAATAATCGACCAACTGAATTTAAAAAGATGTGTTGTGATCAGCACACCTTCTTGAAGACAAAAGGTTCCGCCCGTGCTCTGTTAGTTGCAATAACTGAAGAGACGACATCGTTGCTAGATTGCCCTCTCCAAGCAGATATATACAGCAAAAACAAAAGGCTAAGCTGTACGAAAGTCTTGAAGATCAAGAAAACACAAATATCTCCAAGCAAGGGGGCCTCCCGTCACAATACAGCATCAATGTATCCAATTTGAACCTGCGAAAATTCAGCAGATAACTATTATACGTAACTCAAAATGGATTGGACTGCAAATAGGGTTGTTAAGAAAATGTAAAGAAAACGTGACAACCAAGAGGATCGAAATAGCCAGTAAGGCTAGCTAACAATACATTAAGCACAGGACGCACGCGCAAGCACAAGTTTTGAGGGGGAAACAATTGCAATCTTCCTGCATCAGCAATAGGTTGATGTGAGATGTATGCCCTCTATAATTTTACTACATCCCTATCCCTATGCCCATGGGTGATGATTTAACCTCAATTCCAATACCCACTACGCAAACCGATTGTAGCTACTGAGCACCCTGCAAGTGCCTTTGCTCCTTATTTGTTAGCGTCCAGTACAATGCTGCAGTTAACATCACCTAGCTTACCCATGAATACACTGATGCTAAATGACAGAAGGTTCGACATCCAGCTCGTGCAATCCCACATCTGCTCTTTCACAATATTAACGAAATTATATTTATTTATTTTTGAGATCACTAATGAAATCATAGTTGTCAGTAGTCACAGAAGAGGAAGAAAGGCAGAGGCAGCAGCAATAACATAGAGGTGCGTTGCCTCCTTCCCACCTACTGTGTACATCTCACCAACCACCTCTGACACCAATACATTGGACCACCAGATCACTGCGGGAGCCCACCTAGGGTTAAAAAACCTGCTACTAGGAGCCGTTCTCTGAACCCTGCAGCTAAAGAACTGCTCCTTCGATCTGAGCAGCGTCGCCATTAAATGAACTGACTGCAGTGGTATAATTTCACGCACCTCAGTCAATCCCCACCCAAGTACCATACAAAAAGTCAAGTGTCCACTGTGGAGCACAGCAATGGCGCCGCCGCCTAAGCTTAACCAAACCCGCCCCTTAGCAGTACCACAGCGCACACGAGAAAAGCAAGCAAACTACTATAGGCAAGAGCTCGAAGCACGAGGAGTGGGCCCCGGAAACCACAGGCAACCTGGGTAACCAACTGATCGAATCGGCGATTCGTGCGGCACGGAAACCGGCGGAGGCAGAGAGAGAAGGTAGGTAGGTAAGAGAGAGCGCGAGCGGCTACTCACCTGGGATCGGCGGGATCGCGGGGGTGGCGGGGGCCCCGCCGCACGGACAGGGAGGAGGAGGAGGAGGAGGAGGAGGAGGAGGAGGGAACGAGGCCGTGGCGGCGAGGAGAGAGATGTTATTACGAACAGAATCGGAGAGGCAGATAAATAAAGGAATCGGGAATCGGTGGGAACAAATCGGTCGCGGTCTCCTTGCCTCCTTGGTCTCCCTCCCCTCCACGCCGAAACTCTCTTCATCTCGTCGTGATGTGCAAAGAAACAAAATCTCTTTTATTTTAGTTAGGGATAGGGACGTGTGCCACGTGTGATCAACGGGCCAGCCGATGGTGACGAACAGTCTTTGTACTTGTGTCACCAACTGCTTCGTGATTGCTGTTGTTCAGGATAAGGTATTACTTGAGATGGATAGCGTTCACGCACATGTCATCTCTTGGAGATTGGAGAACTCGTGCGGTGGCCGGACAACACGTTACCAGTTACGAAACACAACGTTGACTCGAAGTTGTAATTTTGTTTCCTGCTTCGGCCCCCTCGTTTCTTACTGCTACGTACCTCCGCTGCATTGCTAAGCAACGTTGCCGAAGTTGCTCTGCTCACCCATGCATCATCCGTGGCTGTTGGGCACCGGCATCGCGCCGCGAAGGCATTTGCAGATTCATAGAAAATCAGTTAGGATTTATCTGTTCTTTTGTTCTTTTGTCTGAGTGGTTCGTAGTTCAGTGCATAGGATTTCTGTCATTCGTGTTTCTCTTCTATTCTGACAGGTACCAAAGCTACTAGAAAAAAGTATACTTTATTTCCTAGACATTTTGAACAAAATCCACATAATCTCTTAAAGTATAAAATCGGATAACCTGCTCCTTCAATTTTACAAACTGTTCAATTCACCCTTGAACATGACCCAAAAGTTGTTCTAAAAAGTGGTATTGCATACATAGCATGTTGACGTGGCTTGTTTGCTATCCTGGATTGCCATATCACCTGGACCCACATGTTATTGTTCTTTCTTCTTCCTCTCTTCCCCCTTCTCTCTCTATCTAAGTGGCAGACGCCACATGTATGCTCACGCATGGCAACCGGAGCTATCATGAGCAGCAAGCGGCGAAGGAGAACACGACAGACTCATCGTCCTCAAAGGGCCTGAGCGCGGGGTAGGTTATGAGCAACGGTGCCTCCATCCTCATGTCCTTCCCCCAACACAACCACCCCTCTTCTGTCCTAACCACCGCCGTTGCAATTGACAACGTTGGCACTGATCTTCGTGATGAGTCACCCCAGCTCCATTTTGTGCGCCAAGGAGGTGCATAATAATGAGGGCAGAGATGCAACTCCATCAATTCACGCTCCAGGACTCTATGTCTCCGCGATTTTGCCGTTCTTCCTCGACTTAGGCCGCTACCTCCTCGACCTCATCTCTCTCCACATTGAGTTTTTCGTTAATTCCTCGCGTTTACACCATCTCCTCTCCCCCCTAAGTATTTCCCCTCAGTCAATTTTGTTGATCTACGTCCGCAACTCTACCCTCACGCACAAGCATCACGACTGTTACTGGACCTCACTCCTAACGATCACCAGAGCATCACAAACCTATGCGATCCCATGATTAGAAGCCATTCGCCACGACTAGCCATTTGCAGACGAGCTCAACGACCTCGCTCCTTTTTTGTTTAGTCATCTTTGGCTGCTGCTGCCACGTCATCTTCACCAGCTCGTCTCCACCGGATGTTGTAGGCTTCTCTGCCACCGGGGCACCTGGTTTGCTTCGTTCTCTGCCAATTGCAAGGTTTCAGTAGCAGTCCATCATGAGAGAGAAGAGAGATGGAGAGAGAGGAAGAAGAAGCATATGACATGTGGCTCACGTGATGTGGCGGTCTAGAATACTAAACAAGCCATGTCATTTTGCCATGTAGGCAATACCACTTTCCAAAATAGTTTTGACTGGTCCAGGAGGTGATTTGAATAATTTTGTAAAGGTGAGAGACATGTTATCTGGCTTTATATTTTTATATTTAAGAGGATTATGTGGACTTTGCTTGAAACATTAGGGGCTGAAGTAGACTTTTTGCTAATTACTAATTCAATCATTATTAGGCCTCAAAAAGACTAAGCCAAGCCAAGAGTCTAATGGCGACCCAGAGTAAGATTGGTCCAACCACGTTGGGTCGGTCGGCCCAGTTCTAGCAACGCATGCCAGGCCGTGCGCCTTGGAGGCAGTTCCCACCACCAGATCGGCCGGCCGACGTGGCGCCCTCCTCCGCCGCGCACGCAGGCACGCGGTCCGCGCAACTCTGCGACATTTCGACGCAACTCTTCTTTTTAGTTCTTCTACTTTTTCTCTTCTCACGGCATCGATCTCTCTTCTTTTTCTTTCGCATGCCATGTCCCTCCCTTCCGCGCCTTCGCCTCCTCCGCCGCGCGGCTGGTGCCGTCGACGACGACACCGTACATACTCCTCCTCTCAGCAACAGCTACCGTCGTGCCGGCCAAGCAGGGATTCTCGATGACGACGAACACCGGTGCAAGTGGAACGACAGGCATGTCGGGCTCGCAGGAGAAGGAGTCGCGGCTGCCAGCCGGTGGCATCTCCGAACGCATCATGCCGCATCTCCTCAACATGTAACCCAGATCATACATGCAAATATCCCAGCTCGGCTAGTTGTTCTCTAGTACTACTTGTTTATACGTTTCGATGTCAGCGATTTTATAAGGTCAAATATATGTGCAAAATGAAAATGTATATGCTACTGTTCGATCCGATGGCAGCTATAATTCTCTCAGGTGTGGCCACTATTTCTAGTGCAAAATTGAAATTCAGCTTCTTGTACTCGGGTTTCGTTCTTCTCCATGCATGTTCAGTTTAGTCGAGGAGGCAAGGAACATAGTGACACCCACCTACCCTCTTTCGATACCTAGCTAGTATTGCATCCATAATCTCTTTATGGTGTCATATATAACCAGCACCTCTTGAGTTTAAAACCTGGGCAGACTAATATTTAATGAGAATATCAACAAGATGTTTCGAGTCCACGCCTAAGCCACGGGGGAGAGATATGATGGGGGAGTATTGCACTATATTGTCCAAAATTTTCTATCATTTTGAATTTATGGGTGAGCTGGGGTTGATGCATGTAATGTAATACAATTTCTCTTCAAAAACAAGGAACACAAAGGTCTAGAGGTTGGAGAACTTGTCCATGACTAAGCTTAGCCGCCAACTGGCATCATTGAACAAGGCCCCTGAATTTTGGGATGCTTTAGAGAAAACTTTAGGGAAATTAGTGCTTGGGAGAAACATGAAAAACATAAAGGGATGCTTTGTCCGGAGACAAGAACACAAATGGCCCAGAACCACCACTGTGGTTCAAAGCTAAAGGGAAAAATTAGATCTTTGCATGCAAGGACGTGTCAGAGGGGAGGGGTGGGAAAAAAGACAATCGAATTGAACCCTAAGATGGTTGTATTCACAACTCAATAGCGATCGTGCGACAACCGCTGAACTACCCTCCATCGGTGATGAACAGCAATAATCACTAGGGAAACACCATGAGGGCCGCCGGAGATCAGTGGAGGCCGTTGGCAAGAGAAAAAAATTGGAGAAAAAAAAACTAAGGGAGAAATATTCTCTAACAAACTCAGATTCCCTCAATTAACTTTAAACAGATTTTATCTTTCTTCCTACAAGATTCAAAATTCCTCGTTTCGTTCTCATAGCCTGCAGGTCCGAGTGCAAGGCCTTGCAACAGAGTACCTCCCAGTGCTTCAGAAAAGCAATCATCTGCGTCCAGATTGCTCTCATCACATGCCATGTTTTCCGCTGAAAATGCATATCATCATCTAAGTTTCATAAACTCTAGAGAGTAGCATAACTGCAAACATTAAGAACAACAAACTGTAAATTCAAGGTGGAGCCACTATCCTTATCTAGCATATGGGACACCAAGGTCCAGGTTTTTTGAGAAAAAAAATTCAAAGAATAAGCGAGGAACAATTTCCATTTCACGATAAAATAGTTCAGTGTTGTCCCTGAAAAAAGGAAGTTTTAGCCATATCATCTTCAGGTTTTGAATAAATCAGGCTACTAGAGCAGCAGCATCAAACACCCATGTTTGGATCTTGGAGAGTACAAGACTTGCAATGTATGTGCTACCTATGACAACCTTCAGACTTGACGCCATGACCTCGGTGACCGAAAGCCCGACCTATGCCCAGTCATACTGCGTGGCCAGTGTTCCGAGGCTGATGATGATGCCGCTTGCCATAGCGAACATGATCGACGGCCAGTTATCCTGCATTGTTCAATTGACAGCTACATCATTTATACTGCAAAACATAATTATGTGTAAGGCCGATGCACCAGCCGAAGTTCTTGCTGAGTTGCTTCACACATGCTAAACTTCATGTCTGAAAGACTGAAAACCGCATTGCACCAACAAGCTGCTTTGAGTTTCAGTCCTACAGATTGCCATGTATGACTGAACCCGAGTGAGGTGGGTGAGAAAATTAGGCGTCTCCGGCGTGTCGCCGCCGATCTGGCCGAAGATGAGGGCGATCAGCACGGTGGCCAGGAAGTTGGTAATGGAGTAGTCAAGGTATGTGTGGTGCGGCAGGCGCCCCCGGCGCTCTAGCACGGCGAGGATGACCAGGGCAGGTGCCCAGGAGCACCAGGGCCGCCGCCATAAGGCCAATGGCACCGCCGATGTCCTTCAGCAGATACATCCTGGCATGCTCGTCGGCGCCGGAGAGGGGAGGACGGTGTGAGCGGCGGAGCTAACTGATTCAAGAAACTGCGCTGTCAGACATGGTAGATGGTGTAACTTCAGATTTGATCATAACTTATGAGTAGAAGTTCCATTCAGGGATAAGAAGATAATGAAAAAAATATATGCAGAATTCAGTTCAATCTACCAACGCACAATTCGTAGTTACAGGCTTACAGCTCGAAAATTGTTCAAGAAACAATAGAAAAAGAGACAGTAAAGGTAGCGGAGAAGGATTAAGAAACATAACAACATGACCAATTGAACAGTGTTTATCAATGTGGAGAGATCTAGCAATTAGATATCATAATTTTTTCCTTTTCTTATCTCAGAATTGACCAAATTGAGCAGCCAAGGTGGCAAAAGAACTAGGCAATGACAAGTAAGTAAGATCTAGGAGTACTTTACCTCTATAAATCTGCCATCGATTTTAATAGCCTAGAGTCTGAATTGGGCACCAAGCAGATGCTGTGAGCAAGCAGAGATCCTTCCATCCGAGCTTGAGAGCGCCATTCTCCTTGACGAGCTTGTACCCATCGGAGGGGAACATGCCGAGCAGCAGGGAGGCCTGCACGCTGGCGAAACCCTGACTGCGTGAGCTTCTCGCGCTAGCTCCCAAACTTGACGTCCCCGATGCGCGCTGGATCGCCCACGCCAGCGCCCACGGCCAGCACGTTTCGGATCTCCCACAACAGCAGCTGCTGCTCCACGACGTGCCAGGGCCGGACAGGGGCAGTGGCGGGGACTCACAGCGGGGAGGCGGCATGCGGAGGAAGAAAATCCCAAAGAAGGCGGCTGCAGTTGATGGAGTTAGCTATGCAAATCTGGATCGAATAATACTCATGGACCGAGCTAAACAGTACCGTAGAAGACCTCCTTAATTAAGTTCATCTCTCTCATAAAAGTCAGTGCCAGAATGAGACTCCTGCCATCGTCTCTACGAGGAAAGCTGCGACATGAGCCCGCTGGGATCTCACAGAGTGTGGTCTACCTGCCACTACGATCTACGAGCACTCTACGTATTCACTTTTTATCAAGTATTCTGTTGTGTCAGATACCTTTTCTCTTTTTTTCTGAGACGGTGGAGTCAGATACCTGTCGACACGAGTTCTCAGAAAAACCAAGAAACGTACCCGAACCCACTGTCCTCCTGGGTCCGCACAAGAGCCGGGCCCATGTGCAGCCTGTGCTCTCCGCTTTGAGCTAGGGAGCCAAGCTACACTCGATCTAACACCTCTTCGCGTTCATGTAGGGGAAGAGGTGGGGCTGCTGTTTACTTTTCTTTCTTTTTTGCCTCATCTTATCTTCTTCTTCCTCAGCTCCCTCATCTAGCTAATGGATCTCATCAACAAACCCTAGCCGGTGTGCGTGCCCATTGCTGTACTTTCTCCTCCAATCCGAGCCGCCTGTGAATTTATCTACCGGTATTTCACTCTTGTATTTGTCCTTGTGTTATTCTGTGCTCTTCTCTGGATCTAAAGGTTGGATTCTGTGGTGGCTACCATTAATATGCCATTGCTAGCTGTTCCTCCTCTGATCCGCTGCCGCTTGTGGATCTTCTTCGTGTCGTTGTGCCCTCTTCTCTTTAGCTGTAGATCTGTTTTCTGCCTGGGCGCATGTGCGGAACACGGTGACAGTGCTTGCATGTTTAATTTCCTAGACTAGCTGGAGGATCTCAATCAACGGATGAACAATCTTGATGCCTGCGGTGAGCAAAGGTACATGTGCTCCATAAAGTTCCATTTTTTATCCAATTAAAACAAAATTATTCAGCTGTAGATCTGACCTGCTGCTATCTGCGTTTATTGGTTTCCTTTACATGTTTGCTCTCGTCAGTTGCAAGCTTGCTAGGGGCTTGGAAGAGAACCATGGTGTCTTTAGCCAGAAAGACTTTCTGGCTTACCAGCCGGCGGTAGCTGGTGCTGTTTTGCAACTTTTGCTTGCCTGGCCCGGTGGATACAACGCTATTTTAAGAACACATACTTATCACTTTCTTAAAGAAACTAATAAATATTATATTCAGTAGGTTTCTAAATATATACTATGAGCTATAACCATAAAGAAGTTAGTATTTCCTACGATCCGGCCGCTAAGTTAGCAAATATTATTGCATACGTTCCCTCTTTAATTATCTCTACGCACTTTACTTTAATATATATGTGTCTCTTGTCATGCCTTCCTTCCCTGACCTCACTGGTGTGGCCCCTAATAGATATACTCGGATGCGGCCCATCAACTTGCAATGCGGCAGAAGGTCTTGACCCGCTTAGTGCCCAAGAATACCAAAACCTGCTGAGATCTAAGTGTCCAAACAAGTTCTCATAGTAACTTTTGCTGTTCGGTCAGTGCGACGTCAAATACTACCTTCAGGGAGATCCACCGAAAAATAATGCTATGTTCCTTTTCCTAGAGGGAGATTCTTTTTGTGAGGAAAATAATATGGTGTTCTTTTATTTAGAGAAAGAAAAATTGAAAGGACCTTCACGACTAAGATGTCGCCTAGAGGGGGTGAATAGGCTTTTAAAAATCACTTCCAGATTTGGCTTAATCCTAATACGGAATTATAGTAATCGGATTTTCACAAACTCAAATCCTATTATGCTAGTCTTTCATGTAAGCATACACACCCTATGTGAATATATCAATGTTAAGTATGCAAGGGTGATAAACAAGCAATTCAACTTCTACAAGAGATATACAAGAAATCTAGTGCAAGTATGAAATGCAATAAGTAAAGGAGACAAGAGACAAACGATGTATGACCCGGAATTCGGATATCCACCAATATCCTACGTCTCCGTTTGAGGACCCGATCATGCTTGATCAAAAGTAGGCTTTCTCTCTCAAGCCACTTCCTCTCGAGGACTCTCCGAAGTCTCCCCGATCACTATGGTTAGCTCTTTCCTCCACTCCCGGAGATGACGAGCTCCACAGCCACTTCACAATCTCCCGGGCCTCCTGACAAGCTTCTTGAGGAGATCACCGAGCCACAACCACCAAGCCGTCTAGGAGTCGGTGGCCTCCAAGAGTAATAGACTCTCGGACTCTTGCTCGAACACAATTGACGTCGAGTGCTCAACAATGCAACTTATGCACACATCTTGTGCAACTTATGCACAAAGGTTTTCCTCACTCCTCACAAATGGCAACACATGCACTTGAGGCTTTAGAGAGCGAGAAGAGCACTAGAGATGCTCACAAATGAAGTATGGAGGTAGCAACTCATTTGTCAAGCCAACCCAAGGTGGACACTATATATAGCCAACCTTGAAAACTAGCCGTTGGAAAGGAATCTGGGCAAATCCAGACTATTCGGATTTGACCCGGACCCTCCAGGTACACACCAACGGTCAAAAAAGTGATCGTTGAAAAATTCGGACCCTTGACCGGGACCCTCTGGGTTGAGGTCCGGGTTGTCCAGTAAAGATCCGGACCCTCACCCGAACCCTCCGGGTGACACTCCGAAAACCTTCTTTACAACCCGGACCCTCGTCCGGACCCTGGCCCGGACCCTCGTCCGGACCCTGACCCGAACCCTAGCCCGGAGGGTCCGGATTTTCCAGGACAGCAACTCCCACGGAGCACTCGATGAGCCCGGATCACTTCCGAACAAACCCGGAACACTTGGTTCAACCCGGAACACCTTGGGGGCTTGCCTTAGGTCATATACTCCGGAAATGGACCTCCCGGCATCCACGAATCTAGCCGATCAACCAAACCACTTAGGTCGGTTGGATCACACACACCTAGACAGCAAGTCTAGGAACAACACACGCAACACCGAACTATGCCCGAAGCCTCGGAGCACTCGCACCTCGGAACCTCCGGACACACTAAAACATGAGTTCTAGCACCTCCACCACAAAGGAAACACGATGATATACAGCACATGCAAAGACTTGAGCACTCGACACATGACATGAACAAGTTAATCATCCGATAACCCCTCTTTATAGTACGGCTATCTAACCTATAATCCGGTCTCTCTCCAAACTCTTTGAGACCGGTCAAACTAGAAAAAACTAGTCTAGGCATACCTTTGCCTTGCGTATTTTACTTGAGCTCGATGATGTCCGTCTTCCATGCTCTAAGTGGAATCACCTTGATCATCGTCACCTTATGAAGTCTTCTTCATGTAGCTCCCTCATAATCCTTATGGGGAAGTTTTCTCTCAAAATCATCTTCACTTGATGGACCCGCAAGCCTCAAGCATATGTCTTCGCATGATGCTAATCTTGAGCTTGCCGTGGTGACCATCGACTTATGATGTTATCCTCTCGTGGGCACATACGATCAGCCTCTCGATGCTTGCCCATAAATTGGTACCTAACCCTCAACATACACATAATACATAGCACATGGGGTTAGTTCATATAATGCAATACACAATTGCTTACCTTCACTTGATCACATGAAGCCACCACTAGTATTCTTCTCTTGAACTCCTAACTTCATGTCTTGATCACCATGGCTCAACACATGAGCCCACTCTTGACCATCTTTGTCAACTTCACTCTTACGCTATAACTTCATCTTGATCCAATGCGGTTCACACCTTGAACCCATATCTTGATCCTTGAAGTTTACTTCTTGATCACTTGATGCTTTACATGATTTGATGGACTTCAACACATGAATTCATCTCCTAATCACCACATGCATTATTGATATTGGGCTTCACAGGCTTGTAGGTTCATCCTCTTGATGTAACCCTACAAAGTGGTACCTAACCAATACACGTTCCAATACTCAAGAAAAATGGTTAGTCCACAAACTCGTTTGTCATTAATCACTAAAACCACACATAGGTTAGATTAACTCTCAATCTATCCTAAACCACACAAGGGCTAGGTGGACTTTTAAATATTCTAGTGCCATAGACCACGGTGCGACCTCTCACGTGGTGTGGATACGACATTATTTTAAGAATATATACTTATCTCTTTCTTAAAGAAAACTAAAATAAATGTTGGGAATGGCTCTCGAGGTGGCATTTGCTACCTGCACTATGTGAGGACCTACGCACACTCTCTACACCGACTAGTCTTTCCTTCTGTACTTAGTGCTTTGCTTCCAGACGGTTGTTCCACTCACATCAAATCACAACTCAACAAGCACTAAGTATTATAAGTATGTGACTTACTAGGAGACATACTCTTATACAGGGGAATGCCTTCTCTTGTGCTATCATATCTCTATTTAAGACTCCAATGCCACCCTCCCTAGCATTTTCTTAACTCATGGTGGCTCAATCTTGGTTACATGGAGGGAGAGAATGCATCCCCTTTTTATAGTTACACAAACTCGTTGGATTAGTGCCAAGTGGCACACATCTAGACACAATACTAGAAATATCTCTTCATAGAATTCTCTTCTAAAATATTCACCTTTAATATTCCATAATTCTAGAGCCATCCTCTAAAATTATCTCCACCATGCTTATCATTGATTTCTTCTAGGGTCTTTTTATCAAATATCTCTATCTTGTAATGCTCTAAAATATTCTAGAAGCTTCTCATTTTGCCATGAACAATTATCTCTATTTTTCATGATAAATATCTAGGTATTCATGAGAACTCACCAACCTTCTTGCTACAAGTATGCATTGGATTATATTTAACAATAAATAAATATTATATTTAGTAGGTTTCTAAATACCGTGGGTTGTAATTCCTATGATCCGACCGCCAAGTTAGCAAATATTTTTGTGTATTATCTCTACGCGCTTTACTTTAATATATATGTGTCTCTTGTCATGCCTTCATTTCTTGCGCCTCTTCTTCCACCTAGAACAGAACAAGAACCCCTCTTTTTCCTCTTCTCTCCCGGCCCAAAGCTCCATCTCATGCCATGGACATCGCTTCCATTCGTTTGTCTTGCAGGTTTCCAGAGCTTGTGCATGGCCAAGCTTGGTTTGTTCTCCACTAGTGTGATCCATCAGATCCATTTACATGGATCAACTCGGTTTGTTCCATCAGAACTAATTTATCTGTAATCGATTAATCGTAGGTAAAGTTTTTTGTTCTTGTTGATCTAGGTTAACTTGTCACTACTTTTTTTAAGCTCACTGTCCTCACTTGTTTTGAGCCATCATATCTATTTGAATTTTAGGACGACTACCGGAGCTTTTGTGTATATTACTCGTGCATGAGGAGTTGATCCGTAAGACCACTAGGCTACCAGCCAAGGAGGAGAAACGTCTCAACAAACTGAAGGTACAATTTTGTTGGATTCTTGCTGAGATCTGTTGTGATCTGCTCGTGCTTGCCTGCACAGACCGTGTGATTTGTCCAACTTTGTTACATCTGCTATACATCGTACGTGGTTAATCACAATCTCATGGAGATTTGTGGCATACCCGGTTTAAGGCCGGATAAACCCTTGTGTTTTCTGTACTGGTCCCATGATCAGTAGCCAGTACACACAAGAAGCTTGATAACATTGTCATACAATACCGAGTTCATTACACAAATAGGCCATTATGGTCCTTAATCCCTTTTTCCAAGTTTGCAAATAAAACTTAGTCTAACCAGTATGTGGCCTTGCCAGATTGTGTCCATAACCGAGGACGCGGCTATTCGAATAGATTATAAACACTCTGCAGAGGTTGTATAGCTTTACCCACAAGATGTAAGTCCCCCTTGTTACCGAGCGCTACGAATATACTTCACGAGGTGTATCATCAGGGTTATTACAACGAGACCTTTCACCTATTTCCATACCAGAACTGGACCCGCTAGATAAGATCTACCCAGTCTTCGCTTGTGCTCGGTGTCTCCCGCCCCACAACCCGAAGTGGACTTACCTTTGTGTCGAACAACTCCCTACGTAAAACACGCGGAGGTCCTCTAAGGATGCCAATCTACCTAGCACTCTCTTCCTACTGCCCACGGGTCCAGACTCTAATACTTGACGGAATAATTAGCCAAGTCCTTCCCTCAAAGGCCATGTGGACGTACGGGGTGAACCTGGTTCACCAGCACTTAGGCTCGGTCCTAGTTTGATTCGAGCTCCATAATCAATCCCGACAACCACGCCACCACATGCTACATTAACATCCCCAAACTTTCCTTAATAAGTCTTACTCGAATCAAAATCATCTCTTTTTCTATTTTGAGTTTTTTGATAGAAACCCCTTTCAACATCCGCCCTGGGCAACTCACGTCACCCCAGGGGTTTTTATTTCCCAAATCCGATTCCGTAAGAGTTCTGGGTTTTTGTTCTAGGGTGGGTCTAAGCCTAGCTTACAGCCGATATTTCTAATATTTCACCAGAACTACGATGTCCGATGGTTATTGCTAGAGCTACAAGGAGTATCATCTCCGATCCTTGGCAAATGCAACTATAGGTTATAGCTAGCCTTAACTTAACATAACATTGATACATAAATAGCATGCAAGTTTGCAAACAAAAATACTTATGTTCATTACATATAGGTTCCAACATGGTCAAGGTGGAAAATGCTTGCCTGGCAGTTCCTGGTCCTATTCCTGACGTGGGGGTGATTCCGGATCCTCCTCGTGCACATACCTTACTCTGTCAACTAACGTCGAAGAAATGCCAATAAATAACCAAATGGGGAAACTCCAAATAAGATGTGGATGATATGTCATGCTCAAAAGAAAGCGGTGCTAATATGTTGGAAGTACTAGGTACATTGGTGTTAAAAATATTGGATTAGGGCTTTCGGAAAACATACTCCCACAACAACCCTCCGACTGCAACCTTACGACTATATCAGGACGAAGTCCGGAGGGTGGTATAGTTGGATTTCCAGTTAACATTAGATTCTCAAGTTCTGAGCTTTAGTCTAAAAGAGAAGGAAACGGAGGTTTCAAGACACTACTACATGGCATGAAATGAGGGTTCCTTCGAATAGATAAAGTTCATGCTCTTAGTCACGAACCTAAAATGATTTGATCTATCTACAGATATTCTTGGATTACTCGGAAGCATGCAAAGATTTATTTTAGGTACTCTAAAAATGACATGTACTACGCATACGCTATAAAGAGTAAAGAAAGACCCATTTCTAGTTTTCGTTGATTCTAGCGGTTAAATCTTAAACTTTCAACTTTTGGTTTGAACCAAAAGTTGACATTTATTTTTAGTTTCAAGGAACCGGAAAAATATTCTTCAGAACCGGCCTGGAGGCGAACGAACCGGCCAAACCATTAGAACCGGGTTATTATTAAAAGAAAACTGGGTCTTTTGGGAGGTATATACGCCTCCAGCAGACAGGAAATACGCCTTCTAGAAGATGGAGACGGAAAAAATGGAGGGCGTAGTCACTTAAGCGACGTGGGTCTAGCGGTGACCTGAGGCCCACGCGTCGGTGGCGCTAACGGCGCTTGCTGGGGGCGGCCAATGCAGAGCCGCTGGCCCACGTGTCGGGGACTACGGGTAGGACTTACCCTTCGGGCTTGTTACCCGGGGTGGGCCTACCTGTCGGCCGGTCGGCACGTTCCTGCCATTCGGGATCGTTGGGGGGAAAGCGGCGGCGGCGGGATGTGTCCGGCGAGAGCAATTGGGGCTTTCGGCTACCGGGCGGCTCGCGGAAATTTCGCAGGGGGAAAATGCTTGTGGGATGGGGAGCAATGCGCTGGAGCAGGGAGATTTAAGTGAGGCGTTCGGCTCGGGTCGAATTGAGCGGGGCGGGGAAGGCGGCAGGATTGAGCAATTGAGAGAAAGGAGGGGAACTCAGGTTGGTGCCCAGGGTCCTAGGGTTGCGGGGAAACTTGGAGTGGCCGTGGATGGGGAAAAAGGGGAACTCGAGCCCTATTTATAGGCGGAGCGGCGGAGTTAAGGTGAGGTGGCCGCTGCTCGAGCGATGTGATGGCTCGGAGGCTGATTGGCGAGGGGCTGTGTTTGTAGGAGGTCGGGGCAGAGTGCATGGCAAGCGGAAAGGCAACGGACGGCACTGGAGGCGACGGATGGCGCGGCTTGCCGCTGCTGTCGCACGCTGTGGCGTGGGAGGGGCACGTGGGCGCGCTCTGTGGCTTGTCCGGGCACGGCCTGTGCGCGCACTGAGCGGCCTGGGAGTGTCCTGGCATTGCTCGGGCATGCACGAGCGTGTCCCTTGCGCCAGCGATGAAATGGTGAGGTGTACGGGAGGTACATGAGGGTTAGGCACCGAATAAACAGTGTAGGGGTTCCGATTCTTAAATGCCAAAGCGTGCCAATCGCTAAAGTTCAACTGGGTAGGACAAGTGGGGTGCTGCTGGTAAGGGTTATGGAGTTAGGTGTGCTGAGGGGACAGGGATGAGGCTCCACGAATTTTTAGAAAATTTTCTGTTAAGGTTTGCTCATGATTTCATTTGGAGGAATAGATAGGGTGAAGGTGTTGGATAAGGTTTATTCGCAATTCTGGAGCACGAGGTGCACATGTTTTTGCATATCTTTGATCCTAGAGCTATAAGGAGTCTTGTGGGATTTTACTGGAATTTTTGGAGGAATATTTATACATGACGTGGTTGAATGCTAATTTTTGCCCTAATATTAATTAAACGGATATCTAAATATTCTTGAATTGAGCCAGCCAATATTATTTCATATTTGGGTTAGGAATAGTTCTAGGATATTAGCAAAATTTTCTTGCAATTTTTGGAATGACCGAAGTGCACTAAATCATGGTATTACGGTTTCTGGACGAAAAGAAAATATTAACGGAAAAGGGGTTCAGACATGGAATTAGGGGTTTCAGAGTGGGACGGTGAAGTACAGGGTGTATGTGGTAATAGGAAGAATCCACCTACCTGGGTTGGAGTCTTGAGGTTTACAGGTTGCCGTTAGCGTTAGTACATATATGCGTATAAGGTGTATGTGTCGTGTTTATACATGTGTCCGGCTTAGGGTTTGTTCATACATAGGATGCTTTTGTTGACGTGTTCACATGTAAGAGGCTCGTGCATGATTTTAAATGACTTATCTATATGCAATGACATGATTGCAAAAGTTTTTGAAAATTGGGGTGTGACAAGATTTTACCTATAGTTGCAGTTTTTCTTCTTTTTTTCAATTGAAACGAATGCTTTGTCGGCTTTTACTCCAACCTATGCCCCTTTACTGCATTACGAGGTCATTGGTTACAACGTATGCCTGTACTATGACGCTACGTCGATCTAGCTTTCAACTTCCTCCTAAATTAACCTATAGCGTTTTAGATCTCGGGTTTTTAAATACAATGCTTCCAAATGTTCATGAAAAAACGAGTATTTATGCACCCTATGAAAAAAAAGTCTGGTGGTCAAAAGGGCAAATTTTTTCTCCGAAACTAGTTTCTTATTTCAGAAGGTGCAATTGTCTTTTTATTGAAAATTTATGTATAGTAACAAATAAATACTTTGTTTGGACATAAGAAACTTGCGATATCGAGGGGATAAGCACCAACTAATCAAGAGATATGAGATTGGTTTGTATGTATCAATTGAAACAGGCTACAGTGAGACCACTCATAGTGCGCTTAGTTGCGTGCAGCTGGGTTGAATTTGATTAACTCCTCCATCAAAGAAACCACCACAATATGAGATGAACACATAAATGAATTTTGGCTAAGTACCTCATAACTTTTGCAGTTTATGCGTAATTAAACATTTTCTATGAAATAGAAATTACATTAAGCATTTTATGACTCTTGTCAGCGTCCGATTGCTTCTATCACACAACGTTAAGCGCAAATTCTTCTATGCAATAGAAATAGTATACACTAGAACACCGGTCACAACTTTGTAAAGAAAACTCTAAGGGCCAATTATTTGTTCTTGTCATATTGCAACCACATACAAAGCAACAATTATTCACAAAATATAATTTGGCATGCATTGCTAAATCACTGCCGTAAACCCAACAATTACAAACAGAACCTATGGAATTGAAAATTCATATGTAAAATCTAAGAGGCTACTTTACTATTGTTATAAAAATGCATCAGATTTTCCCTATAAGAGCTGCATAAGACGAACCTTCATTAGTCAAAGAACAATTCGAAACATAGTTTTGAGACTCTTCCAAACTCCCAAGTCACTACCATGAACCCAACAATTACAAACAGAACATACGCAATTGGAAATTCATATGTAAAATGTAAGAGCCTGCTTTACAGTAGTTATAAAAGTGCATCATATTTTCCCCATAAGAGCTGCATAGACGAACCTTCACTAATCAAAGAACAATTCGAAACATAGTTTTGAGACTCTTCCAAACTCTAAATGAAGCCATTTTGAGATGAAATGTAAAACTTCTGTACAAAGCTCTCATAAGAATCATCTCCATCAGGGCTTGAAGGTATAAGAGCTACCATGTATATCTCATCCTTGCCATCAGTATTTCGGTACCAAGGCTGCAAAGAACAAAAAAAAAGAATTACCACAAATCTAGCCAGTAGAAACAAGGCAAATCCAATTTTATTTTTACTATGCCTACCCAGCAATCCATGCATTCATGCTAGTAGTACAACATCACTTGGAATAAATCAAACAACCAAACAGTTCACGTCGTTCTCAATTGTGAATAATCAAGTTAAAATGCTTCTAAATTGCTTATGTCGCTTACAGGAGGTGCATCTTCATGAACAGCAATTTAGAAATGCTTGAGAGTTCAAAAATCTCATTACTTGTCTTGAGTGCAACAACTTAGAAGTACTATCCACTCTTACTATACAAGCTTTTTAAGGACCACCGAAGAAGTAAGGAAATTAAAATTTAGTTTGCTATTTGTATCTCTAGAATTCTAAGAGCATGTTTGAAGTAATATCTACTGTTACTGTACAAGCTTTCAGTTCTATGCAATTAGTTGGATTATCTTCATCTGCTACTGAGAACACCTTTAATATTTTTGATGTGAGAGAAGAATCGGTACAATTGAAAGTAGTGATAATAGAAACCATGCCATCAATATGGATGAATCCATCGATCACTTTCTTTTCAATTGTGCTCTCTCTAGATATGTTTGGAGTGTGATACAGTGTGCTTTTCTCAGCTTTGTCCCTGCATCTCTTAGACATTTAATGTTATCCTCACTATACTTTCTTACTTGCGCCACTGAACTCGACATGTAACTTTTATATGACCGGAGACAACAAGGCATATTGCTGCCCTTCCAATATGCCTGTTATTTTCAAGTAACATATTTTGAAAAGCAGTACTATGCAATTTAGGTTGCAAATGCATGCATTGCTCTCGCATTATTCACGGAAAATTATGCCTGCGATCACACCAAAGTGAAATCCTCTGCTTTATTAGCTTAACGGAAAGCTACTCACAAAGCCATTTTTGTTTCTCTCCACCCACAGAGCCTAGCAATGCGTCAATGCTCCCTACAAGGTAGGCTACTCATTCACAGGGAATTGGATGTGGTTTTGTTTGTATATCACCGAAGTAGTGCAAGGGACGCTTGCGTAAAGAAGACTACAAATAGAAATCTAACTTTTGTTTTGATATTTCTTGCTCATTAAAATATGTATATTTCAGTAGAAGTTGATAGTTAAATTTTTTGTGGACTGGTTTATGCAATGAAGAACACAGTTATATCTATTTTGTGTTTAAATGTTCTCCATACTATGTTAGTTCTTCTTTTTTTTGACTCAGAGAACTTTCAGTGTAATAAAAAACTGAGTATACATAAAAGTATTGCTCAGCTTTCCTTTTATAGAAGGAAAAAGGTTGAAAGGAAAGGGGGTGTCTTTTGTTGATGATATGACATCTGCAGTGCATTTTTAAAACCCGATAAATGAAACAAGGATCAGAACAATCTGTAATCTAGTGCCAGGTTACAAAGCTTTGATAAACGTCAAGAAAGCTTCCACCGAGAAATTTAACAAAATAAAGACAGTCAAGTATCCCTTAAGTTTGTTTACCCATAACAATACATTTATTTTGAGATTGGACCTAGGCAAAGAAAAAAGAACTGTGCTTATTTGGCAACGGGTCATTGACTAGCTAATGTTTTCTTACAAGGGAAGGGAGTCTATAATTTTATTGTATATTGGGTGCTTCCTGACAGGAGAGTCTACAACTAATGTTATGTACAAACCTACACAAAGTTGCTAAAATGACATAGTAAGCTGTGTACTATACTGTAGAACCATTTTTATGTATACATTTGACTGGCATTTGATAAGATATCATTTCTTTTGGCAATTTGATACCTAGGGTGCACTTTCTTTCTTGAATATTATTTGTTATGCTATAGTTATCCGATGGGTTCACTTCATAGCAGAGCAGATTTAGCATTTGTTGTTTCAATTGTGGTAAGACTTTCTTTTAAGACCAACGCTTCAGAAAATGTACTTTTGGTTAAGATAAGAATGTGACTGATGACATTTAGAAATTTTAGGTATTGTTTTGTTGCGATGCATATGGAAATATCATATTCGGCAGTTAAATCTACAATCGGCATTCCATCACAAGACCAGATCAACCTATCCAGATCACAAGAATCCGCATTCCATCATTTCTTGGAGATAGGAGGGGAAGGACGATTAGAGTTTACCTAGTATTACCTCTTCCCCTTGCCCTTCTTGCGACCCTTGTTCCTGGCCGCAAGTTGGGCTTGCGCTACAGTCCTTGCTTTCTGCGCATCGTTGCGCTTCTTCTCATTGTAGTTGCATGGATCAAAGAGATCAGCAAACACATGGAGATCAGAAGAGATGAGATGAGGTGGTACCTGTCACGTTGACCTAGCTTTCATCTTCCTCCTGAATTAGCCTATAGCATTTTGGATCTGGATTTTTTAAATACAATGCTTCCAAATGTTCATGAAAAAACGAGTATTTATGCACCCTATGAAAAACAATTGGTGGTAAAAGAAAGCAATATTTTTTTGAAACTAATTTCTTATTGTAGAAGTGCAAATATTGTCCTTTTATTAAAAATTTAGAAGTGCACAAACTATGAAATGGAAGCTTTTTTCTCTTGTGGCTATCCTATCTCTATTTAAGACTCCAATGCCACCCTCCCTAGCATTTTCTCTACACATGGTGGCTTAATCTTGGTTACATGGAGGGAGGGGACGCATCCCCTTTTTATAGTTACACAAACTCATTAGATTAGTGCCAAATGGCACACATCCAGACACAACACTACAAATATCTCTTTATAGAATTCTCTTCTAAAATATCCACCTTTAATATTCTATAATTCTAGAGCCATCCTCTAAAAATATCTCCACCATGCTTATCATTGATTTCTTCTAGGGTCTTTTTATCAAATATCTCTATCTTTTTATCAAATGTCTCTAAACAATTTCTGGATGTCAACTTTTTTGAAAAATTTGTAAGTGTGCAATCAAAGCAGTGAAAACTATGTAATACAATTGGCATCTGTTGAATTGCAATACTAGTAAATGTGCCCGTGCGTTGCACCAGGAGAAACAAATCCTCGCACGCCCCTAGTGACCCATTCGTGTTGTCACTTTTCCTGTTCGCCATCGTCGCCGATAACGGTAGGATTGTTGGTGTTTGCATTTCAATAAAAAGGATTGTTGGTGTCCGGATCATGGAGTATAGAGTTGACAAAGCTGTAGTCATGTCCTCCGATGGCGCCTCCTTCAGCTTCACACTTTCATCGGTGAAACCATGAATGAGTTAGTGGACACATAATAAAGGAATAACCATGAATGAGTTAGTGGTTCAGGACATCAAGACATGCTCCTTCAGGACAACCAAGTTCTGAATTCCAATTGCGAAGTTGACAGTTGGCTGTAGTGGTTCTGTAGAATCCATGTAATGAATGTAAGCTTAGAAAATGAGCAATGCAAGATGAAATATAAATGCTTAAGTTGGTCATAAATGAACCTACCAAGTAGAAACTAAAACTCTAAAGGACGCCAGTCAGTGAAACATCAACATTTATTCAATCTCCACAATCCGCACAAGATACAGTTGGCAGCATCACCTATTTGGTGAGGACTTCCGTGTAGACAATATTCTTTGTGTATGTCTCGCTTGTACTGATCTTCTTATTCTTATTCTTCTCCTCCTTCGTGTATGTCTCTCTTGTACTGATCTTATTATTCTTCTTCTTCTGCTCCTCATCATGTGTACCTATTAGTACCTTTATGTTCGATGTCGCGGTCGCTCTAGAAAGCGCGACATATAGTTGACCATGTGAGAAAACCGGTTCAGGCAGGTAGACGCTGACATTTGGTATTGTCTGACTTTGTGATTTATTTATTGTCATTGCGAAGCTGAGCCTGACTGGAAATTGTTTCTTCTTGAAACTGAACGGGAATATGTCGTCGTTAGAGGGGCATAATGGTATTCGAGGCAAGAAAACTCGCATTCCAGAGTGCTGTCCTACCACAATCTCTGCATCAATTGCATTTTTCTGAAATCCACGTACGACCAACCTTGTGCCGTTGCAGAGGCCATTAGCGGGGTCGATGTTCCTGAGTAGTATGATTGGACAATTAATTTTGAGCTTTAGCATATGTGGAGGCAGTCCGTTTGGGGTAAGGGTGTTTAGGAATTCTAGTGGATAGTAGTTATGTGGGTCATCTTCTACAGAATCGAAGCTGTGGTACACCATCTCCTCCCCTTGGAAGCGATCAATCATTTTTAGGTTGATTCTGTCTACGCAGTCGTTCCTTGTGGATAAAATTGCTCTTGACGTGATGTATTTTGGATCTTTTAGGGAAGCGTTGTCCGTTTGGTAGATATTGTCGATGAGTTTATCCAGGCCATTATCATCCGTCTTATTTGGCACACATATACTTGTAGGTAGAAGTATTTCGCCGTTATCATTTGTCTCCTCGGTTCCGTTTCCAATGCGTAGTAGGTATTCTGCGAACCACGGGTCGTTTTGAGCCCTCATGTTGCGCACAAGCTTCAATTGACGCATCTAATTCCAAAGCTCGGACCTGCATAGTGACGCATCTACTATCTGGGCTCTTGTACCCTTTCGGACAACAGGGAGCACTTGCCTAAAATCTCCTCCAAATACGACCGTTTTTCCACCGAATGGAATATCTGGTCTGTCCATTATGTCCCGCATGCTTTTATCTAGAGCTTTAACTGCCTGCCTCTTATAGTCATAGATGCTTCGTCCCAGATTATTAGTGATGCTGCTTGGAGTAGCTTGGCTGTCCCACTTTGTTTTGTGAATCCACAAATAGCTCCATCGTCTATTCTTAGTGGAATCTTGAACCTCGAGTGTGCGGTCCACCCCCCGGGCATTATGGAAGCAGCAACACCGGAAGTGGCCGTCGCCACAGCTTTTTGGTGACTAAATCTGTTGCTGAATTATATTTATGTCGTATTTCGTGCTTTTTATTTATTTCAAAAATTACTTATTATTTCAAGGAGAGTCGACACCCGCGCTCGTTGCTCCAAGTGTATCAGCGGCATGCAGATGGAGCTCGCGAAGCTCCAGATCGTCAAGGAACCACCTGAAGCGTCTGGAATTGTTCTTATCCTCGGTCTGATAGATGAGGTTGAAGTCTCCTGCAAGCGCCGATGGGCTTCAACATACACCATTAGAAATTATACTGAATTAGATTTTGGATGACAAAATGTATTGGAGGATGGCATTTCATCGAGATTTATCATTACGAGTGTTCAGCGTACGTAGTCATCCGGTTCATTGCACTATTAGCCATGGTGCCATGGTGGTATGTCTGAACCAAATATCGTGGAAACCTAAAAAGGTTGTTCATCCGAACACTGGGTTCGACCGACACCAAGAGATTCCACAATCGAGCACGCGTGGCGAACAGCTCGTGTCGCACGGCTCGGTAGTGCTGGTCGAGCGTCTTGATCAAATTGGCTTGACGACGCACCTCTGGATCGTCACTACCATCCATGTCGGTGTATATGGCGTAATTCACCTGAGATTCCTCAGGTGGCACCGAAGGAAAGGAGCGATAAGCCGACAGGGACATTAGCGATAGGTCATATCGCAGACGAGTGATGGCCTGATAGGCAGCTTCTTGGATGGCCATCTCCACGGTGGTACCCACCCCATAGAAAATGTGCATGGGGCGTGGGTCGTACTCATTATAGGGATGAATCAGGACCATTGCCAGGTACTGAGTCATAAAGAAGTCACGGTATTGCTCAAATACCGTGTACTCGGGCATCCACCGATAATGGTTGCTAGCCAGAACATAAGCAAGCATGGCCGGAAACCCTGGAGTATCAATACACCGGGTGAGGCGAACGATCTGACCTCGAGGCATCTGGATCAACAATAGAGGTTATAGCAATTCATAATCGAATGATATAGAAATAAGAACGGAAATAACTTGAAGGAATTCCATGATTCACAAGATGTTCACGAATAGAATTGAGAATAGCTGGAACAAGGTAAGAGGGAAGGTAAGGATTCCCTGCACACGAGAAGTCTAACTTTTGAACGAGGTAAGAAAATAGCGAATTCGTTTTTCAACCAAACGAAAAGGTAAGGGGAAGAACTAGGATCGAAAAGGATAAGGAGGAAATAGAATCACTACTTATGCTTTTCGCAAATCATTTTTAGGTTCAAATAGTTTTTACAACTTCTAGACCCAACAACGGCCAAGTCAAAGGTTATCCTACAGTCAGCTCGGCTCTGATACCAAAGCTGTCGAACCCCAGAATTCATAACAGAGAGGCTTAAGTGAAACCACCCGCTAAGTCGAAACGTCAACCCCGACCTCAACTCCTGGGTGTCAATTCCAAGAGGAGTGGAGTGATATGGCTCCGAATAGCCCGAGATGTCAACCCCGAACTTTCTCCGGCAAACTATTGCACAAATCGAGTAGGGTGATATGGTCTCCTCACTCTTTTCCTACCGAGCCAGAACATCAACCCTAAACTCGTCCCGGCAAATTAATGTACGGCTGGAGTAGAGTGATATAGTTCTCAATCTCTCAGTAGTAGAGTCGCTTCACAGGGGTGATTAAACTTAATGACTCTATGATATAAACTCTAAAGTCCTACCCACAACATGTGCTTCATCAACATACACACACGGCACATGAGTAGGCGAAAACAACCAGATAACACAGCAGAACTCTACAACAGAACTGCAATATAGCAATATATTCATGCAAAGGATCCGAGGATCCTAGCGCAATACACAGCGGAAGGTTAAATAGGGCTAAGAAGCCGAACAGTAGTGCCAAAAGTGGCAGCAAAACAAACCTAGCTGCCCAACCCCAGGGGCAGGATCGCTGCCTGGGATTCCCAGTGACTAACCGTCGTGGGTGTCGATCTCTATGCAGAAACCACCCTCAGAAGGGGTAGTTCCCTCTGCACAAAAACAACAACAATAGCAGGGTGAGTACAAAATTGTACTCAGTAAGACTTACAGTGCGGAAAGTAGTAATAATTGTGCCAAGTATCAATAACGGGGAATTTGTAGACTATTTTGCGGAAAGCAAGTTTTACCTTTATCAATAGCAATAAGTAGATGGAAAATCGACTACTAGAATACCTTTTCAAAGGGGATAAGTTGAACACTTCACGAGCATTCCTTACTGCAGATCACCACACCTGAAAAACCCTCGACCCATCCTCGACCACCCTGGGAGGAAGATGTCGCTAACCACGACCTTAGTGTTGACAGGTTTTAGAGTTGGTTATAGTTGTCTAATTCGATGCAAAATCTTACCAAGCTGTCCATAACCGCGGACACGGCTGTTCAAACAGTTTTAACCCTGCAGGGGTGTACATCTTTACCTACACGTATCGATCGTCTCTTAATGCTATCAAGTACACACTTCACGAGGTGTGCTAGCAGAGGGTGATCGAACACGACCTTTACAATGCTTTCGACCTAGGTATGAGCCACCCGTACAGGCTAGTCCATGTGCATCAGTCCGGCCGTGACTACGACACGGTCCCATACGTTGTAGCAGGTGATACATCCCCGGTCTCCCAGACCGTGTGTAACCCTTACACCTATATTGAAGCACACCATCACATCCTTTTTCCACGCACCCAAAACACGAAAACGGCAAACTATGCAGCTCATACTCTAAGTCTAGGCAAATTATTTAGTCGTGGGTGGCCCCATAATCCACCCGTGTAGAAGTACGCGAATCTTGGTTCGAAGGGACACCGGTAACCGGTCCTTGCGGGAAGACGAGACAACCCACCATGCTCCCAGCCATGGCCTCTCGTCTAAACCCAGATAAGATTAGGTGAGTTCATTAGTTATCCTGGTGAACACCTACCTACCACGTAACCCATTCCCAGTGTTGATTCATCTGCTATCCCAGGAATTACGACTTCTACATGTCTAAGCATAATTAGCATAATAGCATTCGAACGGTGGAGACTATACTATGCTAGATAGGTTGGGTTGGTGGTGGAGCTGATTGAGCGACAAGGCGAGTTTTATTCATCGGACTAGGGCTCTGCTTAGCGGAAAAATAGCAGTTGAACGCATGTGATAATGAATTTAAAAACAACTAATACTTTGCAAATAATAGGAGTTTGCAATGTGACCAAAGGGGCTGCTTGCCTGGTTGCTTTGCAACTAAACCCTGCTCGTGATCGAAACTATCGTCTTCTGGACCTTCCGGCTCTAACAGGGAAGAACAAAAACACCGAAAACAAGGGCATAATTGTAAACATCAAAATGCGAAACATCGGCATGGGATGAAATGCATGCCATGACGTAGAGAATGCAAAACGATGACTAATGCAAGTGGAATCAATTTAATCGGAGTTCGGACGCATAAAATATCGCGATCCAAAAATCCTCCGGCTAATCGGAAACCCTAATTTGAGTTTTTAGCAAATTGTATTATTCCTAGCATGCAAACATGGATGGAAATGATGTTTTTGAATATTTCACATTTTTCTGAACATTACGAGATATTATTTGCATTTTTCCGATGAAAAATGGATTTTATATGAATCTTATAGGATTTAAACCATTTTAAATACTTTTGTTGTATTTTTCTCAGTAAAATTAACATTTAATGTAATTCAATAATCCGAGAGGCCGACATGCGGGCCCTGGGTCACTTTTAGTCAACATGAACCTAGGTCAATGACTGTGGGGCCCATTGTCATAACCTTTTTTTTCCACTTTGTTTTTATTCTTTTCTTTATTCTCTGACGCGTGGGACCCATGCATCATAGGGACAACATAAAATATCATGACACTCATTTAGTACACTGTTGAATACTAACGACGGTCATTAATTTGTCAGTTGTCATTAAGTACCAATGATTAAGATTGATTATAGAAATTAACTCCTCGATTAGTATTAAATGGAGTTCATTAATTTGTCCCAATCGGTTAATCAGTTGGTAATAAATGTGCTTAGCCATTAAAATGTCTTAACCGGTCAATTAGTTAACATTAAACATGCTTAACCATTATGGTACTTGTTAATGTGTCTGAACCATTACTTAATAGGAAATTAAGTGTGCTTAGCAATGATTAATGATATTTACAGCAATCACTCGGTCTGGACAGCAATAATTGGAATTAAATACTTCATTAATTGTGCTTAGTCATTAAAGCATTCATTAGTGCTGTCTGAACCGGTGGTTAATGGAGGATTAGTGCCTTAATTCATTCGGTCGGGTGGCTTAGATGGGTTGTGGCCGGCGGCAAGAGAAGAGAGGGGGAATGGGAATGGCGGCGCGGCGAGGCCTTACCGACGAACGGTGGGGAGCCAAGCCCGGCGGCGAGGGCACGGGGTGGGGCGGCGTGGTGAGGCGGAGCCGAGGCGGGCCTCGGTGGCGGCGTGCGGGGGACCCGGGGCAAACGGCGGCGCGAGGGGAGGCTTGGGAGGCTTCGGTGGCGAGCGGCGCTGGCTCGGGGGTGGATGGGTGGCGGCGGGGCACGGCGAGGTGGGCTCGGGACCGAGGCGGTGGGAAGGCGGCGTCCGGGGGGCTCGGCGAGCAAGCTCGGGCGGATGGGGAAGCGGCAGAGCACAACGGCGGGGGAAGCGGAGGGCTGCGCGGCGGAAAGGGCTCGGGAGCGGGAGGTCGGGCGGCGTAGGCGGGGTCGGTTGGTGGTGAAGCGGCCGGGAGAGCTGAGCGAGATGAGGTCAGAGAGGGGGCGCAGATGAAGAAAGAGAAAGGGCGCCGGTCAGGGGAAAGGATAGGGGAGGCGGTGGCGTTGCTCCCCAAGCAGGAGCTGGCCGGGGCATGGTTGCTGGTTGCTTGCCACGGCCGCATCTTGGAGAGCAGGAGGTGGCGGCGTGCTGGATGAAGATGAGCAGGGGAGGTGGCCGGATAATGAAGAGAAGGAAGCAGGCCACATGGGCTATGCGGGTAGAGAAGATGGGCCCAAGGGAAAGCCCATCCAGCTAGGAGAAGAATTAGGGTTTTGTTCCTTTTTTCTTTTTAATTTCTTGCTGCTTTTGAATTTTTAGTTTGCAAATTCGAATTAATTTTAAGCCTCTGTTTCCACAATTCAAATTTAAGCAAAGGCTTCGGGATCTTCCCCCTTAGATTGCTTGATTTGCTAGCTTAGGTGTTTAGTTAAACTCTAAAACGAATTTGAATCCTAGTTTCAAGCTTTTAGAACCACTTCAAAGATTCTCTCAAATTTAGAAGTCAATAATCAAAGCATTCCTTGCAAGGTTTTATTCCATTCAAAAAGGTTTTTAAAACCACTCAACATTCTTGCTTGAATCCTCAAGTTCTATTTCTAACTAGGGTTTCAATGCAAGGTTCAAATTGATGATGGATTTCCCTTCCAACATCGCCCTTTTGAACTTTTAATTAATTCCAACCTAGGGTTGTAGAGCTCGGCCAAGAGGTTGATTTCATAAGATGATCCTCGGGACTTGCTATTGCAACACCTTGCAAAACCTAATTGAGTTCCGAGGTTTTCTCCATGATATCAAGTTAGGGTTTGTTAAGGGCTTTTCATTATAGCTTCAAAAATTCAAAATCTTACTCGATTTCGGGTTTCAATGCAATGCATGTCGTGAAATGATGCACACAATCGGCGGCTTAAGAACGGGGATGTTACACCGCTGATCAGTGAGGCCGGCTTCGTTTCCCCACGGTTACGCCCGGGGCCTTACCTGTCTACCCGAAGCACCGTCTGGAATGGCCAACGGGACTTGTCCTTGCGGTGGGGTGCTGGCTGGATGTGGTCGGGAGGTCGATGATCGGTGGGGCAAGAGTTTCGAGATGCTTAGGGCAAGGCCAGAGGCCGTGCCTGGGGAGGATGGCTGGCAGTAGCTGGAGCTCACCGGGTTTGGGTGTGGCAGCGGTGGGGTCGATTTGATGTGCTCCGCTAAGATTAGAGGCAGTGGGGGAAAGAAAGGAGAGCCGGCTACCGACTGTCCCAGCAAGGGAATGGGGAGGCTTGATGGAAGAGGAGGAAGCTCGGCAGGCCTTTTATAGGCGGGGCGGCGAGATATGGCTGGCAATGTCCGCTGTTCTTACTTGGCTCGGTGATGGGACGCTGTCGGGGCGGAATAGGACGGTGTTGTGGCCACAGGGGAGGGGAAGGACGGTCGTGGCACCCTCAGGCGAGGTGGGCGGCGAGCCAAACGTCGGGTGGCGCGGTAATGTCGGCGAGCGGCGCGGGTACGGTGACCGGAGTGCTTGGCGCTGGAAGAGACAGCTCGGGGAGGCCACTGTGAGCGGGAATAAAGCAGGAGGGCACCGTGGCTTGCTCAGGCGAGAGGGGCGGCGCTACAAGCGTCGTGCGGCGCGGCGACGCCACAGTTGTGCCCACTGTGGTATGCCGATGCCGGCCAGGGTGCGCTCCAGAGCGGCATGAGGTGTCACAACACGTCCTAGCGGGGGCTGATATGCACAACTTTGCCACCGTGACTCCATAACACGTGTTTGAGGCAATAGTTGAGTTAGGCACCGAAAAAGGGACAGTCCTTTCATGTAGCACTTGAATGCCAGTATTGACCTCGATTAGGTTTGATGGGTTCTGGGAAGGAGGGAATCTTCACTGTGGTGGGGAGAACATGCACATGTGCTTTGCAGGGAGTAGAGGCCTCAGAAAATTTATGGGTCTCCCCATGGTCATTTGGTTATGATTTCATGCGAAATAGTTAGTTTGATCAAGGTGTTCGATGCTGGCCGATTGAAATTTTTGAACTGAACGTGTAGATGTTTTTGTATAATCATAATCCTAGACGAGTGAGGATCCTTGTGAGATTTTATTAGAATTTTTGGAAATTTATTTCCAGAGGTTGTAGTTCAATGCTCCTTTTCACCCTAGGGTTCATTATTTTCATATGCAAATGTTTTTGTATTGGACATCACTATTTTATGTTATAATTGAGTTAAGAATATTATTAGATTGTCCCACAATTTATCTCAGAATTTTTGGAAGGGCCGAGGAGTGATAGATCTCGCAGTTAGGGTTTTGGAAGGGATTGACTTTAAATAAGAAGGAAAGGATCGGGAGCTGGAATTAGGGTTCCGAGGTACGGCAAGGAGTGGAGGAGATATGGGATCATTCGAAAATCCTTCTACCTCGGCTTGGGACTACTTGGTGGCAAGGTGCCGTGGGTGTATCGACGTATACGGTGTATATGTTGCGTTAGGGTTCATGCACGTATATGGTGCATGTGTGGTGGGTTCCGGTGTACTAAGTCTAAGTATATTGGGAATGCCCTAACTACATGCGATAACATGCTGTTATACAGGTTTGAAAAAATCAGGGTGTGACAGATCGGTAGTCCCTGGCCTGTTGTGCGAGACTACAACGCGGGGTATGACTGAGCAGGCGGTGAAATGGATTTGTGACCATAGGAGTGTAGATGAGGTTTGGCCACCTCAGATGCATGACTGTCGTCGTTTGTGGGTACAGTTGCGCACCTCTGCAGAGTGTATTGAATTGTGGCTTAGTCACTCCATGTTCCTGGTTGAAACTGCGAACGCGGCAGGAAAGGGATCCATCGGGGATCCTAGCAGCCTGTAAGACATGAGATCGTAGTCTCTTAAATTAAAACTTGACTCTCTTACCTTTCGAAACTGCATTGCTTTTGAAGAACGTTGCCGTTCTCAGTAGATAGTGCATCAAACATCTCTTTGCTATTCCTAGACTTGTTGAGTACTTTCTGTACTCATCCATTTATTCTAATTTCTTTGATTAGACTGTGAGTCAACGACGAAGATGGAAGTGGTATATGTTGAAGTTGACGAGAAAGTTCCTGAAGAACAAGCGCTGAAGAAGGAGGACGAAGGTGTCGACTACTACGTTGAATTTCACGATGAGAACAATGCTAAATAGAATAATGGGTCGGATGAGTCGAGAGTGGTAGGAAAGACTTTTGCTGTAGCCAGACGATAAACGGTTTTAAATTCCCCGTACTTTTGGGAATCAGTTTGTAAGGTTTCATGTTTTATTCTCAATTTGTAAATTAAGTTTGTAATAAATGGACCGCTGCAATGCTTCTGTCGTGCTACTCTATGTGATGTGTTACGACGAGAAGGCACTTGCATATTATCCAAGAGGGTAGTATGTGGGTCGCCGCAAGTGATTTACAATGTTGGAATTGAAGGAGTACTACAAGATCAGTATATAATGAAAGCGTCGCACATATAATAGCATTGTCAGGAAAAAGTATAAAAATGTGTGATCATCTTTTCATGAATGAGTAGTATGGACATTTATTTACTCATTTCCAATCACATCGAAGTGTAAATACTAGGATTTGTAGTTCTTTTGCAAATCTAAAATGAATTTATCACTCTTCCTTCATGTTAGATTTTCAAATGTGGATAACTGGATGAGAAAATTATGAGCTAAGTTGGTGGATTAGTATGACAGGAACTATACTTTTTTTGGGAACTAGAACTAAATGCATTGTGCTCCTTTTCTGAAGCCATGTCAGGCTAGCTCTATCATCATTTCTTGGTATATATACTACAATTGTTCTACAAGTATCGATTTACTACCAAGAACTGGAACCCCTAAATCTACAATCGGCATTCCATCACAAGACCAAATCAACCTATCCAGATCACAAGAATCTGCATTCCATCATTTCTTGGAGATAGGAGGGGAAGGACGATTAGGGTTTACCTAGTATTACCGCTTCCCCTTGCCCTTCTGCCCTTGTTCCTGGCCGCGAGTTGGGCTTGCGCTACACTCCTTGCTTTCTGCACGTCGTTGCGCTTCTTCTCATTGTTGCTGTATGGATCAAAGAGATCAGCAAACACATGGAGATCAGAAGAGATGAGATGAGGTGGTACCTGTGTGCCTTGTCATGCTTCTCAATGTCAGGGCGATGGAAGCGTCCGCTCCAATTGCAGCCTGGCCGAGTGCAGTGGTAGAGATCACCGGTGATGATGGCGGCGGCGGCAGCGGCGGCGTGGCCCCTCCCCCCTCTGGCACGGCCGCGGTTGCGGTGGGTGGGCGCCATGTTGAACTCCTGGAGACGGGGGCTGATATGTTAGTTGATGGGTCGCAAGTTGCAAGTGGTGGTTTATTTATATTCGGATGCTGCCGCCCTCCGCTCGACGCTGGTAATGGGCGGTCCCCACCCCTCTGCTCGGCTCCGTCCCCGACGTCGCATCGTCCATGCAGCCCGAGTTCCTGTCTCGCCTCTTCTCCTCTCTGCGCCACCACCTTATCCTTCTCTCCGCACCGCACTACCACCCGCTGCAACGACTCGCCGCCCGAGCTTGCTCGCCTGCCAAGAAACGCATGGACGCCACGCAGCCCGAGCTCCTGTCGCCAGCGAGGTTATCCCGTCGGGCTTCACCCCAGTGCGTCAAGCACCTCCCGACCGCACCACCCCCGCCTCCTATAAAAGCCACAAGGACCCCTCTCCCGAGCTCTTCTCCTCGTGCACGAGCTTCTCCTCTTCTCCCCAAGCTTCCTACCTTGCTTCTCCTCCTTCCCAAACCCCGGCAACCTTGCCACCATCCTCAACCGCTCCGGCAAGGTGAGCATCGAGGCGCTCCTATCGGTGCCAAGCACAACTCCCATGGGACCCCTCCCCTTTCTCCACAAAAATGGGTTCCCCATCTCCAGTAGATCCTCCTAATGCCCTTCCCCTTTCCCAATGACCATCACCGGCGACAAATTTGAGCTCCCCGGCACCGCCGGCCACCTCCCCTGTTTCCTCCCCAACTCCCGACTTGAGCTACCGGCTCGATTTCAGCCCAACTCCTGAACTGTGCCCCTTCGACGGCTAGAAATCAGAGCCGAGCCGGCTCCACTTCGCTTCTCAGGCCGGCTCAATTCCCTCCTAGGCCGGCTCGGATCTTATTGGGCTAAGCCCGTTAGACTTAGGATTTCTTTTTCTTTTATTTAGAACCGTGAGCCCATTTTCTTTTTCCCTAAGCCCACTTCGAATCCAAGACCGCAGCCCACTTTAGTTTTCAAACCTGATCCACCAGAACTCCCTTAACAGGTTGGACACTATTCATCTGACCCGTTAAGTGTTCCTTAACGGGTCTACCTAGAAATGCAGATATACCTGTTTCGATCGTTTCGACGCCCCGATGCGATTTTTCCATACCATTGAGTCTAATTTCCAAAAACTCTCATATCACAAATACTCCCAATTTTTCGTCCGAAACCCTAAAACACCGCATATATCTTCTTCCATCTTTCCAACTTCCGTTCCACCCGTGCATACCTCTAACCCTAATCCCATTCCTAAGCACCCTACAACCCCACAAACCCTCTCCTTCCTATTTATAGTATTATTTTTTAATTATTTTATATTTTGCTCCCAGCTCGCATTCATCGAGTCCAGACTTATGATTTTTTTGGATCTTTTTGCAAATAGGACACGGTAGTGACGATTTGACGCTTAGGAGGGATCCCGACGGTGAAGATCATCTCAAAGACATCGACCTCACCGATCTCGGTGCAGTAGGCAAGTCGCACTCCTTTGTTCATGTTGATTCCAATTGCCTGCTATTTATTATATTGTTAGTTTAATTAATTATTTCTTACATGTTAATTTAATACTGTTGTATTTGCAGTATTCGGATGCGGCCCATCATAGTTGTATGAAGTTGTAAACCTGTTACCTTCTCATTATTTACATAATTGAAGATTAGATTGCACATACTTTTGGATGAGCCCCCGGGCTCCCTGTTACCTTCTCATTATTTACATAATTGAAGATTAGATTGCACATACTTTTGGATGAGCCCCCGGGCTCCAACTCCAAAGGAAACTGCACCAACAAGTAACATGATGTAAACCCTAAACAGCATAACTTTATTTACCCTTATTAATGTTGTAACAAAGCTATATACCCTTACACAATCTGACAACTTTTATATACCCTTACAAAATTTGGCAACCATGTATCTCTCTGATAAACCCTTTTTTGCCCCTGAGTTTTTAGATATAAAAAGTGTGTTTAAAAGATTCTAATTTTTCTCTAAATCTACATGTTTGAGTAAAGTACTAACTATAAAAAAATTCGTCAGAAATTGCTTTTATTTGTGGCCTGCACCCATATGTTAGCAAGATAAGAAGAGTAGGGGTAAGATGGTCATTATGGAAATTGTTAATGGGAGAATTGACGGCAAGGGTACAGAACAATTGTAAGGGGATATTAGGGTTGTCTAGGGGTAAATTCTGTATTTTCAGTTTTTGTAATGGCATAAAAGGTTTTATCCCAATAGAGGTTTTGTGACTGTACAGTATATGTACATTAAAGCAGCACTGATGTAAATATTGCAAGCACCAAGAGTTAGGCGTTTCTTTGTGTGCACCATTTTTGGGTTCCCTGAGGTTCTATTGGAAGTATGTCAAGCTTTTGATGATTCTTGAATCTTGATATCCATTGGTGGATTTACTAAGGTAGGAACATGAGAACTAGCAGGAATTGGTGCGATGCCAGTAGCAGCACATGGCACCATTGCAGAATCCTTACACGGAGCCACTTCATCGCGATCATGTGATTGTTTGCCACTTCAGTATATTCTTGACCGTCATCGTCTAGCATAGTATTCATGACATCAGCTAGACTGCGCTTGTTACTATTGTCGGTGTTTGTCTCCAGGCAAGTTGACGTAGCTTTTGAAACTTTTTATCTTACTATTTCTTTGGGACAGGTGACAATTTAGAAAGCGTGTACTTAAAATTTTCTAACTTAGACTATTAGTAGGTTAAAAATATTTAAATTGGTAAGGAGAAAATAGCATCGTTAAATTTACCATGAAAAATATTTTCACAATATAAAATTTCATAAATTTTTGTCAACATATACATATAAAAAGTAATGGTCAAATATGTATATTGAAAACTGCTTTAGTGTCTAAAGCGACGACTATTTACGAATGGAGGGAGTAGATTGGACAAAAACTTCAGGTGCCAGGAGTTATGGAGATTGGAAAATTTCTTGTCTGTATTCCCGTTGTTCCTTTAGGAAAAAATGTGGGCAAAAGAGAGTTCAAAGTCAGAACTTGGATATATATAGGGGTGCATAGTGTCCGAGGCAATGACTCTGGCCTGTTTGATGTGTTCCAAAAACTAGTAGCAGCATTTGCAGTATGTTGTATCGAATTCCCCGGGTCAATAATATTTTGAGCGTGCGTGGCTCGGAGGAGTGGCATGGCAAGGCCGTGGGAGCTAGAGGAAGGGGCTGAGTTTTCGATTTGCATTACTCCAAAAAACGGGTAATGCATTGATTACAAAAACAAGAAGGTGTGGAATTACGAATGATAGATCTAAAGATACTTGATTCACATAGACTTTATAGAGGATTACAATCGTTGGACTAATCATGGTAAAGAATCGATTATACATGAGGGGGACCAATCCGTGAAGCGGCTATGACAGCAGGGGCATTGAAAAAGCTCTTGGTCGTCCTCGACGACGACGGTGCAGCGTGGGACGGTGTTGCCGTTGTGGTACCTTCTCGCCAGTGCCATTGCTCTCGCGGAGGGGAATAGAGGAAGGACTCGCTCTCTCCGGTTGGTGGACTTGTCTCGCTCGCGATTTGGATTTGAGGGAACATGTGAAAGAGGCGAGAAGGGGTGGTAATGCTTCTGTAACAACCTTTTTTCCATCACTAGTATTCCCCGTTTTCTTCTTCTTTTTTGTTCGGCCTGTTAATTTTTCTGTACGTATTAAACCAGGCGGACCAAAAGCAAAACATACTTTTTTGTGCATGGTCACGGTGCAAAAGGATCTTTGCGTGGTTGCTATAGATGATACAGACGAGGACCCACCACGACGTGAAATCAAGCACGAATAAACCAGCCGTACTATTTAACGGAACAGAGGATACCGAATTCACATGTACAAAATAACAACCGGAAGTGAAAAAAACAAATTATAAAACAGCTTACATTTTCAGCTGCGGCAATGGACCTCCAGGCGTCACTACCGGCAAGGCGTAACGCTTAGGAGTGTGATGTGTGTCGTGTTTGTAATTGTCCTACTTGTAAATGTGTAAATAACTTTCCTTCCTATCATGCATCAAGGGCAATATTTTTTATTTTATACATAGAAAAAAGACTGGTTTGAAATGCATGAATATAGGACACATAGGGACACGGGAGCAAAAAAGAAAGAGAATAACGGTCCTTCAACTTACTATCGGGGCACGGGAGCAAAAAGGAAAAAGAATAATGGTACTCCAACTTTTTATCGGGGCTCAGTTTCGTCCCTTATAATCTTCAAAGGTCTCATTTTTGATCAAACAGATTTCTCGGACCGCATGGCAAGCCACGTGGACATGCTGATGTGGAATTGAGCTCCATTCGATTTCTCAGGTGATGTGAAATGTCAGCTTTACCCCTTGTTTTATTTTACTAATTTTCTTATTGTTGTTTGCAGTCGCACTCTAATTTTTTTAATGGGTCCACGTGTACTCATGATATCCCTCAGGAATCAGCAGTCCGGAAAAGAACAGAAAAATCGGGACAGGTCGTTCAGGTCATCCATGTCGTTTTCCTTTGAGGCAGTGGTCTCGCTGCCGCAGGATACCGCTTCCACCGCTCGGCCTAGCCGTCCAAGGATGAAATAACCCACGAATCTAAAATTAAACTAGCCCACTAAAATAATAAAATAACTTATCAATACAGCTAACTCTCGTAAATTCATTTCTTTTACTGCTAACTCTCTAATCTAGCCAAACACTAATTTAGATTAACCGAATTTGAGTTAGCCAAATTAGTGCCAAACATAAAGTTAAGAGTTAAACTAATATATCTAGATTAAGATTAGCTAACCTAGTTAACATAACTCTGAAATATATACAGCCAAGATATACCTTGATTAGAGAGAGAAAAAAATGTATCGAAACTCTTGAAATTTGTAACATGAGGCCGGTCAGAATTCCTCTAAATTTTCCTATGAAATTCCTTTTATATCTATTTTAAGATCAAAAACTAGTAGCATTATTATTTTTACTCTGCGGTACAGTGCATAGACCGCACGACGCGGCGTATAGGGTTGAATTCTCTTTCCGTCCCCGACTAACACATCCTTCTCCGATCAAGACCCAACATGTCCTACTAGATCAACTCCTTTTCCGATTCGAACCAATTGAAAGGCCACCTCCTATATATTCCTGCTCCCAGTACAACTTTGTCTCCACGACAAGTAGCAGAGCTTAATCAATTAGAGAGGCACATGGAGGCAGCATCGACACCGCCATGGTCCGAACTCCCGCTGGACCTCATAGGCTCCGTCATGACCCGCCTCCCAAGTGCTGCCGATTGTGCCCACGTTCGTGCCGTTTGCCGCTCGTGGCACTGGGCTATGCGTCACCATAGTTCTCCAACGCGTCAGCAAACACCATGGGCTTTCTTTCTAGACGGCTACTTCTTTACTTCCTCCGAGGGCATGTCGCAACACTGGCTCACCTCCTTCCCCGAGAACACGAGCTGCATTGGCTCCATCGATATTGACGATGAGAAAAGGCACAGCTACCTTCTGCACCATCATTTCTCTAACACAACTGTGCCGCTCCCCGAGCTAGACACCGTCATCGGCAATGTTCCGAAGTATTTCAAGATCCTCAAGGTGCTCGTGCGGTCGACTCCTAATGATGTCGTCGTTCTCATGCCCAACAATCAAAATTACCCGATCATTTTGATCAGACCTGGGAAAGGCATCTGGCTGCCCAAGCCACAAACAATTCCCTTCACCCACATCATTGATGTTGTGTTCCTCGGAGACAAGCTCTATGGGATAACTGAGGCGGAGGACCTCGTCTGCCTGGACATCGCCTTTGATGGCGACGGCATACCCGTGGTTACCGAGATTCATCATGTCATCAAGCACTCAACGGATAATGATGATTCTGATTTGTGGAGCGACGTCGATAAGGTCGATGATGAGGATGAGGACAAAAACGAGGCCGAGAACAATGATGATGAGGACGATGCTGAGAATATTGACGATGAGGCCACGATCGAGAACGATGATGGGATGATGAGTGAAGAGGAGAAAGACGTGATTTTCGATGGCATTGCCTATAGCAGACATGATGATGTGCCTCACGAACACAAGGATATCATTACGACCAATTGGTACTTCCTCGAGTCCCGTGGGAAGCTGTTCCTGGTGAGGCGACAAACGCAATGTCCTCGCCACGACCACGACTACACTCGCAAGGTGGAGATTTTCGAGGCAGACATAGGCGTAGGCGTATGGGTGCCGGTGGTGGGTGGGCTAAGCGGTCAGGCTTTTTTCATCAGCAATCCATTCTGCAAATCTGTTCACGCCAGTGGAGAGATAGAGGAAGATACTATCCATTTTATCGACACCCGCGACACATGTTGTTCAACATGAGATCGCAAACTATTAGCGCCCCACAATGGGATAGCGAGTACTATTCTCTAGTGTTGCGTAATTATCGCGTCTCGGATCGACCAACATGGATATTTCCTCCGGAACTAGTGATTTAACATTTTTTTGTAACAGCATAGGATGAGATGCGGAAAATAAAATGTTTTGACCTATTTCCTATATGTATCATGACAAAGAAAAAAGAGAGCTGCTATTTGAGAACGCATCGTCTACGCGTCTCACAATTGTTTTCGTTACTGCTCGACTAGTTCCAACTATTGCACAGATGCGTTCGGTTCCGAACAGACCGCACGCCGCGTCCTCCAGTGTGCGCCGGCCCATGCACCCCCTCCTGCGCCTCGTACAGTCGCCGCCGCCAGCATCCCCATGCATGGGCAGGAAGATGTCCACGGCATCCGATCTCCGCAGGAAGTTGAACTCCGCCCGCAGCCTCCCCGCCGGCGTCGGGGACGGTGTGCAGCAGAATATATGCATGCATGTCGCGGTTCACGACGAGCGCCTCGACCCTGGCTAATGAAACAGAGCACTTACTCCATTGCGATTGATGCCTTCCGGGGGAACTGAATGAGCGAGTTTTCCGGAGGCGAGCCGTTAGGGCGTCTTGAGACGTGCTCGTTGATCTCGGCAGTCTGCCAGTGATCAGGCCGTTTTCACGTCCTCGTCGCCCTTGAGTTCGCCGGCCGGCGCGTGTGGCGGCGTTGGCGCACGCGCGTTCTACGTCTCTGGATGGTGTTTCCGCCGACGATGTTGACAATTGGACGCCAGTGCTCCCCCGTCGGGCTGGTGCTAAGTCGGCGTCGGGGGGTGAGATGCGCCGCTGTTTTGCTCCACGTCTGCCACACATATCAGCTCGGCTGGGCGCCCTTGGCGAGGAACTTTACCTCCCAGGCGGGTCTCGCCGGCGATGACGTTCGGCGCGGCGTTGGCGGTGGCCTCCGTGTTCGGCTCTCATTCGAATTCTTCAGCAACTCTGCAAGGCCTCCGCTTGGCCCAGTCCCGGCGTGGCCCACCTCTAGACGCTGGGGCCCAATCGGCTGCGCGTGCTGTGGTACGCGGGCCCTTCCTGCATGTTCCTTCATTGCACGAACAAGCGACGTCGCCGTATTCCCTCAGCGACCTCGCCGTATGATCAAGAACTCCCGCAGGAAAACCTAGGTTGTCGGGGGCTGTCCATCCGCCGGTGCTTTGCCCATATTTGGCGGCGGAGTAAGAGCAGCAGGGGCACAGATCACCGGTCTTTTCCGGCGGTTGTGCGTGCTCCACCTCCGATGGATCGGCGCACAAGGGGTGATCGTGGCGGCCATGTTGGTCGTGGACTTCCAAGCAACGGCGGTGCTGGTAATGCGGGGGCATATGTTGGGGGCGGCTATGGTTGAGTTGGCGTGCAGAGAGGAGGTGAGAGGAGGCAGTGGGCTCCGCGCTTCGCTCAGGATCGCGGCAGTGGCCGTGCTGCCTTCAGTCGTGGGCGTGGTCGCGGCGGTGCCACGCGTGGTTGTCGGGGGCGCTTCCTGCCTCAGCCGAATGTCGCACAGCCTGATGCGAGCATACCCGCTGGCGCTTCGCCAGTGGCCAAGTCAGGTGTTGTTGACGAGCAGTCGGTGGCGGTCGGTAGCCGCGCCGTGGCGGTTGCGGCAGATGCGGTCGGAACTTCCAAGCTGCCGCAGTCACAGCCGCTTGGGTGTGAAGAAGACGGAGCCGTTAGCGATCGCGATAACGACGAGGTCAAGAAAAGGGCAAGAAGTCCATCTTCTGTGATGTGTGCGAGGCTTCCGATCACCTCGCACGCCGGTGCCCCTTGCTACGTGGCCTGAAACCGGTGGCGGCGATGTGCGGCTTTCGAATAGACGGTCTCGGTTTCTACTAGTAGCTATGGTTGATACCGAGCTTGTTTCGGGTCAGATTGAGATAGTGGAGGCAGACAAGGCTTATGATATATATTTCAAAAAGGAGAGGACACCGGACGTTGGGAAGCCCTTGTCTTCTACAGCTGGTGCTTCCAACGATGATGACCATGGTGGGTTTGATAATTAATATTGATGCTGAGATGAAGAGGATCGTGAGCCCAAGCGATTTAAAAATCAAGCAATGGATTCAAGCTCTGTACGTGGGGATGTTCAGGCAGGGGGTTCTGAGCCGAATGCTAAGGAAGTAGCTACGTACTCATCCCGCGTCAGCTGCGTACGCTCATACCACGGCGGCAGCATCGGGCCTCTTTTTTTCTGCACGTGATGCGGTCACGGGCAGGCGGGCTTTGCCGGTTATGTTGCTGCCGGACCGAACAGCACCAGCGCAGCTGCCGAGGGCTGCGTCCAGTCTGCGCTTCATCCTGCTGTAGTTCCTGCGGCAGGAACGGACGCGCAGGTGGAGGCCCACTCCGATGCGGTACGTCCTGCTGTGGCAGTTTCCCTGGCTGCCGTGGCAGGATTCGCCGCGTCTTCTGCAAGGGCGACGACTTGGCTCGGGCGCGCCCCGCCGTTCCTGTGGTTGAGGCGCTTGCAGCGGCAGGGACACAGACAGTCGGGCCGGAGCAAGCTGTTGCCGCCTTGGTAGCGACTGCGCATTCCCCGGCTGACTTTTACACGCCGGTGGTCCCGCCTCTTCGGCCTCCCCGCAGCTAGGGCCTGCGGAGCTCTCCACGCTGTTGCGCACGGAGCTTCGGGCCGACTTCGTCAACGCTGGCTACACCTAGGAGCAGGTGGTCGCTACGGTTCCCTCACCGCCAGAGTCTACTTTGCGACTCCGGAGGACTGTTCCTTCTCTGTCGGTTGTGCCTACCGCTCCCTGTCGCAGCGACCGCATCAACAAAAGAGTTGATGCCGATGATGACACATTGGCGGAGGCGCACGGCACGCTCGGATCAAGAATCTTGAATTGGCTGCAGGCGCTATCCTCGTGCATCAACCAGCTGCGGTTGTGGTCTATGTTGCAATAGCAATCATCAAGGCAGGAGCAAATAGATACTGATGCCAAGACTTAGGAGTCGGTTACGAGGGGCTCTATGTCCCAGCTTGGATTACGGTCTAATCAGGCTATGTAATTTTTAATTCCAGCTTTATGTAGCTCATTTTTATCCTGGTTGCTATTCAAATTGTTCACGTTTATAACTATGTAATAATTAGTTGTGTGTACCTTCACATACAGAGATCGGAAGTGTGTTCTATTACAATTATCGAACTTACAAATAGTCATGCACTACAAGACGGTACAGTCACTATTACATCCACGCTAGCTAAAAAGGTACGTAATAGTAGCATGAAACACATGCTTAACAAGGCCCTAACCAGTGCAGCAAGAAGAATGCCTAAGCGCGCTCTCCCAGGGGAAGGTGGCCCGCTTGCTCAATGGGCATCTTGCAGCACAGCGATACGATGGCGGGGCTCTACACGAAACACATCCATATCTGCTTGTTGTTTTCGCCGAAGTTGCCCTGCCCACCCATGCATCGTCCGTGGTTGTTGGGCACTGGCGTCGCGCCGCAAAGGCATTTGCAGATTCGTGGAAAATCAATGAGGATTCATCTGTTCTTTTGTCTGAGTGGTTCGTAGTCCAGTTCACAAGATTCCTGTCACTTGCGTTTCTCTTCTTTTCTGACAGGTACCTAAGCCGACATAGTAATTACTATAAAAAAGTATACTTTATCTCCTCACGTTCTGAGCAAAATCCAGGTAATTTCTTAATATCTAGAACCGGTAACATACCTCATCAACTTTGCAAAACCGTTCAAATCACCTCTGAACCTAGCTAAAGTTGTTTTCAAAAGTGGTATTACGTATGTGGCACGTCGACGTGAATTATTTGCTATTCTAGACTACTATATCACTTGAGTCCACATATCATTGTATCTTGTTTCTTCCTCTCTTCCCCCTTCTCTCTACCTAAGTGGCAGACACCGCATGCATGCTCCCACACGGTGACTTGGACATGGACAACGTAGCTATTAAGCGACAAGCAGCCAAGGGAGCATGACGAACTCGTCATCCTCGAGGGACCTGAGCGCGGGGCAAATCTAGAGCAGCGGTGCCTCTATTCTCATGTCCTTCCCCCCAAAGCACCACCCCTCTTCTACCCTAACCACCGCCACAACTATTGACGTTGCCGGCACTGATCTCCATGACGAGGCCGTCCCAGCTCGATTTCATGCACTAGAGAGGTGCGTAATAACGAGGCAGAGACGACAACTCCATCAATTCGAGCCCTCAAACTCTACGTCTCCGTGATTTCGTTGTTCTTCCTCGACTTAGGCTGCCGCCTCCATGCCCTAGTCTCCCTCTACAGTGAGCTTTCGTCAATTCCTCGTGTTTACACCATCTCCTCTCCCTCCTAAATATTCCCTCTCGGTCAATCGTTGATCTGCACCTGCAGCTCTACCGCCATGCGCAGACATCATGGCTACCGCTGGGCCTCACCACCGACGATCATCGGAGCAACGCCAGATCCACACAATCCCACGATTAGCATCAGCTCGGCGTCCTGGTTCTGTTTTCATGTCCATCCATTCGTCACGACTAGCCATTCGCCAGCAAGCTTGAAATCCCTCTCCTTTCTGTTTTGTCATCTTCGGCTGCTCCTGCCATGCCCTCTTCACCGGCTCGTCTCCACCGAATGCTGCAGGCTTCTCTGCCATTGGGGCACCTAGTTCGCCTCATTTGATGGTCCAGTGGCAGAAGGCTTTGGTGGTAGTCCAGCATGAGAGAGAAGAGAGATGGAGAAAGTGGAAGAAGAAGCACATGACATGTGGGCCTAGGCGACGTCACAGTCTAGGATACTAAACAAGCCATATCATTTTTCCATGTAGGTAATATCACTCTCCAAAAAAGTTTTAACTGGTTTCCGGAGGTAATTTGAATAATTTTGCAAAAAGGAGCGGGCATATTACCTGGCTTCATAGGATTACATGGACTTCGCTCGACAGTAGGGCGCTAAAGTAGACTTTTTGCTAATTACTAATTCGATCATTATTAGGCCTCAAAAAGACTAAGCCAGGCCAAGAGTCTAATGGAGACCCAGAGTAAGACTGGTCCGGTCTTCTTACGGACACCTACCTACACCTACCTACCACGTTGGGTCGGTCGGCCCAGTTCTAGCAAAACAGGCCACGCCGTGCGCCGTGCGCCGTGGAGGCAGTTCCGGCCACCAGATCGGCCGGCCGACGTGGCGCCCTCCTCCGCCGCGCACACACACACGCGGTCCGCGCAACTCTGCTACGTTTCGACGCAACTCTTCTTTCTAGTTCTTCCGCTGTTTCTCTTCTCACGGCGTCGATCTCTCTTCTTTTTCTTTCGCATGCCATCTCCTCCCTTCCGCGCCTTCGCCTCCTCGCGGCTGCTGCCGCCGACGACGACACCGTACATACTCCTCCTCTCAGCAACAGCTGCCGTCGCGCCGGCCAAGCAGGGATTCTCGACGACGACGAACACCGGTGCAAGTGGAACGACAGGCATGTCGGGATCGCAGGAGGAGTCGCGGCCGCCGGCCGGTGGCGTCTCCGAACGCATCATGCCGCATCTCCTCAACATGTAACCCAGCTCTGCTCTCCTCTGCTTATACATGCACATATCCCAGCTCGGCTAGTTGTTCTCTACTACTACTTGTTTATACGTTTCGATGTCAGCGATTTTATAAGGTCAAATATATGTGTGCGAAATGAAAACGTATATGCTACCGTTCGATCCGATGGCAGCTACAGTTTTCTCAGGGGTGGCCACTGTTTCTAGTGCAAAATTGAAATTCAGCTTCTTGTACTCGGGTTTCGTTCTTCTCCGTGCATGCTCTGTTCAGTCGAGGAGGCAAGGAACCATAATAAAATACAAGCTAATTAGCTCTCGAAAATAAAAAGCTACACAAGATTGGCTAGCTTGGCTACTCCAGCTCGACTAGTACATGCAGGGCCAAGTTAATTAGCAAGAGTTATGACGAAAACTACGTGCAGATATGGATCCTGCGCCACGGCTCGGGACTTCGAGATTTACGCGCCGCATGCCACCTTCGAGGACCCGCTCATGCGCGCCCACGGGTGCGTCCGTTGCCTTTTGCTCATTCATCCTGAAGAACCAATATACTTGTGGCATCAGCAGTTTGTTCTGTGCTCCACCGCGCCTTAGTTTGTCTATAACTGGTTTTAATTGCAGGGTGAAGCAGATCAAATCAGCCTTTTACACGCTCCCTAAGGTACATCCATCCCTGCCGAGCGGTCTCTAGATAAATTTTCTTTTTCGTTGCAATACCTGCTGCCTAAACTGAAGATTCGTGCATCACCAGGTATTCGGTGAATCCAAGATCGTGGAGTACACGATACAAGAGAATGCAACTGGACCAGGGAAAATCGAGGTAAATTACATCAATTTTTGCGGATATATAATTGAAAAAATAACGGTAAAATGAATCTATTGGAGACCATGCATGCTTGCATATATATGTTTCATCTAACGGGAACCAATGGTTGCAGATACTAATCGACAACAAGCAGCATTACAAGATCCTGCGCAGGGCCGTCGATCTGGCGTCCCTCATCACGCTCAACGTCGAGGACGGCAAGGTTGTCAAGCATCAAGATTGGTAAATACAAGACCTAATTAATTGCTATTACAAGAAAGGATTAATCAGGACAACGGCATCTAGTTAACCGATTAGCGCGTTAATTGTCTGCGTGTGTAGGTGGGACAAGAAGCCTTTGAAGAACAGGGAGACGGTGAGCTTCCCGCTGGCGGGGCGGCTGGCGGAGGTGAGCCGCCGGGGAGCCATGCTGCTCACTCACGCCCTCATGCGCTGCGGCAAGGACCCCACGCCATGATTTGGATTCTGTTTCTTCCGATCTAGCTCGATAATTGCTTCAATTCGGAAATGTTTGGAACATGACAGTTTCACAGGACAGGGTTTATTTTCCACACGCAAAAACATGAAAACTAGATATATTATTACGTGTCCAAAGTTAGTGTATGTAATATATTATAGTCTACTTTCTAGTGTTAAGTTGATGAATAATGCACATTAAAGATCATGCACAGCTGACAAAAGCTTTCTATTTTTCTTGTCATTTTTGCACATGACACAAATAGTTAAAAAATATTATAAAATTTTACAAGTTACCATTTCATAATATTTCTTACACCCACGAACTGTTTTTTACATTTTTTGAAAGCTGCAAAATACAAAACCACTATCTAAAACATGGCTATGGTTCATGTTAAACGGTTTTAGAAAACTTAGTTTTTAATATAGACGATTTTATAGTGCAGAGTTCAAATCAAATCAAGTACCGTAGTTCAGGATTCAAATGGATATTTTCCATGAATTAAATAACACATGAATGCACATGATATGAGAGGTATTCACGATGCATGTAGGACGTGTTTTGGCAAAAGGAAAACAAAGCCTAAGAAGATGCAGAGGCTATTGAAGTTTTTTCTGAGAATTAAACATTTTTCTTGCGGACGATATAACATATAAACGTTGTAGCTATTTTTGTTGATCAAACAGTCCTGAAGCACATAAGCAACAATGGAACATGATTTAGAAACTAGATTGGTAGTTGATCTAAGAGAATCATGGATATATCTGAGTTGATCGACGTTGTGACTTAGGGAAATATTTAGTCTTCTCAACGCTTCTTAGTCAGTAGCTCAGCTGATTATCATTAGGCCTCAAAAAGCTAAGCCAGCCGGGCAGACTGGTCCGGGAGCCCGGTCTTACACCTAATCTACCACGTTGGGTTGGCCGTGCGTCGTGTCCCCGCCACCAGATCGGCCGGCCGACGTCCTCCGCCACGCGCGCAGCTCAGCTACATTTCAACTCTGCCTTTTCCTTGTCATACGGAATCACACGGCGTCGAGATGTATAGTCGATGTGCGTGGATGGAGTCAATCACTGCGTCGTTGGCAGAGATGGAGTTGAGCGCTGGCTTCTATAGCTTCGACTTGTAGACCTGGGAGCTGGGCCGGCACATGATTCGAGCACCAAGTTTGTGCACTTGATTGTTCATTTTTGGCCCGTTTAGAGCACACGAATGAATAAATTAAATGACACAGGAGCGCACATGATATGAGAGGTTTTTACAACGCACGCACGTAGGATGACGTGTTTTAGCAGAACGAAAACACGAAGCCTAAAATCATCAATCACACAAGTAAAGGCTCCACAGGGCCACAGCGCAGAGACTTTTCTTACCTGGCCGCTTTACCGGCCCGGGCCCACGTCTGAAAAAGTAAAGCAATGCGTGTGCTGTCTCTCTCTGGATTGGTGGGCCCGTGTCATAGACTGTACCTATACATCTCGATTGAGTGCTAACAAGGGATGGCATTTGAGGAGGAGAAGAGGATTTACGATAATAAATTATTATTATTATATGTTCAATAAATTTATTTATTTTTTCATGGCTATTTTTACCTTTTTTTTTCTCTTCGTTGGACACACAATGAGCAACACCTCTCTCCTTTGAGCCCTTAATGTTCTCCCAAAACCACCTAGTGACACCCACCTACCATCTTCCAATATCTAGCTAGTAATGCATCCAAAATCTCTTTATGGTGTCACAACCAACCAAATTCACCATCGACCAAGCATAGCATCTTATCAAAGATAATTAATTCAGAAAAAGATGAGATGAACGACCCTGGCTAATGAAACACAGCAATTATTCCATTGCGATTACCGAACTTACCAATAGTCTCGCTCGCGATTTGGATTTGAGGGAACGTGTGAAAGAGGCGAGAAGGGGTGGTAATGCTTCTGTAACAACCTCATTTCCATCAGTAATATTCCTCGTTTTCTTCTTCTTCTTTTTTCGGCCTGTTAATTTTTCTGTACGTACTAAACCAGGCGGGCCAAAAGCAAAACACTCTTTTGTACATGGTCACGGTGCAAAAGGATCTTTGCGTGGTTGGTGTAGATGATACAGACGAGGACCCACCACGACGTGAAATCAAGCACGAATAAACCAGCCGTAATATTAACGGAATAGAGGATACTGAATTCACATGTACAAAATAAGAAGCCGGAACTAAACAAAAAAAAACAAATTACATTTTCAGCTGCGGCAATGGACGTCCAGGCGTCACTACCGGCAAGGCCTAGCGCTTAGGGGTGTGATGTGTGTCGTGTTTGTAATTGTAAATAATTTTCCTTCCTATCAATGCATCGAGGGCAATGTTTTTGTTTTATGCACATAAAAAAAGCACTGGTTTGGAATTGAGACCCATTGGATTTCTCAGCTGATGTGAAATGTCAGCTTTACCCCTTGTTTTATTTTACTAATTTTCTTATTATTTTTGCAGTCACACTCTAATTCTTTTATGGGTCCACGTGTACTCATGATAATGATATCCCTCGATCGTAGAACTTACCACTCTGTCGATCTTTTTGAACTCTAGCAATCAGTTTCACAAATGTCGGGGAAGTAGCAGGGGCATGAACAGAAGTTCAGAAGGTGAACAGGAGCAAGAAATCAGCAGTCCGGAAAAGAAAAGAAAAATCGGGACCGGTTGTTCATGTCGCCCATGTCGTTTCCTTTCAGGCAGTGGTCTCGCTGTCGCAGGCAACCGCTGCCATCGCTTGGGTAAACTAAATTCGTTTATTCTACTGCTAATCTTCTAATCTATTAGAACTGTTAAAAGAAATTTCTAAGATGAGGCCGGTCAGAATTCCTCCGAATTTTCCTATGAAATTTCTAAGATGATGCTGGCCAAAGAGATTGTAGCCAACTCGGACAGGGATGCTAACCTGCAGGGTGCTGCGACGGCGATCTTTGTGGAATGTGCACGACAGATTGGGAAGATAACCTTTATGCATTTGTCCCAAGAAAGCTAGTCAAGTTAGCTAGAGATGCCTTGCCTATAAAAAAGAAGGGAATTCTTCTTGTTGGACAAGGATCCCTCTTAACTTTGTAATAGCCAAACTTGTGATGATGTAACTAAATGTTCCTCAATTGTTCCATAAATAAAATAGAAGTAGACAAAGCTCTCGTGTAAAATCACTATGGCGATCAGCCGTTGCGTGTTAATGGGCCCACGTCAAATAATCCAGTCCGGCAAAAGCACAATTAATTACCATCGGAGCGGTTCAATTCTCGCTGCTCGCGTGGTTTTCGTATCCCATTCCCATTCCCGTCGCGTCCACCATGACAGCCGGCGCCGGCGTGTCGACCTCCTCCCTCCTCCGCCTCCCCTCGTCCCCGTCCCCCCTCCTCTCCTCTTCGGCGCGCACCAGGCCCAACGCTGCGCGCCTCACCCCCTCCTCTCCCCTCCGCCACGCCGTCGCACCCCTGCTTCGCCGCTGCCTTCGACTCCAATTACGGGTACGCGACTCTATTTCGGCCTGCGCCCGCGGCGTTTTTCTTTTTGGCCGTGCTTGATCTAATGCGGCACGCTCGCGTGGCCCCTGGGCGGATGGCGCGCGCAGCCGAGGTGCTCGGCGGAATGCTTCTGCGTACTGTTTGTCTCACTCAAGGCCAGATAGTTTAGCTGCAGCGCACAGCAGCACAATTAGGGCTAGAGATTGCACTAGATGGTAGCCATGTTGCTACCGAGTCCATGGTGTTGCTCCGAGGCAGGCCTAACAATGGCAGGGATGCGATTATCTGTGTGAAGAGTGGCGTTTTACAAGCTCTGTAATGTCATCAGCATCAAACTTAAGTTGTTGATTGGCACAACGCATCTGCATGGTAAAGGTCGCCGAATGCGAATTCTCTTTAGATTCTGTTGGAATCAGCCGCTTGCCCATCAAATCATATCTGCAGTTGAAGTCTTCTGATGTTGAAGACTTGAAGTTTTTGAATTACTTTTCATAATGCATCTCCTGCCTCTTTCATTTGTCAGAAATCAAACATCACGTATGCCACCATTTAGCAGCCCTATGCTTGATGAAGGTTCTAGATCTAAAAAGCCGTATAGATGGCAAAGGGTTTTGCTAAAGTAAGCGGGGAAGCCGAGATTACACAGAAAACATTGACCCAAAGGTGAGCCTGCTTTTGGTGGAGCATCTTCTTATTTAAACAATTGATGTGTGTAGATCATGTAATTAGTGTAATTATGTGGTCTGTTGCAGATTACAAGGGCAATTGCAAGAGAGGTTGCTTCCGTCACCAGACTAGGTGTAGAGGTATGTGATTCATACTGCCTTCATTTTTTTTATTGGTTACCTCCTGCATTACCTTTATCAAGGCTGAAACTAAATGAAGTGAAATGCACATGGGCATGTTTAATAGTAGGCATTAATTCAACTATTAAATTGCATTGCATTCCAAGCCAGCGTTCTCGTGTTATGTGTATATGTTTCCCTTTGTCTTCTCTAGTAGAATCATGTTCTATACTTTAAAAAAATGAGAGCTCTTGCAGGTTGCTATTGTTGTTGGTGGGGGCAAAATCTTCCGTGGGGCCTCTTGGGCTGGATGTAGTGGGCTTGACCGCTCATCTGCAGATTACATTGGGTACGAAGGATATTCCATGCCTGATGTCTTCTCATAATTAAATCATCTTAACATCCTGTGGTCAGCTGTCATATGCCCTAAAAAAGAAGTTCAAATGCCATGAGCCAGGTAATGAAACAAGAACCGAGCAAACACATATCAACACACCTTGGTAGGAACATGGTTGTTATGTAATTCATGCCAACTTTTTGGCAGTTCAATATTTGTAGTATCATGGCTTATCGTGCCCATCACATAAGCCACATTTAGATCTGCTAGAGTGAGAATTTCGTCGTAATAATTTACTGAGTGGAAAATTATAGTTACATATCGCAAACCATTTAATCCATGACTTATATTTTCTACAGTTTTGTGCAAGCTCAAACCCACTTGTAATTTATGACCTATTATCTGTCCATTTTTTTTATTTTTTTTTCATTTGCAGCTTCTTAGTTACAAAGACATTTCCTGTTATAAGTAATCGCATGATTTCACTCTATAAAAAATAGTTCGCAGCTGCATCTGATCGTGTTACCTTTTTTAAAATTTCCTAATTCAGTATGATGGCCACCGTGATTAATGCTATATTTCTTCAAGCAACAATGGAGAGCATTGGAATACCGACCCGTGTCCAAACTGCATTCCGTATTTCAGAAGTTGCAGAACCATACATTTGCCGAAGAGCAATCAGGCATTTAGAGAAAGGAAGAGTTCTTATATTTGCCGCTGCGACAGGGAACCCATTCTTTACAACTGATACAGCTGCTGCTCTCCGTTGTGCAGAAAGTGATTTTGTCTTTAATCCTCAATATGAAAAAACTGCTTTAATCATAAAAAGCTAGAGAAATATGCTTACAGGGATGTCTATTTCTTTCACTAAAAAAAAGGGGTGCTTAAGAATTCTAATGCAGTTGTTGGTAGCGCATGTGAAACACTCAAGGTATTTTTATCATATATATTAATTGCCATGCTCTTCCAGTTGTGGGTAATAGGACTAGAGGACTACCCACATAACCATTCTGTGTTTGGTGCCTCACTTCTCTGAGTTTATCTGATGATGAATGCACGAAGATCCTTGTTCAGAATTAAGTTGAAAATGAAAGGTGGGGTTCAACAATTAGGTTATAGAAATAATCATGTATCTATTTAAGCCAGTTTCTGGTTGTCTAGCTTAATAATGCAGGGACTGTTACAAAGTGTATGTTACAGTGTGTTTACTAATTTCGTTACATAAGCAATCATAAATCACAATCTGTTTTGTGCCTATAGAAACATATTATCATGAGGTAAGCTTGAACTTAGCCTTCCTAAACTGACTTCTCAGATGGACAGAACCGTTTCAACAGAATATATTTTTTAGCTTTATTTTGCATTAACCAATTTTTCTTGTATTATGCGCAGTCAACGCAGAGGTAGTGCTTAAGGCAACAAATGTTGATGGTGTGTATGATGCGGACCCCAAGCGTAACCCAAATGCCCGCATTCTTGAGAGGGTAAGCTATAATGAGGTGATTTCAAGAGACCTCTCAGTAATGGACATGACAGCCGTTACACTATATCAAGAAAATAACATTCCTGGTAAGTACGCTATCAGTTTCTGAGACTTCTCATTGTATTTGGTGTGTAATTTTGCAGTTGTCGTGTTTAACTTGCAAAAACACCGGAAATATTGCGAAAGCTATCGTTGGTGAAAAGGTTGGTACCTTCATAGGTTGCAGAAAGAATCAAGACCAAGATGTTGGGAGTGCACTAGACCAAGAAAGAAGTTTGGTTAACGAGTGGTGAATCCAAGAGCTCTTCTCTCAAGGTGGATTTAGATTGGATTAGCCATCCAAGCCCCGGTTTAATTGTAACATTTGAAGAAAATATCTGGGACAAAACAATTCCAGCCAGGTGCTGCTATGCTATGTAACATAGAATCTAGGATCATCTAATTAAATTGAATTATATAAGTATCGTCTGTGGCATGTATGACGGCTTTACCTAAAGAACAATTTTTACAGCTCCTAATATTCGTGAGCAATAGACAAGGTGAGGGTTTCCAATATGTTTTCCTCGCTGTTATCATATTTGATATATATACTAGTATGTTTTTTCTCCAAGTGGTTGAAACTTGTAAAGTCCTGTCTGAAATGCAGAAAAAAAATTCTGTTTCTTACGGGGACTAAATTGTTTTCTGTTAATTCCCGCGTTCCATGTACTTATTGGATCTTACACTGTCACTGCTAGCTCGCGATGATAGAATCTCCCTAAGCAAATGTCATGCGAGCAAATAAAGCCCAGCAAAGCAATCGCGCATGCTAATGTTGAGAACTCGTCGCTGTATTCTAAAGCTTGCTCGATTTGCAATCAGCACGTGAAACACGGTGAACTTGAAAACCATCTCTTGCGTAAAAGAAAACATTTGCCGTAAGAGCATGGGCCATGTTCCCACTTGTTTGCACTAATCTATTCCATAATTTGGTCGCTGTATGTAGAACCAAGAGCTAACGTAAACGGAGTTCATTTCAAAACTTTGGAAACGCCAGGTTCCAATGTGAACGGAGTTTTCTTTATCAAAATTTTAGAAACAATAAATGCTTCAAAATTGTGTCCTCTACTTCTGGCAAATGTCGATTGCTTCCAAATTATGAACCAAAGGGTCAATTGGAGTCACATTGTTTTCATCTCATATCATCAATTGGTCTGTTCACATCACCGGTAAGTGAACAAACCATTTTTAGATTGTTAGTGCACGTATGATTCCACATAACTTATATTACTCTTCGTACTCCGATATATTACATAAATCTCATATCCATTTCCCCCCGCTGGTTAGGCGGTGACCTCATGATCAAGCTCATGCATCATATATTTTCATCAAGCATAATAGGATATCCTGCATTATTCAACCCTCCAGTGATAAGCCGAAAGGAACCAAAAATCATATAGAAAACACCATAGAAAAGATTATGAAAAAGAGTTCCTAAAGAAGAAAGAAAACCGAAAGGAAAAGGAGGAAGGCGATGACGAGGCTCGTGGCCGGGCGGTGAGAATTACCAACGGTCACCTCATGGTTGTTGTTATTTACCAGGTCTGCTGCTTGTCTCGTCGCCCACAGCATTACACAGCTCCCGAGGCGAGAGGCGAGTGAGCCCACCGCCCTCGCCACGTCACACCCTTTTCACCCCTCCCCCGAGGTTGGCTGCCCGCCGCCGCCATGGGCCGCCGCGCCCCGTCGACGACGACCTCGCCGGAGCTCCGGCGGAAGCGCACGGCCGCCGCGGCGCCGCCCCCGTCCCCGCGGCGCTTCTGCTCGATCTCCCGACGTCATCCGCCGCTCGCTGCCAGCCGACGCGCCGCCGCCCGTGGCGCGCGCCCTTGGGGGGACAGACCTACGAGAGCGCCCTGTGCGAGGTGTGCGGCTCGGGCGAGCGCGATGAGGAGCTGCTCCTGTGCGACCTCTGCGACCGCGGGCGGCACACCTTCTGCCTCCGCCCCATCGCCGCGACGATCCCGTCGGGCCCCTGGCTCTGCCCCGAATGCGCCCCGCCTTCCAAGCCCATCAAAAGTGAGTCACGCGCGGCGCCGCGCGAGCTCGATCTCGCCATTTTCGTTTATTTTTTGGCCTCTCCTTTTTCGTGCTCGCCTGCCGTGGATTGCTATCTCATTGTTTCTTGGTGGATTTTGTGGCGAGGGGGTATTAGGGTTTCCGATGAAGCAAAGAAGATCGTTGATTTCTTCCGGATTCAGAAGGGTGCGGAGGACATCGAGGCGGCAAAATGTGGGCTTTCTCAAGGTAATTGCAAGTAGGGGAGGCCATGAAAAAGGTGCACCATTGCTTATGTGTGAAATTTTGATCTCTTGCGTTGGCTGATGGATGAAACAATCGATAGGCTATTGGATTGGTTCTATTGTATGGCTTAAAGCGTTGGCATTGGTGATGAGGAACAGCTACATGATAAGCATACTGCATTACCACCTGTTAATTATCTTATGCTGTAAATACTTTATCTAGAATGTGACTGATTACGGGTAAGATGCACCCACCCTATAGGAGCAAGCAGTAGCAAAAGTTCCTTTTTTTCGGGTGTTTCGTATGTTGATTCTGGAATTGTTTTGGCTGCTTGGCTGACTAGTCGATGCAATAGTATCCTGCAAATATCTCCAGTGAATTGGAATTTCTAGGTAATGAACAATGCAACCACCGGGAATACGCGGGAAAGCCGTCACCACCGGAAATACGCGGGAAAGCTATCGCCATTGGGAAACATGGGAAAGTTTTATGGTACCAACATTTAATTCATGTTAATAGCGCATACTCTCATTGTAGTAAACGGAATGTGGTATTAAATAGGTCGGCCAAGCTTGTACGGATCGGCTGGCGTCCATTGATATGTGGGTTACATTACACGTATGACCTCTTGATCATGTGCCTTGCCTTCATTGAGCCACATAAAAACAGCTGCCACCTTTCCATAAGAATCCATATACGGACCGGTCTTATTGCTGATTGCCGAATGTTTTGATATGTGAGCTCTGCGAAGCTGTATTGTTTATTTAAGAGCAGCTCATTTACTCAATGCACTAGCCAATCTTTTCCAATCAAGCAAATTGCAGCCTTAAAATAGGATTTTAGTATGTTTGACTGTTTACATATAGCAGCTAGAACTGAACTTTTATCCACATTCTAGAACACAATTGGATATAGGATGAAAATTTCAGCTGTTGCTTAAAGAAGTTCAGTAGTTCACAACAATAAAAACCTCAGAATCTTTTGGTAATTATAATTAGTTTGTCTTTTAACTGCCTTGCATGTGCCATGCATGTCGTGAATATTGCAAAATTTTGCACCACAGATGACCTGCCATGCTATCTAATCTTTTAGTTGATTGGTCATTGTACATGATAACTAGAAGTATCAAGCATACAGCTTCCTTCTCAATTTTTCATTAGGCTTGTATGGAGTTATTCACTTATAGGATATTATTTCTTTTGGTTGCACATGATGTTTCTAGAGAGCACGCTTTTCTTGAACCTTGCACCTCAAGCAAGTTAAGGACATAGTGCCTCAAGTGAGCCTTTTGCGTTTGACTTCACTGAATAGGACTATTGTCAGATTCAAACACAAAATGATCTACTATTGAATACAAACATAAATCAGATCGGATCTGAAACAAATTAAGGTGTTTTTTAATTGCTTCTTAGCACCTAAAATGTTTTAGTCGCAGTATTTTTCATGAATAGCCAGTTTTTTATTAGTTAATTTGGTAGACATAATACTGAAGTAAACCTACATATGATACAACAAATTACACTACCATACCTAGATGGTAATATTAACATTAGCCCTTTTGCCTCCTCATGGTCACTGAGCCATACCATTGGATTAGTAAAAGTCTTAAATATGCATGTCATTTCAGAATATAGGCCCGAATATATTTGATGTACTTGGCCAAAATATGGATACTTTCAATGTTACTATTTTCCATAGTCAAATTTTCATTGAACTTAAATTACAAATATGAGCTTGAAATGCACATCTATTGTCTACCGAATTAAGCTCTTGAGGGTTGGTCCAACACTGAGCTCAAGACTTAGGGCTTCAGCTACATGGAGCAATGGACTTAAAATAATTAATTTACTTCATAATTGTTTAGATGCTAGAAGGCGAAAGAAGCGTTCTCTTGTTATGCACAAGAAGAGGAGGAAGATGCTGCCTTTTGCCCCTACTGAAGATAGAGTTCGAAGGCTCAAACAAATGGCTTCTGTAGCCACTGCTTTGACATCTTCAAAAATGGAGTTCAGTAATGAGCTGACTTACGTGCCTAGCATGGCCCCTAAATCTTCCAATCAAGCAAGATTGGAGGAAGGTGGTATGCAGGTTAGCAAATCTCTAATTAAAGCAATATTATATTTTTGGATCTTTTGGTGTCTAATTATACACTCCTCAACTTTCAAGGTTCTTTCAAAAGATGATAAAGAAACAATAGAACTTTGCAGAACCATGCAGAAAAGAGGAGAATGCCCTCCTCTTCTTGTTGTTTTTGATTCCCGCGAGGGGTACTGTCTTGAACTCTTGATGCTTTGATTCTTTTATTTTTTTCAGTGTACAAAAATTGAACTAATACATATTTATTTTCAGTTTCACCGTGCAGGCTGATGCAGATATTAAGGATATGACCTTCATCGCTGAATATACTGGAGATGTTGATTATTTAGAGAACAGGGCGAATGATGATTGTGATAGTATAATGACTCTTCTTTTGACAGCAGATCCCTCCAAAAGGCTGGTTATTTGCCCTGACAAACGTGGAAACATTTCTCGCTTTATTAATGGCATTAACAACCACACTCCGTAAGTAGTTGCCTTTTTATTCTTATAAGTGTACAATGTGCTAGATGCATCTGTACGCTATGATCAGCATTTGCATGTTAGGCATCTCTTTGTCATGGCAATCTATTTTATTTATACATTCTCTTGGAATTTGTTGGAGATAATTTTATATTATGTCCTGAAAGAGAGGAATATCTATGTTTGAAACTGTTGAACTCCTGCAGGGATGGCAAGAAGAAGCAGAATATTAAATGTGTGAGGTACGACATAGATGGCGAAAGCCATGTCTTGTTGGTTGCCTGCCGTGATATCGCTTGTGGTGAAAGGCTATACTATGATTACAATGGATATGAGTATGCGTACCCAACTCATCATTTCATCTAACCTATCCCAATTTTTTTGACCTGCCCAACATTAAGGAATCTGGGCGAGGATAGGGATTAATGGCGACATTTTCAGCATTGCCGCCAAAATCCAATAATTTATATACAGTCCAATTTTCAGAAGAGATCCCAAATGACGAAAAATGATAGGTGCTGGTGTTGTTAGTAGTGAGAGCAGTGTCTTCATTCAGCTGTCGAGACAAGAGGGATCTTCATTTTTTCCTGACCTCCCAAGATGCCATCTTCTCATTCATATTCTTTTTTTTAATTGTGGAGCTCCTCCTCGAACTGAGTCTTTTTTTGGGATTCACATCCCTTTCGTGGGAGTAAATATCTGCCTATGTCTCTATCTATCTATAAGTAGCTGTTCCCAATTAGAAGCACATTTGAAGTCAAAAGAAGATATTTCATCCCATCTGTTGGGCTTTGTTGGTCTGTTAAATTTTGATGTAATTGGCTCGAAATTCGTATTTAGTTATTTATGTTGGTACAACTGTTGTTTTCCCTATGGGTGTTGTGATTTTTTTTTCCTTTGCTTTTTCTTCCTGGTGTGCGAGGAGCTGACTGGCGTAGTTTCCTGGTTGTGTACAGAGAGGTGTACGTAAGACAGTCGCAAACGTGCAAGTTCTGTTTTACTTCCCAAGCGGCAGATGAGCAGCACAAAATACATGGGTGGCTGATAACCCTAGGAAAACAAGTCTAGCGGTGCGGCACGTTTTCTCTCTGGCCGACGAGTGATCCATAAGATGATTATGCTAGCCAATTGTTCCAACCTTTTAGAAAACAGATAGGTGATTGCCTAAGAGTCAAAGACATAGCCAGTTTCCAGGGACGCATGGGGACCGACCCCTAACCCATTTCACTTAATTGATAGTTCACGTCTCACTTAATTAGTAGATCACTTTGTTCACATTAGTGATGAAGCAAGATAACTCCCAACTTGCAACCCACCAGCTTCTCAACCAACGACTAGGCAGCCATACTGATATCTGTTCCTAAAGAAAAAGAGGAGCAGTGCTTGACATTACAATCCAGGGAAATTACAGTAAATCCAATAAATCCAGGGATCACATAAACATTCCAACAACAACACACCACCGTGCTTAAAATTTGACTGGCCGATGCCTCTAGCTAGCACCAAGACTTTGCAATCTCTGAGAGAACATAAACCAAGTACAGAGGTTTAAGCACATCCGCATAACAAAGCAAGGTCTGAAGCAGCCTGGCCGAGGCTCCGCATGCCAACCAATGTCAGCAATTCTCAGCCAGTCAGTCTGAACCCCACGCGTCGTCGCGCGCAGCTTGTCGAGCAGTGATCCGGCTCCTTCTCGCCACCTCCTGCTCCTTCAGCTCATCAGACCCGAAGTTTGTAAACTGCTTTAACCCCATTCCATGAGCGATTAGCCTCTGTGCTGTTCTCGCGGATGTCTTCGGTCTTGGCATGGGCGGTTCTAGGTCTGCAAAGTGGAAGCAACTTAAAAGACATTGTGTGATAGATAATGCTTATAAACAATGTGAGATTGAAGTACACGCTTTAATCTACACAAAATCCACAGGGAGAAGATCAAGCAAAAAAAGATCTTCACAAGGCACGAACTGTTACCTCTGCCATCTATTTTCGCCAAGAGGTCATCATCCTCCTTTAGTAACCGCACTTTATATCTTGGAGGAACGCAAGATTGTGCCTCATTAGCTACAGGTTAGTTTTGGCCAGAATGCAGGGATCAGAATGCATGGAATAAAGCCAGAAAACAGAAGTAATAGAAAGCTTGGAAATTCATATCATCAGCATGAAGTTCTAGGCTCCAACAGAATGGGAAGCTTGGAATCCAGGTTAAACATAAACATGGCGTCAGCTTCTGGATCATGCTATACGAGGAAACATACACAACGATTATTAGAAATAACTGTATGAGCCAACATTACCAGCTGATGGAGTCCGAAAAACTGCAAGTGCAACAGTATCATTAACCCAGCGAATGGCAACTCCATGGTCTCCGAACTTGTCAAAAATCCTCTCCAAATCTGTTGTGCGTGTGCTAGTTGAAAAGTCATAAAGAACAAGGGCATGCCTTGTCCCATATTGCGTTGCAGCTACAAAACCAAACAAAAGAATAAGTACTTGATTTACTCACCATGAACAAGCTATCTAGACAGATACAAATGGTCAGCCTGAATAAATTACCAGCTATGTTCTGCTCATCAGCATGACCCTTCGATCCACTCCGGGGATCAGACCCCTTGTCATCCAAATCTCTTTCAGAACCACACTGGTCACTGTACAGAACGCTCTTATCATAAGGAAAGAACCCCTTCCCCTCCTCTTGGGCCCTGAAGATGGAGTGCTACTTTTCTCCGAAGAACTACAAGAAGACACCCTTCCTTCTTGCTCGAGGGGGCGCACTAGTGTCTCATCATGTGCACCGCGATCCGCAATAGCTTCCCAATCTGCATATGCACCAGAGGAAGAATGCAATATGTCAGTTTTGTCTGAGCTGTTTTAAGGATAACAGCTGGCACACACAGACCACTAAAATAATACCATCGTCTTCATCTTCATTCTTCTTATCAAATCAGCTGAGACTTCAGAGTCCTTAGAACCCGTGGCACCCTCTTGTGACGAAGATTTCTCTGCCGACCCATGATCTCTTCAACATACATTATCATAAGCAAACAGAAGTTAGGCAGGTGGCGCAAATAGTAGGTGCAGTTAAATTTGTTCAAATTATGTGCCACTTTTTTGTAAGTCATGCTCTAATATCTAAGAGATCATGAGAAAGAAGCTAGACTTCACCAAGATAACTATACCAAGGCTCAAAAAAAGAAATTCATCACTTTTGTCAAACAAATTCTTATTCCAATCATCCAGTCCCAATCGCCAAGCAGACAGCATGAGATGGAGACTCCTCCATAACATCAGGCTTTCAACGACGCCAATCACAATCAATAATTCAAGAAGCTTTGCAAACTGAGAAGTTTTGGTTGTTTGAGCAAGTAGAGATTCAGTTCAAAGGCAAGAACAAGAAGGGGAGCAAAGCAGCAAACCCTAAGGCCTGGGGGGGGTTGGGCGCGGAAGCGGAGAACGATGGCGCGGGAGCGGAGCGCGTCGGCTTGGAGGGTGTTCCCTCGGGAGGCGTGGAGGCCGGCGAGGTCGCCGAGCGCCGTGGCGAGGCGGAGGTCGGCGCCCGGCGAAGGTGAGGAGGTGGTGGTCGAGAGGTTGGAGACGACGGATTCGAGAAGGGAGATGGCCCCGTCGACGTCCCCGGCGTCGACCAGGTCGTCCACCTCCTCCGTCCAACGGTGGCCGCCGGCCGCCGCGTCCATAGCAGGTGCGGGGGTAATCTGGTCTTTCGTGTAGGCAGATGAGATGGGAGATGGTAGTTGTAGGTGTTGGGAAAGCCCTGGACCCACCAGGAGTGGTGCCCATTTGCCACGAAGACGAGTAAAGTTTAACACTCGTGCGGTTACTTCTTGTTTTATTAGATTTGGAAAATTGTATCTTTTGATTGATTAATCTTTACTCTTATAAAGATCTAAGTTGGTAGTCGTTTGTTCATCTCAACAAGACCACTCTCTAAGTTGCTAAGAAATTATTGTAATTGTCATTCTTTCTATGTGGTGGATATATGTCATAATTTTATATTATAGTTAATTCGATTAATATAAATTTTGGGTTAATTATTATTTAGCATAAAATTAAAGAATATGATGGTACAAGCGTTTAAACAATTCATGGAATACTTTTTTCTGTAGTAACGTATGTGCATTTAGCTAGCTAATAAAGATCTTCTCCTTGCTTCTATATTGTGTTTCCATTTTTATTTCGTCCTTCTTCTTCATCGACTTCGGCTACGCCGCACTGTGCAACCTAAGGACCGGACTCGTCGGCAACAGTTACCCCAATAGAACAAAAGTGCGAAAAAATTTGTTGTACAATGAATATGGGCATCTTAAATAATGTGTTAGAACTTCAGAGAAACTAAAAAAATTACAAACCCAGAAAAAAATTAACAAACATTTTACAGACCCAGAAAAAAATAACAAACATTCTCCAGCGATTGCGGCGTGATCTCTTAGAGTTAGGATTAACGATAAGGAGGGGCTCACGGGTAAAAGGGAAGTGTCGATGAAGTTGGCAAGGCAGCGCGGACGTAGAGGGCAGGTTGGAGGATGGCTCGCCAAGCTCATCACCAAAGAAGCACGAGTGTTGAATGGGGAGGACGGAGGGGGCAGGAATTTCACCGCATAACAGAGAAGATGCGTGAAAGATGCAATTAGAGAAAGGGATAAGATCCAAGAAGTTGTGTTCAGTTGTTCACCACTTAGTTATCTTGGTGAATGTTGTTGACATAGGGTTTTATACATGGAAATAGATCTTAAAGACCCGTGTCCATTTGAGTGGCGTTGGCATACGGCCGAACCATGGCTAATTGCTGGCGTTGAGTGGCTAACTAAGGCAATAGCAATGTCGCTTGCAAGGTTGCAACGTTTTTTAAGCGATGACGATGGTGCGATAAGACAATGAGCTGTACGACTGTATTTGAGCCTTTCTTCACCACGTTGTCAGTTGTCACAGCTGCAAATGAAACCATAATGCATCGATTAACTGTTTTGTTGGTGCAATGCTGGATTGCAGCTAATGCCTCATTTTTTTTTGGTTTAATTCGCTTCCTGTTTTAGCTTCTTATTCGAGGAAGGAAACACGTTCTTTTCGTCTTAATCCTGCACCTGCCGGAAAAATTGTTTCTTGCGAAGATTTGGCAGCATGTCATCGTCGTCGGCGACGCCGGCGAGGTCCGAGAATGGCGCCGCGGCCGCCACCACGGGTAGCAACCCGTTCCACGTGCTCAACTCTAGCAGCGGCTCTGCCGGACAAGCGAACGGCGCCGGGGCGTATCGGCTGCCGTCTCCACAAGCTGCCGCCGCGTTGCGTTCGACACCGGTACGCGGCATCACCACCTACAGCGCTCCATCCACCGGTGCTGCCACGGCGATGGCCGTGGCCGGGCGTGCTTCGTACGGAGCGTCGTCGACGCAGACGTCGCCGCACCTGCTGCAGCAGCTTATGATCTTGGCGGGGTGGGATTACCGGCCGCCGTGGCTCCAGAACTACGTGCAGGGCCAGCCGTCATTCTCCTTCGGGAGAGCCCGTGGGATGCAACCTCTCGTGCCCCGGACACCGGGAGCTAGCAGCGGCGTCGTTGGTGGCAACGTCGCCGTCGCAGTCCAAAGCAGCACCGGAGGCAGCAGCACAGGCCGCGGCAAACTGGCGAATGCGAGATCGCTCCAGATCGCCCCTGCCACCGGCACCGGGGCCAACAAGAACGTGTCACCTGCCGGCGGCAATGGCAACACCGCCTTGCAAGGTCTGGACCCTCTGCTCGCAATGCCGACGACCGGAGTCGCGAAAGTTAAGGCCACCGCTCGATCGCCAAATGGACGCGTACGGAAGCCGCGTGCGCCCAAGGGGAGCAATGAATCCAAGAAACCGAGGCAGGGGGTCTCCGGCAAGAAAGCCATCGCCGGCGACCTATCGGGCTCGAACCCTGACATCCAAAGCAACGACCACCCGAAGATCGTCTCTCCCGCAGCGCCTCCAAGCAACAGCAGGAAGAGGAAGAGCAACGCCGCCGCCGCCTCGCCGTCGCCAAGCACCAGATGCAGCCTCGTCGCCAGGAGGAACAACAGCACGACCGGCACGGCGGCGTCGCGAGCAAAGAAGCACACAATACTGACATGGCTGATCGACGCCGGCTTCCTCAAGGAGAAAGAGAAGGTTTTCTACGTGCCGGGCCCGGGAGGCGTCAATGGCGACGAGAAGGTCATCTCCGGCTCGGTCACTAAGACCGGCATCAACTGCAGCTGCTGTAAGACCGTCATGCGGCTCCCGGCGTTCGAGGCCCACGCCGGCTTCGGCGGTGGCACCGACCCCCGGAAGCAGCCATGGACGAAGCTCCTGCTCATGCCCGGGAAGCCGCTGCTGCGGTGCATGCAGGAGGAGTGGGAGCAGGAGCGCGTCAAGACCTTCCACGCGCAGGAGAAGGCGATGGCCTTGCTGGAGCATGACAGGGAGAAGACCGCGCAGGCCAAGAAGAGGCTGGTGAGGTCGCTGATCGCCAACGCCAAGCAGACGAAGGGAGCGCTCGAGGGGATCAATGGCGGCGGCAGCAGGGATCGCAGCGACGACGCCTGCGGCATCTGCGCCGACGGCGGCCAGCTGCTGTGCTGCGATAGCTGCCCATCGACCTTCCACCCCGAGTGCCTCGCCGTCCAGGTTCCGGAGGGCTCGTGGATCTGCCATTACTGCCGATGCATGCTGTGCATGGCAAATGATGGTCATGGTCGCTTGTCCACATGCCAGCAATGTGCTCGCAAATGTAAGCGCATATACATCTTTCTCTTCACAACCAATCTATCATGATTTTTCTCTTCTGTTTCTGAAGAAAAATCTGATGAAAACTGCACTGACGACGCCTCTGCAGATCAGTACTGTCGTCCGTTGCTAAACACCGCGCGCCAGTTCGTTCAGTACTGTAGCGAAACCTGCAAGAAGGTGAAACACATTCTGAAACATCAATCTCCCTTGTGCATCCTATCCCCAGCATAGCATGCAATAATAAAAATTCTGCATTCCAGAATCTTGGGAGTACTGAAATATGTTAAGTCATAATTCACTAGCGCAAATGTTACAAGAACTTTGTTTCCCTGACAAAATAAATTAGTTAATCTTGTTAAACCTCAAAGTGATACTGATACTGACACTGACACCGAGCCTTCTCTTGATGTATGTTTCAGATGGCTGCTAAGCTGTCGGATATGGTAGGAGTCATGAACCCTACTGATCAAGATGGTTTCTCCTGGTCTCTCTTGAAGATTCAGAAGGACGAGCCGGCCAGTTCCGAGGATTTTCCTGCCGTTCTTGAGTGCAATGTGAAGCCCTCAGTGGCGCTTGGTGTGCTCAACGAGTGCTTTAATCCTGTGAAAGATCGAAGAACCAACATTGATATGCTACACCAAGCTGCTTTACAGCCTAGGGTAATAGGTTCTCTCAGGCATCAGGGGTGATATATACTACTACATCTTAATTAGGCTCAATCGCTACAGCATTTTATCTGAATTGTCGCGGAGGCATCTTAAAATATGCATATATGTAGTCAGTGGTTCCATATGATTAGGCACATGCAGAGGTCGGGGGAGTAAAAATCTTCCATTATCTAAAAAAAAATTATTAAGCACATATTTTAATATGCTGTGTCCCTGGTGAACAGGTCAGAGTTTAATCGGATGAGCTATGAAGGATTCTACACCATGGTTCTGGAGAAGGATGGAGAAATCATTTCAGTTGCCCTGCTGAGGTTTGGATTCAGAAATTTTCTTCTTGCTGTTTCGTTCCCCTTGGTGGTTTTCTGTCTACAATGTTGCTGTTCTTATTCGGTCTCTGTTTAGTCAATGCAAGTGTAACATGGCTCCATTTTGCTGCGTTGTATAATGATTTAAGGTTTGGATGGGCCTCATGGGTAGCTTGGGCTACTATCTGTTAACCTCTGGGCCTAGCTTATATGTCGATGTTCTGCTTGGGTTTGAGCCTTTGGCATGTACTGGTCGCCCCAAGAAGACTAAGGGGCCAGTTTGGTTACAAGCCACCATTTTTTTATTATTCCTCTTTGTCTGCGTTAACTATTATTAGAAAAACAGGCAAGAGAAATTTGTATATGACAAGTAGAACAGGATTCTGAAACTCGTCCTAGCAAAAGTAATAATCAGACTACAAATAGATAGTCTTAGAGGATCAAATAGAGCGTTAAAATTGCTCAGTTGAGTTGCGGCAAAGTGTGACATGCGCGCAACCAAACAAGTGGTAAACCACCCGTGCTTAGCGACCTAGTAAGAGAATAGTCAACTGAGCATCGCTTCCTCACCAAAACAAAGTAGCAGTGCTTCTGTGCTCTCCTAAGAAAATTTCACCAATACAGAAGTCAGATTGGTAGTAGTTGCGTAATGGGTTATTTGCAAATCAGGCCCTTAATGTGCTTCACTCTATTCAATGTTGCACGCACATCATACCATTACTGCCCCATCAACTCAGTTTGTCTCTTTACAGGTTCCATGGCACAAAACTGGCAGAGATGCCTTTCGCCGGCACGCTGCCACCTTACCAGAGACAGGGTATGATGCGCCGCCTTGTCAAGGCTGTTGAGCAGGTGCAAAACAATTTTATCTCTCTGTTTAATTTCCACTGTGGCTAACACTTTGGATGAGGTAACATTACAAAACTTGAAAGGAAAAAGATAGATGCAGTTGCAAAGTTGATAATTTTGGAAACGGAAAAGTCCACTTTCTTCTCTAAACTATTTTTAGATCACTTAACCCCATAAACTACTTGAGTTGGGAGCACTAAGACTACCATGTGGGTCCAGGCCCCACACGTCAAAGGGACATCCACTGTAATTTCTCAAAACTGCATGCACTGCCACCTAATCGAATTGTCTGCAAATATTTTGGCATGAACCGTATCCTCGTTGCTAGGCTCTGTAACTGAAAAGAGAGCGAATTTTTTAAAGTAGGTTCAGAGATCAGTTGTAAGTTGTAACTCTTGCTCTCATGCATGCATCTTTTCTTGTTGTGTCAGGTGTTAGCTTCGGTGCAGGTAGAGAAACTAGTGATACCAGCCGCAACCGATCTAGTCGACACATGGAAAAAATCCTTCTCCTTCATGCCCATGGAGCCGCAGCTCAGAGAGGAGACCAAGCAGCTGAGCATGGTCGTCACCACCGGCACCACCCTGCTGCAGAAACCCATCATCGCCGCCGCGCCCGCGCCGCAGCAGCAGCCACGCAGCGGCAGGTTCACGTTCGCGCCGGTCGACGGCGAGGACCAGGCGGCGCGGCTGACCGACTACGAGCTGGCCGCTCTGCAGCTTCACCGACCTGGTAGCCGGGATCGTGTCCCCGCGGTTCTGCGCCGGTGGTCTCTGCTGTTCGGGGGCGGGCGGCATTTCCTTGAGTACTAGTTCGGGGAGCAGCTCCGGTGGCGGCATCGGCCGGCGAGGCGAGCTCGGGCGGGTGCAACGTTTTATTCCAGCCTAGCTATGCTTTGCACGGCGTCAATCTTCTCCGTGGCAAGAAATGATCGTACCGTACGTGTTGCATAGATGTCATGCGGGTAGATTTCTGAATCTTTAATTTGCTGTTTGCTATGGCTGCCAAGAGAATGTATATATATACCGTGGATCGTTACGTCAGACTGTCAGTACGTAATTGGACCTGTACTGTCGATGGAGTTGGGTCATGTACGAAATACTGTTCGCGCCCGTAACAAACTGATTACTCTAAATTTTCTAAATTGTTTTTGCCGAGATTATGTTATGATTCATGAATCATGATACATGATTGACCGCCAGCAGATAAATAAATGATTCGATCGAAACTACTGCTGGTACATGTGTGGAGTATTACGCAATTATGCATAAATATGATTAGTTAGTGCAGGTCGTTGGGGGTGCAGTACGTAGGTAACAACGCCATCTGACACTGACAAGGGAAAACTAGTACGTGCTCCCGAACGTAGAACAGCGATCGTGTGGTACATGGTAGTTGGTCATCAGTTGCTAGCTAGATCACGCTCGATCAATGCATTAGTTAGCAAGTACGTACTAGTGATTCGTGGTTCCGGTTGAGTAGAAAACATTCTTTGAAAGTCCTTTTGGGCTTCGCGTTCTTGTAGCCTGGGTCGAGGAGTTCGATGCCCAAAGTTTACGACAACATGTATGCATGATGAACCTATCGCCTCCGATGGCCGGCCCGTCAGCCGTCACGTACACTTGCAGCTAGCGACTACATGGCTTTCAGCATTGAAGCAGCGATTCCTGACAAGACGCCACAGACGGAGACCTACCTGTATGATCCTGTGTACGTCCCGTATCACGCGTCTAATTGTCTCTTTGGAAAGGCCGGGTTCATCGTGAGTGGTTGAGTAGAGAATATATATATATATTAAGGTGCACTGCGCAACACGGCGTGTCGGAATTAAAGGGGGTTTAAGTTGTTACTTCAGCTAGCTTTTATATATCTGCAATCCTGCCGTCTCGCCTAGCTCGCGCTCAGATTCACCAGGAGAACGTCGAAGCCATGTCCACCGTGGTCCAACAATCTGTGACAAGCACTTCTCTGTGGTGGTTGTATGGTGAGACCAAGCCTAATTTAAGAACGAATTAGCATGCTGTATACATGGAAATCAGGGAATAAGAAAGAATCAATTAGCATGATGCATGCATGGAAATATCGGAAGTCATGGTTCCCGATCAATTCTTCCGGTGCAGCTCTCGATTTCGTTGGAATTAGGAGAGAGGGGCAGGGAGGATTGTTTGGATTGCAATCGTCCCGATCCAGAAATATATAGAGCCGATAAAAAAGGTCGGGAGCTCTACCAAACAACAAATCGGACAGCAAATAAATTCAGTTTTGTTGTGCCCGCAACCCATTAAGAAACGGTGTATTTTCCTCTATATATATATATATATATTAGAGTACAAGTTCAGGACCTTGATCTGCGGTTAATCTATCCTGCCAAAGCCTACTTGTGTTTATGTCGCAAGGAATAAATTAATCCGATCGACTTGTTAGAAGGCGACAATGGATAATCGATTTAGTTGCAAATGTACGTAGTGCGTAGTACCGTCTAACCAAATTAATGCATGACCGGCTAAAAGACCCAATATATTTCTCGCTCGTCCCTAGGCATCTCAAACTAATTTAAAACTTGCGCTTGCATCTCAAACTCGCTTAACTATGCTAGTCATTTATCTGAATCACTTACTCGTTCTGATTGAACTAGCTAGGTGTCCTAGGATCAATACTTCGTTAGGCAGAAGATTTGAGTTTAGGGTGGCACAGATCTTAGTGAAGCATCTAACAGTACTAGGTGGAGCTATGGCTCCCAGGGTTAATTAGTGTCAACGGTCTCGTCACGGTTGACATGGAATAGTAGTAATGGTTAGCAGCTGTAAAATTCTCCAACAATTACAAGCTGATAATCACCATGCCGTTACGGTCGTGGATGCTAAATGCACTGTATGCATGCATTGCAAGTAACCTTCCACCAAAATAAAGAAGAAAGTAGATAGCGAAATGTATGTTACTGCTGCTCTGTTTTTTCACACTAGCAAATGTAAAAAAGAAACAAAAGAACAAAGACAAATCGAATCTATGAAAGAAAATTAAGCGACGAATTAATCTTGCGCGGTCGAACTGTTTTAGTCGGTGGCTAGTTCGACGCCGGCCGGCGGCGAGGCCGGCGGGGTGTAGAACGGGGTCTCGGGCTCCTCGTGATCAACTCCGCCCTCGCTCTCGCCGTCGCTGTCCGACGTCGTCGTCGAGGGGGGTGACTCCTCGTCGATGGTGTAGAGCACCCGCGAGGCGGGGCCGAACCACCGCTCCCTCCACGCCGCCACGTCCTCCTCCGGCCGTACCTGCTCCACCGCCAGCTGCTGCTCCCCCTGCGAGTCCGGAGACGTCCCCGCGGAGGCCGGCTCGACGCGGGTGCGGCGGAAGCGGGAGCTGAGACGCAGGAGGAGGAGGACCCGGCGGCGGCGCTCCTTCTTGGTGTTGGCGAGGGGGGGCTGCGAGACGGGCAGCTGGGGCAAGCGGCGGCGGGGCCAGAGAAGGAGCAGGAGCAGGAGCAGGAGGAGAAGGAGCGCGGAGAGTGCGGCGGCGAGGAGGACGAGCTCGGCGACCGTGAGGCGCCTCATGGAGATGGAACTGAGCGGGGTCACGGCGATGGAGTAGAGTTGAATGGAATCGTGCATGGATATATGGGAAGTGATGATGACGCTGAGTAAAGAGAATTCTTGTCTTTTGTTTTGGAGACTTGCGGCTTTAAGGCTTTGGCTTTAAGTCGAATATTTTCCGGCGGTGGTGGGTGTCATCAGGTGGCGACAGTCCAGAGGCAGTATAGGGACTTGACTGCTTGGCGCAAAAACAAATTATCTCCTGCATTTCGTTATTTTTGGATCCAACATTGGCCATTGACAACCTTAATTAGAAGGAGAATCTTGCTGGAACAATTTAAGCTTATCGTAACTCAACGTTTTCAGAGTACCAGCTTCCACAAACACACCAACAATCTGCCGCCATTTTTGGCAAGTGTGAGCTGGTAATGCTGGTAGTGTGTAAAATATTCGTATTAGACATCCTAATCCACCTAGTTAAGTTATACATGCAAATGCAATGCCCAGCAGGCCAGGGCCCAGGGAACATAACCATCTACTTCTACATTACGGACTTGTCAGTGTGTTTGTATTTTGAGAGGTCCTAGCGCATAGGTGACTGAAATTTTGCTAAATTCAAGTTTTACCCATTCTAACTATTGGATCCCAATTCAACTATTTTCATCCTCCTCTTCTTTTTCGACCTCATATTGACTCTGCTCTCTCTCTCAGGAGGCCTTTTCCTTTACATGCTCGCCACCGCCGCCACCTCGTCGCCTATCCCTCCGACACTGCCCACCGGTCATCTCCCGTGTCCACAGGTAGTGCCACCTTGTCACCACGGCCATCTCTCTAGAACCGGGAGGTAGCAATCTTCTCTGATGCCAGTGCCCTCCACCACCAACCCTAACCCTATTCTTTACGTCGCTACTGCGTCGTTGGTGGCTCATCCTCGCGCCCCTAACCTCTCCACCGCCGTTGCCGCTTCGACGAAGCTCTAGCAGCTAAAGCACATCGACTGGAATTTGAGAAAATCCAGGTGACTATGCTCTAGCAAATCCATTGTATTATATTTTTGTGACACATTTGTTTATTCTTAGTTGCCTAAAATTTTCATAAATCTCAGTCATCTAAAATTAACATTAATTAGCTTAAGATTACAATATTAAAAGTGTGTAATTTTAATAAAATATAACTGTAATTTATAGTTTGTAAATTATATATGGAATATGGTTGGAATGGTCAGATCTAAAGGTTTAAAAGGTGAATAAGATGTAAAATAATCTCAGGAACTCGTAAATAGACATTTCTTTAAAACCTTTAAAGTTGTTTGTTACATCATTATACCAGGAACAAATAGAGGATTGCGAGGCTCTTTCACTCTTTTCCCCCGTCTTTAACGAAATCTACCGCGCAAGCAAAGTAAAAGAGCCGCGCGCGGGCCTGGGATCCGTCGGTCGCCGAGGGGTATTACGGGCACTAACTGAGGGGTGCATGCAGCATGCTGTGCTACCAGCTAATTAATAATGCGGGCACGCATCCGGTGTCGCTGTTATGCGGGCCCACCAAACGGGAGCCCCACTTGTCATGGATGAATAACGGAGGAGGATGTTGACGCGGTCGTATCAAGTCCACGTGTACTTCACCGTGAAGGGACGTCGCAGTGCCGCTAGCTTTTCTGATCCATGTGCCTCGAGATTCGCCGACACAAAGATGATAAGAGATGGAGGGGATCGTACTTCAGTATTATACACCGGCCCATACACAAAGCATGCTGCACTAATTAACATGCATGGAGTATACTAATAGATTAGTACCAGTGCATGAGCCAAAGCTAAGCACTCTATACAGTTCAATCGAGCCTTTTCTTGAATCAGTGTTCTGTCAACATTGTCTTCTTTGCTTATCTGTTTAGGTCCATACCATCAATTATCCGTGGTTCAGATTTTGTCAGGAAGGATTTTTGACTTTTTCATGACTTTAAATGTGTATATCCTCAGTGTCTAGACAAAGTAATAAGTTAATCATTTTTCTTCTGACATGTATAAAGTTGTGAATAATAATTTATTGTAGAGGTTTTGATCACTACTTCAAGTTCCTGAAGTTTCTGATCCTCTCTTTTTAAAATTTATGAAAAATATAAGCTTCCTGAATTTTGTTCACCTTGGCATTTTATTCAGTTAGCATTCATTGCTGAAGTAGAGTTTAAACCATGAGTGTACGGGTTTACAACAGCATACAACTGATCAGCCCGCAGAAGTTATTGTCAGTCAACTAGTGATTGCAGTGCAGCTGTAGATCATTTATTCGAGCATGGTATATCTCTTCGATTCCTTTGGCAACATTTTGCTATCTTTTGACGTGGGACTGATCGGCCAGCAAAAGGCAAGGGGCACAACACTAGAAGAAGAAAAACGTCTAGAAGCCAAGCCATTTACAGAAGGTTGAGTCGCCTTATTGAGATCTCCTGTAGAAAAGCAACCGCAGGAAAGGGTAAATTTGTTCGGTAAACACAGATCCATATTGCCACATCACAAACACTAATTCCATTGTGTAGAAAGGACAAGACGACCGATATGCCAAAGTGACCGAGGATAATAAAGTTATCAGCCAACATTTGTGCGATGGACTCTGGTAAAAATCAAACGTAACTAGTAGGAGCAGTACTACCTCTCCCTCCCCTCACGCAAGAAGAATAGCAAGCTTCAGTAGTTGGTCTTGGTTAGTAACACTGCTCTCCCACTTAACTTTCTTTCTGCTTCAATTCCTTCTTCCATGATCTCACACTCGTTTTCATCATATCGGTGCAACTGCAGCTTTTGAAACCGGTGTTCTTGATCGAGCAGCTGCATGCAATGGAGGAGGAAGATCCTAGTCTCATCTCGGAGGGATCCGTCACAAGGATCAAACTGAGTGTCGCCTCCAACGAGGAAACCGTAAGCTCCTGACCATGGCGTCGTCTTCATGCTCTCAAATTTCTCTCTACATTGTTCCTAACCTAGTTACCTGCATGCATACATGGCATCTTCTTCGTTTTAATTTGCACGTGAGAAAGTAACGGCGTGTTGGGCATGGATGCAGGTGAAGGCGCAGCCGGAGAACCAGTTCCCGGTGACGCACCCGAGCCAGCTGCTAGGGAACCCGTCGCTGGAACTGCCCCTGCAGGTCGGCGGCTGCGAGTCCTGCGGTGCCACCGACATCGCGAAAATGCGAAGGTACTAATCGTCAATCCCTTTTGCCTAATCCTCTAAAAAAAAATCTCTTTTTCTTGATGGACAATGCCAGTGTTTCCAATGGTACTTAACATCTGCAAGAACATGTAGGTGTAACATTCAGCACTGAGACGTAGGGAATCCGACAGTGAAACTTTTAACACTCAAGAGGAAAAATAAAATAAACAACTGTCCCTAGCTAGTGAATGATACTGGTAGCACTCTGAAAATTATTGTTGCATGAATGCATTACTAGAACCTTTTTTTTTGCTCTATAAAGAACTGCTTAACTAGCTAGGAGCGCTAGTATTTGGTCAGTTCAGTATGTTCCAGAGAAGTTCCAAACCAAATTAACAATTTGAAATATTCAAGGTTTCTGGAACTAAATAAACCAAACTGTAAAAAATAGTTAACTTAGTTTATTGGAACATAAGTTGTTGGACATGATCTAGTCACAGCTGACTACTCAGTTGAGAGTTATACATTGTTAGAGACATCCTTGGTAAAACGAACTCTGCAGCATTTGTCTGAACTGAGAGATATCTTGTGTTCCTAAGCTTATATACTGAAAAGACGTGGCTGTAATGACAACTTCTCTGGCCACCTGGAAATTTTTTGCATGCATATCCATGTTTGTTTTTGCAAGTTTTGATCTAAAATTCTGATTCAGAGATAGTGCCCTTATGCATTGTATCTTTTTTCTGGCAAATTCGTCTTCTGATGGTTGGCTCAAGGTCACTTTGGGTTCATCAAGCTGCCCGTGCCCGTCTACCACCCGAGCCAATGTCGCCAAACTGGGGAAGATACCAAACATGATATGTTTCAGCTGCCTCCAGTTCAAGAACTACAAGGTACAGGCAGAAAACCCTGCGCAAGCATATTTCATCAGTGATATAGTGCCAGCATTAACACAAAATTTCTGTACTTTGCAACTGAAACAGAGGAGCGCTGGAAAGGAGATCAACTTCACCTCATGTTCACACAGTCAGGTAACTTGTACGGCTTCAACTGCTATAGTTACAAGGCCATATTCCAATCCCTGAAGGTTCAGGCACCATTCATGAGGGCTACACTCTCTGTAAGTCCTCGGTTCCATTTTCTTTTGAACTCCCATTTGATGTGCCAAGTTTCGGTCATGATTCAAAAATGAGAAAAAACATGTCACAGAGACCAATGCAATGCTCTGAGGAGAGTGCAGAGGAGGTCTACTCTGATCAGCTGGATAGTGTTTGTGACGACCTGCTATTGGGGCAATCATGCACCAATTGGGACTGGTCCAGCCTTCAAAATCCACTGAAATGATGAGAACCAGGTACATTGATCATTTTACCTGCCTGTCATTCCCTTATCTGTGCAGCACATAATTATCTTTCTCCCATCCACTCTGAACTTTTTGATCTCTTACAGTCAGCGGGCAACAGGAACCTTGGTGGGTATGACTTATATGACTTCCTCGCAGCAGTAGAAATAACAGGAGCCACTGAAGATAAGACAAATGTTCCATGACGTTCCTGCTTGTATAGTGTTGACAACCTTCGAGAGGATGAAATTAAAGAGGATGACGTGTTATATTTGGGAGGAAACACTCCAATCTCTTGGGCAGATAAGCCAAAAGCTGATCTCCTGCTGCATGATCTTCAGGGTAGGAGGACTGGTCAAGAACACCAAAGAAGGCAGACTAATAGTAAGTGGAGCTCAGTAGCAAACAGGCAAAAATGATAAGCAAATTGACGCATGATCTACTGGCCATAGTGGATGGAACAAGAGCAGTTCTACTGCAAAAGTTTATCAGAGAAGGCAACCTAAGAGTAACTGGAGCTCAGATGCAACACAGCAAGATGGTAACCCGAGTTGGAACAGCCACAGAGCAAATATCGCAGATCCGCGGAACTTTGCCATTGCAGAACCATCTAACTCTGGTAGATGGAACACATGTGGAAATCAGAGGGATCACGCCTTGGAGGTAGTAACAGTAAGTGGAAAGCCCAGACAGCAAATGTCACCCCCATTGCAGGATCATCTAGCTCTGGTGGATGGAACATAAAGACTGGTAATCTTGGTCCAGGTGGCGGTAGAGGAGCAGCGTGGAAATCAAATGGATCACACCGTGGAGGTAGTAACAGTAGGAACGGGAAATCCCAGACGAACAGCAGTGCTGGACACGGAGGGAGTTCTAATTATACACTAATGGAGCAGCAGATACATGCGCAAGTCGAACCACACATGAAGGAAGTAAAGAGGATCTTCTGTGAATCAAGGTATAGTTTCTAGCCCAATGCAGCTTGAGAACAAATATATTCACAAGTACTGAAAACTAGCAACAATTCTTCAGGTACTAAGCTGGCAGATAGATGATAAGATGAATGTTGGGTTTAAGTTTGAATATCACAGTCTAAGTAACTGCGATGATTGAAAAATGCACCTGCTGTTGTAGACACCAAGTGGCTCCTTCTGCAATTGTATCCCTTACTCACAGTCCATCTCTTTCAATACTTTGCAGGGATGGAATTAAGCTTTCTGAAGATGACGAGATGTTTATCGTCAAAAATATTCTTGAGTACCACCCAGAGAAGGAAAAGAAGATGGCAGGACAGGACGACTACATAATGGTAAGCAGCTTGCCTTTCTGCCTTGTGATGCATCAGAAGAACCAAAACGGGAATGTCATGAAAACTCTTTCCCTGCTTGCAGGTTTCTAAGCATCAAGTTTTCCATACCAGCAGGTGCTGTACGTCGTGTCCTGAGACGGCTCCTTCACAGATTTCTCCTACAAGAAGTGCCTAGAGAATTTGATTAGGATTCACTACCCACATGCTGCAAATTCATTCTGCAGGAAGTACTTCAAATGATGAACCATAGCATGTTCATTTGCCCCGAACTGTGCTTGCTTGTAGTAGTGCCATATTCTAACCCCCTGAACTGACCTGATCTCATATACACGATTTTTGTGGTCTCAGATGTCCACAAACTTATATAGTTCGGTATGCTTGAAAATATTCTATAACTGTGATATTATTTCTGAACCGTAGCAAACAAAAACACCGTAAATGCCTGAACATTTGCATGTTCGTTATCTTCTTATGGCTGGTATTGTAGTGGAAAGCTTACTCCAACAATATGCTTTGAGTTAATGGCAAACACTTAACATTCAGGTTTGTGAGCTTTCATTATGGCCCAAAAAAACCAACTACTAACCAAAACAAATGACAGATTCACAACTGTTTCACATTATTACTTGTTGTATCCTTCAAGCAACTCTATAACTGAACTTTCAATGATGCTAAAGTCAAAACATTTGGTGGGTACATCATCTGCATCATATCATAGCTAGGTAGCTACAATAAAACCCCACACTCCCAAAACAAGAAATTACGTTCCTGAAAGAAGGAAAGGAAGCATACACACTCAAGCAGTGGCAACTCCGGTCTTCATCTCCGCTGCGGCTTTCCTTTCGCAGCCTTCAAGGTATGACTTGAGGATCGCAAGCCTCGCCGTCTCGAAGGCACAGTAGCCTATCGCAGCAAAGCACGCACTGTGCAGGACCCTCGGTCCAATCCCCCGGGACAGGCCCATCAGCCCTTCCTCCGCGACAACCTCCCGCATCGTCCCCACAACCGTGCGGCTCCCCTCGGAGCCCACCCTGGTCATCAGCCGTGTCTTCACGACGTCCAGTGGGGTGGTGAGCGCCGCCGATATTGCCCCCGCAAGAGCACCGCACAGCACGCTCTCCCCAGGCGTCAGGTTGGTCTTGTTGCTCCGGTTCAGTGTGAAGGCCTTGAGGTACTCGAAGGAGGAGTAGCTCAGCACCCCGGTGGGGAGGTTGCGGAGGAGGGTGGCGGTGTACCCGGCATAGAGCCCGAAGAAGCCATCGTTCTGGAGGATCTGGAGGAGCACCTGCCAGGAGCGTCCCTTTGCGGCGCCGGACTGGAGGCGCTGGGTGATGAGCTCCTTGGGGACCATGATGGCGGAGGACGAGATGTTGCCGCTGGCGCCGGCGAGCGGGGGCACGAGGAATGGGGGCAGGTGGGGGCGGAGGAGCGACTTGGCGAGCTCGCAGGTGCCGAAGTAGATGGCGGAGGAGGAAGCGGAGCCAAGGATGACGGCGGAGAGGCCGCGGTAGAGGCCGAGGGGCCCGTCGGCGCGGAGGATGTCGAGGAACACCTGCCAGGAGCCGCGGGAGGCGGCGCCGGCCTGGAGGCGGGTCTTGACGGCGTCGATGGGGAGCAGCGCGGCGTAGGTGAAGGCCCCTGCGGCCGCGCCGGCGCAGGCCCCGATGGCAGCGCGCACGAGCGGGGTGGGGGGCGCGTGGGCCTGCGCGGGCGCCGGCGCCGGCCCGGCCGGGGTGGGGATGGAGAGCGAGGAGGAGGAGAAGACGGGGGCGTGGGAGGAGGAGGCGGGCGTATGGTGGAGGAGGAGCGAGGTGAGGTCGGAGAAGAGGGAGGGAAAGTCTTGGGAGTGGCCGGCGGCGGGGAGCGCGAGGGACAGCGGCTGATTCGAGCTGGAGGACGGCATCTCCGGTCGCCGTGCCGGTGTCGGCGTCGGAGCGAGATTTGGTAGACGTGGGGAGGCAAGGGGATCTGGAGGAGACAGACGAGTGGGCAGGATAATGTGCAGCGCAAATTCAGAGATAGCATTAACCGGACGTTTTATTTCAAAATTTGCAGTATCTTTTTCACTTTCGTATTTTGTTGAATTTTGAGTACAAATTTTGGAGATCAATAGAGGTCCGAAATTTGAACGGTTCTGTCGTAGATACAAGTCTAGACAGTAAATTTATGGCACCCCTAAACAGCTACAGCGACCGTCGGCGGTGCACGAGGAGTACGAGCGAGTATGACCCTCCGGTTGTCCGTCGAGGTGAAGCACGAGACACGTATGACGGGGTGAAACTTGAGCCGTGTACGAGGAGATGAAATCCAAGTCGTGTCCGACGAGGTGAAAGTCACCTTTGCATTGAAATGTAGAATTGGGGTTTACAAGAATTCCCCTCTCCTCTCTACCCCTAGGGGGGTATTTATAGGGTTTGAGAATAGAAAATGTGAGATTACAATTTTGCCCTCACACGAGAGGGACTTTTGCAAGGGCATGGTCGTCATTTCCTATGCATAGAAGACATTTTGGGGAGAACATTCCGGACATCTTCGGGGAATATTCTCTGGCATCTTTGGTGGAATTCTTAAGCACGTCAACGCAGTCCCTGACAATGCCGACGCAGACCTTGATGACAACGGACATCGGGACGATCGTCGGTGACGTCGGTGTAGTCTTCGTTTTGGCGTCGTCGACGTAGACTTCGACGATGACGGATGTCGAGAATGTCGAGGTTGCCCTTGGCGATATCGACGACGTAGACTTTGACGATGACGGGCGTCGAGGTTGCCCTTGGCGGTGTCGGTGTAGTCCGCGATGACGGCGAAGACTGGGGCTGCCCTTGACGGTGTCAATGTGGTCCTTGACGGCGCATGCGGAAGACTTTAAAAACGGGCTAGCGCGGGGACCCCTACCCCAACAGTAGCCCCTCGACGATTCGGGCGGTCGTGTGACGAACGCCCAGACCGGCGCACTGATTCCTGAGGGGTCGGCGCGCGGTCCGAGCATGTCAGTCAAGTATGGGCGGTTTAAAGCTTGGTACCGTCTGTACACACAGATCAAGCACGGCTGGTTGATAGGCTGCCGTCGTGGTAGCAAAAACTGCAGATTTCTTGCCACGGCAGGGGAGTGGCAGCGCCGGGAAGGGAGCTTGACAGCTCCGATTGTCGAACGGTTTTCACGGCTGTGAGCAGGAGGCCAAACTCTATGTCTCCAGAAATTTTGAGCCAATTCCGAGAAAGTCGACGAAACGACTAGTGGAAATCCTGGCTCGAAATCGAAGATTTTGAAAATGGCACCTCGACAAAAGTGCTCGGCAGAAGCTGGGATCAAGGTGGAAAGCAAGTCCTCGACTCAAGCTGACTAGGGAAACAAGAATCACCCAAATCAGAGTCGGGGTGAAGGAGATATGCCCTCCGCAAGATCCGAGAAAGTAACGGAAACAACTTCCAGAGCCAAAAAGTCCTATTTAGAAGCCGAATTTTGAGGGTCAAGATGCGTACAAGTGTATACACGTGTAGGAATTTCGGATGCCCCTCGTCGTTAGCTTTGATTTGAGTGGTCGTGGACCCAAAACGGACTTCGTATGAGAAAGTTATGGCTGTTTTTCCAAAACCTCTCAAACTGGAGCTGGATTTGGATTTGGTATTGAATACAGGTCCGGAGGTTCCGGACCGGACCTCCGGGACGCCCAGAATCCGGATGGCCTCCGGATGGAATTTCGGGCCGGTCCAGTAGCTCCTGGACCAGCCCGGAAGGTTGTCCGGAAGGCCTCCCGGAATCCGGGTGGTCCGGAGGTTCAGTCCGAAGGTTTCTGGACCTAACCTCCAGGCCGTGCGACGTGCGTCGGTTCCGGGATATTTTCGGCTCGGGGATATTTTCCCGAGTCAGTTCCGACCGACCCGGGTATAAAACCCATTTTTCAGACTCTCCTCCCTCTCTCTCTCTCTCTCTCTCTCTCTCTCTCTCTCTTTCTCATTTTCCCCCTCCGTGCAGCCTCCTCCAAGCCGTGCTCCGTCCGGCCGCCGTGCTCTGTCCGTGCCGGCCGCCGCTTCGCCGTGCCCGTGCCGCCGTCGAGCTCGCCTGCGCCGAGCCCCGGGACGCACGGGCTCGCACGGCCGCCGAGCTCGCCCGGACCGAGCCCCCGGTTGAGCGCTGGGTCGCGCGCGTGCACGGGGTCGGCCGCGGAGTTGGCCGCCGTGGGGCCGAGCTCGGGGTCAGCCGCAGAGTTGGCCGCCGCGAGGCCGAGCACGGGGTTGGCCATGAAGTCGGCTGCGGGGTCGGAACTCCGTCCGGAGATTCATCCGGAATCTGGGCTGCCCGGAGGTCCAGCCCGGAACCTCCAGACCAGGACTCCGGGTGCACTGAGCCCCCATCCGGAGAGTCATCCCGATTAATTCCGGGCTGCCCGGAGCCTCCGGACCAAGACTCCGGGTGTTCTGGGTGCACAGAGCTCTCATCCGGAGAGTCATCCGGACTCCGGGCAGCCCGGAGGACTGGTCCGGAACCTCCGGACCAAGACTCCGGGTGCACAGAGCTCTCATCCAGAGAGTCATCCGGACTCCAGGCAGCCCGGAGGTCCGGTCCAGAACCTCCGGACCAAGACTCCGGGTGCACAGAGCCCACATCCGGAGAGTCATCCGAATTCCGGGCTGCCCGGAGGTCCAGCCTGGAACCTCCGGACCAAGACTCCGGGTGCACGGAGGATCAAGTGGTCCGACAGGCTTCGGATCCGTTGCGACGAGATGGCAACATCTCTACGCGCTATAAAGGGGAGGACTTGCTCGAGGGGGTGGGAGTAGCCGAGTCAGCCTACTCCCGCTTCCTTGGCCCCTTTAGCGCGGATGCGACGCTTTTCAGGTGCTTGACGCGCGGGCTTTGCCATACTCGTGCGGCCGCCGAGCTCGCGCGGACCGAGCCCCGGAAGTCGGCTGCCTGAGAGCAGAGTCCAGTGGGGTTCGCATGTCCAGATCTCGGCCACGGTGGGCTCGAAAGAGGCTCGGAAGACTTTCGTGAAATTGGCGTCTTCGACGGGCACTTGCACTGCCGTTGATAGTGACATGTGCACGTAGGATGTATGAGATGCAATGCTTTAGTGTGTGGAGTCCTGCTCGGCTTCATTTTTTTCTTGCAGGCTTGTTTATCAGTTGCGCGGTGGATGTCACAGCGCACATGGTGCCCGCCGGCTTAGTCCCGTGGGTATCGTGCGCGCGGAGCTCGTCGAGGCGCGTACGGTGCCTGCCGGCTTAGTCCCGTGGGTGCCGTGCGCGCAGAGCGCGTCAGAGTGCGTACGGTGCCCGTCGGCTTAGTCCCGTGGGTGCCGTGCGTGCAGAGGGTGTCGAAGTCACACGGTGCCCACCGGCTTAGTCCCGTGGGTGCCGTGCGCCGTGCCTGCACAAGACATGTACGGCGCCTGCCAGCTTTATCCCGTGGTTGCTGTGCGCGCGAAGCGTGTCGAACACCGGACGAAGCATCTTGACGTCGACGGCGACACTTGCGAAGCGTGGCGACGTCGGCATGTTGACATCAGGGGAGCATTTCTGTTTGATGACGCATGTCCGCGTCGGCGGAGTATGCCGGCACCGAGGAGCGTGTCGACGCTGAGAAACATATCGACTTTGGTGGAGTAGGTTTGACACTGAGGAGCGTGTTGACACTGAGGAACATGTCGACTTCGGACGGAGCATGTCCGTGACGGTGGAGTGCCGACGTCGGACAGAGCATGTCCGTGACAGCCAAGCATGTCGACGCCGAGGAGTACGTCCACACCGACGGAGTGTCGACGTCTGATGGATCATGTTCGTGACGGCGGAGTGCCGACGTAGAGAAGTGTGCTGACACTGAGGAACATGTCAACTTCGGACGGAGCATGTCCGTGACGGCGGAGTGCCGACATCGGACAGAGCATGTCCGTGACAGCCGAGTATGTCGACGCGGAGGAGTACGTCCGCGCCGGACGTTAGACGTCGATGCTGGGCAGAATGTCGACGCTGTGCGCGTCGTGCCGACACTGTGCTGTGCAAGGCATGCCGACGTCGAGCGGAGTGATGACGCTCGGCAGTTCGGCTTTGTTTCTGGGGGAGCCTCTTCTCCAGATGGTGCCGACGCTGAGGAGTACGTCCGCGCCGGACATTAGACGTCGATGCTGGGTAGAGTGTCGACACTGCGCGAGGCGTGCCGACACTGTGCTGTGCAAGGCATGCCGACGTCGAGTGGAGTGATGACGCCCGGTAGTTCGGCTTTGTTTCTGGGGAGCCCCTTGTCCAGATGGTGCCGTCACCACGCGTGGATGAGGCAAACAGATGTCAATATTGCGCTGATGCGGACATTGAGTCCGCGCGCTCTGAATTTGGGTTTCCTACAGGGGAGCCCGTTGCCGAGATGGAGCTGAGCGTGGAAGGTGTCGAGGCACACACGGACCGTGCCCGGGGAGGGCGTTGAGGCGCATGTGGTACCTTGCCCGCGGATGGTGTTGGAGCGTGCTGCGGTACCTTGCCGAGACGTCTGTGGTGTCGCCTGCGTTGATACGAACACATCGCGGGACGATATTGGTGTGCGCACATGGCTGGCGCCGAGCGCGAAGTCCGGTACCTGCAAGGTATTTGCCCTTTTTGCGTGAATTTTGACGCGGCGTGTTCCGGTGGGATTATTAAGCCATCGCGTCAGACGAGATAGTGTGTTGCGAGGTGTGCAGCACCCCGCCTCCCAAAGAAAAAACCTAGCGCTCGAGGACATGACTGAGAGCGCTTGTGGTCTTCCCTAACCACAACCTTTGATGCCCACCGGTGTAGCTAGGAGTGCATTGATGCCTCTCTTAGCATGGGCACTTCGCATGCGACATGGACCAATAATTAACGTGCCATTGCTATGGTTACTTAGTGTATGAGACGACAACACATGGCACTCGATGGTGGCAAACACTTGGCGCTCGATGGCGACAAACAATCGGTCACTCGATAGTGACAAACACATGACACTCGATAGTGGCAAACACTTGGCGCTCAGTGGTGCGTGTAAGAACATTTTTGCCTTACTTTGACATATATATGCCTGTTTCGACGCCACGGGGACCTTACCGTCGCGCGACCCTGGAGGGAAGGGACACTATCTTGGACGGAGGTGGCTCGACATCGCGCGGGAGCTTGATGCCATGTCGATGCGTTAAGCCCTTCGCTGAGACAGAGTTGTTTACACTTGTGGATGAAGTGTGGTGACGCTGATATAGATGTCCGCTGCTGACATGCTTGGTCGAGGTGGGACGAGCAATGCAGACGTGCGTGACAGATGTCGATGATGATCCCGTGCGGTGTCGACAACGATAGGAGCGAAGGACGCACAGTCTGAAGTGGAAGGTGGTCACCCGGACGACGAGGTCGCGTGATGTCACCGAGGGCGAGCGTGCTCGTCTGCACGTTCGAACACACGCTCGCAGGCGGCGTAACCATGCCCGACAATGTTGACGTCGGGCTAGAGCGATGTTGCCGAGGACAACCGTTGAGACCACAAAGTCTGAACTTGTGTGGCTGTCGATGACGTCAAGCTTGCGTGATGTCACCAAGGGTGAGGCAGAGGACACTTAAGTCCGAGCGCACATACGGGTGATGTTGACGACGAGCCCCTGGAGCTGCCGAGGGTGGGTGCGGAGGATGTCAAGCCTAAGAGCGCGGACGAGGGCGATGTTGACGACGCATCCCTAGCATCGCCGAGCCTGAGAGCGCACGTGAGGGTGATTTCAACGACAAGCCCCTGGTGTCACCGAGTCTGAGAGTGCGCGTCGAGGCGATGTCAGCGGCGAGCGTCGCCGAGGGTGATGACAATGACCAGCCCCTGGTGTCGCCCGAGGACGCCAAGTCCGAGAGCGGGGATGAGGCGATGTTGACGACGCATCCCTCGCCTCGCCGAGCCTGAGAGCGCGCGTGGAGGCGATGTCAGCGGTGAGCGTTGCCGAGGGTGATGACAATGACAAGCCCCTGTTGTCAGCAGTGCCTGTGGAGAGGTCGCGTGTGTCGCGATTGCTGATGTCGTTCTTGAGCTTCTCCTCGACATCGTCCTAGTTGGCATGGCTTTTCACTTGGGTCCCCACGGTCGGCGCCAACTGTCGTAGATACAAGTCTAGACAGTAAATTTATGGCATCCCCAAACGGCTACAGCGACCGTCGGCGGTGCATGAGGAGTACGAGCGAGTATGACCCTCCGGTTGTCCGTCGAGGTGAAGCACGAGACACGTACGACGGGGTGAAACTTGAGCCGTGTACGAGGAGATGAAACCCAAGTTGTGTCCGACGAGGTGAAAGTCACCTTTGCATTGAAGTGTAGAATTAGGGTTTACAAGAATTCCCCCTCCTCTCTACCCCTAGGGGGGGTATTTATAGGGTTTGAGGATAGAAAAAGGGGATTACAATTTTGCCCTCACACGAGAGGGACTTTTGCAAGGGCGTGGTCGTCATTTCCCATGCATAGAAGATATTTTGGGAGAATATTCTGGGTATTTTGGGGGAATATTTTCTGGCATCTTTGGTGGAATTCCTAAGCACGTTAACGCAGTCTCTGACAATGCCGACGCAGACCTTGATGGCAACGGACATCGGGATGATCATCGATGACGTCGGCGTAGTCCTCGTTTTGGCGTTGTCGACGTAGATTTCGACGATGACGGACATCGAGGATGTCGAGGTTGCCCTTGGCGGTATCGACGACGTAGACTTTGACGATGACGAACATCAAGATTGCCCTTGGCGGTGTCGGTGTAGTCTGCGATGACGACGAAGACTCGGGCTGCCCTTGACAGTGTCAGTGTAGTCCTTGACAGCGCATGCGGAAGACTTTGAAAACGGGTTAGCGCGGGGACCCCTACCCCAATAGGTTCCAACCGGTAACCGTCAAAAACCGGTTTTCATCAACAAAACCTACGATAAGACTCTTGTAAACTCGACAATATTACTTGTATTTCATACGAAAATCTATTTACACGGCGGACGCGCACCATAGAGGTCCGGGCGCACACCAAATTCTAGTGCAACATCCCTGCTCAACGCACATCAACATGTAGATATGCAATGGGGGAACTGTGACAAATGACTGGAGAATTTCTTTGGAACTTTTACACCCGAATCAGTTACAGAATTGGAGGGAAAGAGGGGCCAAGCTCTTAACACTATCACCAAACCCTCTTTCCCAGACTAGTGTTTCGCCGCTCTATGTACATTACATCAGGGCAGGGCAACAAATCCATGCATGCCCGCCTGGATGGATTATCCAATCGCGAAAGAAAAAAAATTATCGACATTACAGGAGCATAAATGAATCTCCTGACTCCTGCTGAGGTCTTCGCCGCTTATACTATGGCCCTATGCCGCTGGGGCCTCATTTCAGTGTGTCTGATAGTCCTCAGGTCATCGGGCTGACCGGGTCGATGCAGCTGACGATACTCGTTCGGAACTCCTCACATCGTACCTTTCGTAAACCTTTTCGCGGTTCTCGTTCCACCAGTTCTCTGCTTGATGCTCACCAAACCGTCTTCGACTGGAGAGGAGTTTGAAACAGGAGGCAATAAACGGGCAAATTAGAACATCTCTTAAGAAATGTACACAAAAAAGAAGAAGCAAGCATCTCATGGTTCTCAATAAGATCCCAGCACAAACTTTGTGCCATTAGATAGAGTAGGCTGGCAGCAATTGCTGTGCTGATTAATAGAGAGGGCAAGAAACAATTGATTTTAGTTGTATTACACAAGACATTAATCACAAGTGGTGATTAGACAACTGAGTCAGGGAATAAAACAGCCTTCTATTTTATGTTCTAGAAAAATGCCACTACCAGCACCTTAAAGCAATAGCAATATGTAGCTGCATGAGCCAGCTATTCTGGGATGTCAGACTCAAGAAGTGAATTGCCAAAACCTACCATATACTTATTAATGAATGAAACAACTATGACAGTATTTGAGAGAAAACGAATAAAATATCAAGTTACCTGAAGCGTACCCTCTTCAGATCCCGAGTCCCATCAAGAAGTGTTGTCAGTGTTATGTATACGCCTGGTTCATACTGTTCAATCCACTCGGCCTGAACTTGGTTACTGGACAGTGATATCGTGCCTCGAGATCTGTAACCGTCCTCGCCATTTTGAACGGATATAGCATCCATACTAGCACTATCACCTGCTCTACGGCTTGCAGTGAACAATTCATCACTACTGCCACGCGCTCTTCGATTTGAATGTTCAGCATCATGAGGACTTGAAACCCTATGTCTGTGAGCACTCACTTCGTTATCTTCACTAATACTGGCTGATGATTTATGTTGACTTGAGATTCCATTTGGGTGCAAGGATCGTCCAGTGATCAAGCTAGGCATGTTTAAAGCATTGATAGACTCATTTCGTGGCTGGTGAATCCCATTCATGCTAGAGTAAATAGAAGCATGAGACTCAGTTCCATTTGGAAGTTGTGACTGCCTCGCTTCAATGCCATCATAGGCTCCCTGATCTGGAGGCAGTCTTTCAGCCATATCCTTGAGCTGCACAAGCCACACAAAAAGGCAGACACAGTAATCATCAGGGAAAAGGATTTCAGTAATGAAACCGAAGAAAGTGGCACTTAACAGAAATGAAAAAAAGCTGAAATGAATATTTTAACAGGTTAGGTACAAAATACGGAAGTTTATTTCAGATCAAAAGTTTTTTTAAAGATTAAATGGGTATTTAGGTACTGAATATTTTGATATTTTTTTTTGTGAGCGGTGACATTAAGCCATTACTGTTTTTTCAATGTGAAACATATGACTTTTGTTTTTGTGAAATGGTCAAACCTCCAAGACAACCAATGACTTTATGTGCAAGGAATATTACAGGTACGCAATAGGTAACCATTGATTCATGGGTTTTTAAGAAGAAAAGGCACTAAGCCAAGCAATATTACCTGTGCTGTTAGGGATTTTATGACTTCCTTTGCAGCTTTGGACTTCGCAGCTTCCTCTGCAACCAGCGTCATGGCCTCTTGTACTTTCTTAGCTGATTTCTGTAACTCATGTTCTTGAAGCTCGCAACAGTGCCTCAGATTATCGACCTAAACAGGTGCATAAATTAATTCTTTGCCCACACAATAAAACCAAAGCTACATACTTGCACATCAATAAAATGAGATACCTGTCCACGGAGTCTTTCGACTTCCTGATTTAACATCTCATTTTTTTTGGTAAGACTGTCGGCAGCAGTTTTCGCGATAGAAAGGCCATGAGTTGTTGGAACTGGTGTGGTAGAACGTGGTGGACTAGGCCTGCGAGAGAATGGGGAAACAGCCCTGGAAGTGTTTACTGATCGAACTGCTGGTGTGCGAACTGTTCTTGGAACCGGTCTGTTCAGATCAAGCCCACCAGATAAAGTAACATCTCTTAGCTGAAGAAGTGAGCTCATTTGAGGAGTTCGAAGAAATGACAGCGCATCTGTTTTCTTCCCTTGTTTTGCTGCTTTGCTATCCAAACTTCTAATCATATCCAAATTACTAGGTATAATTGCTTTAGCTAATTTAGCATCAGAATTGCTTTCACCCGAGTGGCGAGGCACGGTCTCTTTCCTCTTATTAATTGCACTAGAGTCTATGGCATTATTCAATTTCAAGAAACAGGAATCACAAACACGGGAAGGTTTTGCAGCATTAGGAGCCAATGCTGCCCTCAGTGCCTTTCGTGAAGTGCACGCATTGCAATGGACATGTCCACAGTTATGGCAATTATGCCTCTTTCGAGTGAACCCAAATGGTTGCCGACATGAGGCACATTGCGACTGCTCCGCTCCTGACATCCATTTATGCTGGCTTATAGCAGCAGTGAAGTTTGCACCACAGGCTATGTGCCTAACAGCCCTATCTCTCAACGCCTCAACCAGTGTAGGTATTTTCCTATCCTCTATATCTCCATGGCCCAATCTTCCATTGGCTCCCTTTCCCCAGGTAAAAATCTCACTCTTAATTGTTAAAACTGCAACATGGTAGGAACCGCAAGCAACTTGGACAACATGTTCACCTATAATCTCTTCAACTAAACATGGGAGCTTACCATCTGAACGAGGATTTCCAAGCTGGCCATAAACAGTATTTCCCATGCTCCAAACTTGTCCAGATGTTGTCAGAGCCACAGTAAGACTATGACCACATGCTATCCTGTGAAAATCATAATCGATAAGTGAAGCCACACATGTGGGCTTAACTCGTGCTTCCTTTTCACCATGACCAAGTCGATACTTGTCTCCATCACCCCATGTGAAGAGCTTTCCAGAAGATATACTTGAACTTGACTGAGTCACTATAACTTCTACTACAGCCGCAGTGTGCCATACGCCACATGCAACAGCAATGGTTTTCAACCCCGATAAAGACTCTACCTCCCTTGGACATGAAATACTTTCTCGGTTTCCATGGCCTAAAACTCCAAAAGTACCATCACCAAAGGTAAATAACTGGCCCATTGATGTAATCAAGGCTGTATGCCAGGTTCCACAAGAAACATAAGCAACTTGGAGACCTTCCAGTGCTCCCGAAATCCTTTTAGGAATCCAGTGGCTTACATCAGTACCATGGCCTAGAAGTCCAACATGGTGTGTTCCATCTCCCCAGGTGTATAGTTCCCCAGCTGTTGTCACGGCACAAGTATGGAACTCCCCGCAAGCAACAAAATCCACATTGCAAACTGCTAACGAATCGACTAGATGAGGGTGAATAGAATCTTCTCGTGATCCATGGCCAAGGCGTCCGCCAGATTCTTCACCCCATGTGAATACTTCCCCATTTTTTGTGACCAAAGCGGCATGCTTGACCCCACAATCCACATGATACACATCAAGAACTAATTTGGACTCCAAAGGCTTTGGTAGTAGGACATCATGCCTCACAGTTGACCTAATTACTGTATCAGAACCAGCTCTTACAGAGTTTTCACAAATAACTTCACCCCACACATACACATCGCCTGAAGAATCACAGTCATCTTGTGCAGAACCGTGGCTCGATGTACTAGGGGCACTAGAGGTGCTTACTCTGATAACATCTGAAGAAATTCCTTTGGTGGGCATATTTGTCACATCTGATCCCCAAATAATTAAGGAGTCCTAAGAACAGTACCGATACATATGGACTGCTATCACACAGTACTAAGTACAACGATCAATTTTTGGATGACCTGCACATATTTAACAACAAAGCGGTGAAAAAAAATATATAACATCAAATTGATATGACAAAGGAAATAAGAAGCAACATTCTAGGCAGAAAGAGAATTGGAAATGTTGGGTGCTATGGTCACAATGGGCAGGTTTATGGGGAACAACATATCAGCACCAAATGAGGCTGAAGGGCAGGAATAAATGAGGTTATTGTGAAGGTAAAACAGGTTTTGCGAGCAAGATGTAGCTGCAAACCCAAAATTATGCATTTTTGTGCATTGTATCATAATTGTTTGTGATCTCATGTGTGCAGTCCTATAAAGCAATGTAATTGACTAGTTTCAGGTTGTGTTTTCTCAAATTGTACACTCTTGGCTCATAAGCAACATAGAACATTAGACTCGCATTATAACTTCAGCCTAAAGAGGATCTGGCTGCTCGCCTTTACAGCAACGTCTCCTGTACATTCATTAGCTACTACAGTACAAGATGATACACCTTGGATTCCAATGAAGTGCATCCCTACAAATTGTTACCTATATGTCTAAAGCAAGGGGAATTGGCAACTTGGTGAGCACAATGGCGGCTCATTTTTTAACATACTGATTTCACACAGAATGTGTTAGGGGGATGATAAGATCAGACAAGGCATATACTGACATACACAATAACAAGGCTATTTTTTCTGTCCATTGCATTGATTATTTATTTTTAATTTCCAATGATTTATAATCACGAATTCCACATAACTTAAGTCGAATCAAGATAGCAATATGCATAAATCAAGCTTCCCTGACCACTCCAATACAGACATGAGCTTGCATCTACAATTTCCAGTGAGTGGCATAACAGATTCTCCTACGCTCATTAACAGCAGCTCCAAGCACAAACAAGAATGCAGCCTCCATTCTTGGCATTCCAACAACACAAGCACAGCACAAATCTTCAACGGGAAAGCCCCACGAAACCCCCACCAATCTAACCTACGAGCTAACCAATCCTAAAAGAAAACCGCTAGTCTCCATCCACGGCGCAAGCAACCACACGAAAGGAGCCTCCGTTCTAGCCATTTCGGCACCAAACACAGCCGAGGAGCAAAAAAAACGCAGATTTTGCGGCACCTGAGGGGGCAGGAATCGAGCAGCCGAGATCGCCCAGAACCCTAGAGACTTCGCTCCTCCTCCTCCTCCTCCTCCAAGATCCAGCTGGGGAGGGAAGAGCAAAGAGGGCGCAGCCGGGCCGGCGGCGGCGACGGCGGCGGGATGGCCCGGCGTCCGTACGCCCGGAGCCTTGAATTTTATTTCTCCAGGACGAGAAGGTGGCGGTGCCGTGGAGAGAGGAGGGAGAGGAGAGAGAGCGGACCGCTGCTGCTGCGGCTTCTTCTCTCGCTGGTCTTCTTGCACGCACGGCACGAGGGCTGCTTTGCTTGTTCCTTGCTCTGTCTTCACTCTTTTTCTTTTCCATTTTGTGCTCGATCTTTATTGAGAAAAAATTGCACCGTTATTAAGAGCGTCATAATTATAGGTTGTTTTTAAATAATTTTCGGGGTTGTTTAACACTGCACCGGCCCTTCAAAATAATAATCTTCCATAGCACTGGGCTTAAGCACTGTGCTGCTCAGAGAGTTAAGTGTGTGTATCGTACGGCATGGATGTCTCATAGGTAATTTATACGTAGAATAAGTCTTTTTGTCAGTCGTTTGGTTCAAAAAGGGCACTAGAATTTGAGCAATCAACAGAGTATTGTTGATAGCAGAATATGACCGAGTTAATTTAATTGCTCATGGCCGAGTCGGCCGACTGATAATTGTTTAAAGTTGGTGTTGACTTGCAATGAAAGGCTTGGCAAATCCGGCATACCAACTAGTCCGCAGTACTCCCGACTAGTCTGACATGACGGGTGATTCAAGCCGAGTGGCTCGCATCAACCCCGAGTTATCCAGTATGCCGAGTCGCTCGTAGCATCTCCGAGTCATCCAGTGTGCCGAGTCGCTCGCAGCATCGCCGAGTCATCCAGTGTGACGAGTCGCTCGCAGCATCCCTGAGTCATCCAGTGTGACGAGTCGCTCACAGCATCCCCGAGTTGATCAATATGCCGAGTAGCTCACAGTTCTTCCGAGTTGTCCAACACGTCGAGTAACCCGCAGCGCTCTCGGGTTGTCCAATGACCGAGTCGTCCAGCGCGCCGAGTGGTCCAAGCCGAAATCCTTTCTAGCGGAATCAGGTCGCAGCATTGCGGGTGGGCCAGTGCACCGAGTCGTCTTCTTCAAAGTCTTTTTCAGTGCTAAAGACCTCAACTTGGAGAACAAGAAACAACGGTTGATCGCGGTAATCAAGCTAATCATAAGATTCGGAAAGCTACCCGACTCGTATGGAAGGGTATCTTGTGTACGAGGTGGAGTCCTGATCACGGCGGTCAAGATAATCAGAGATTTAGAGAATCACTCAGTTTATTGAGAGAGATATCTCGTATATAAGATGGGTTCCTATTGTAGTTCAAAGAATAGGCGTACTGCACAAAATCTGGAAGGTAAGGATAGAGAGAAAGGAAAGTCACATGTACGTATTCTGTTAGGATCAGGAGTCTTACTTTCCTACGAAAAGACCAGCCGCCCTATATAAATATATAAAGGGTGATGGCCGATTGAGAACAACACACAATCGAACAAATCAATCTATTATCCTTTTCATCTACTATTTTCTCTCGCCCTTGTTTTTCTGCTTCTCGTTCTTCGTTGTTCTTCGTGTTAGGCGACAACGAACCTCGAGGCTCTAGGGGCGGTCAGGCCGACCTAGGGCAACCCATAGCCGCCGCACTCCCTGACGGGGTCCCTCCCAGGCATGTGGGGTTGCGGGTCTTCAAGAGACCTCGCCGGTGTGTCTTGCGTATCGCGCTCCCGGCAAGGCTCCTCCGACGACGTGTCCTGCGTATTGCGCTCGACGCCGGGGGCGACACGATGACGTGTTCGTGTGCGAACAAGTATATTCTTAAGGCTTTGATTCGAACACCGATCACGAATAAAAAAAAGTATATGTACGGTGAGGCATGTGGTATCGTGGTTTAAATAAAAACCGACATATGGTACAAACTAATCTTAAGAAAAGTCTTTATCTTTGTTAAGTGGCAATTTTTCAACCTCAGCCTTGAGTATCCAACAAGTGATGTAGCTTTCATCATGGGGCTTGATATCTATCATTTTTATGCATAGTTGATTCCTATATTTCTATAATCCATGAACTTTGACCGGTATCACAAGATTTAGTATGTCATTCAGGGATCAACATCTGTAACGCTCCAATATTTAATACCATATTGCTAGTTTACAATAAGTCTGCTAGCATATACTGCGCGTCCATCTATTTCCGGATTAATTCCAACCCAAATCATGTCACATAACTTGTTCTCTCATTTGTCGCTGACTGAATCCTGGACAGCTCCAAACTCCTAACAAAGAAAACCCCCAGATGCGTGCTGTCTTCTGTGGGGTTGTTCAATATTATGAGTTACTTTACATCCTAAGTTTATCTGCATGCCTGCTGTCAGAGTAATTAATTAACGCAGTTGAATTCAACCGTCGTCGTTTTGGTACGCCCTTGATTTTTGTCAAATTAATACGTTTGCCATTGCTAGTGCTTCTAAGATAAATTACGACTCTGTCAGAAGACCAGGAGCAAAGATGCAAAGGATGGCTTTACAACGAAAGCTCCTTTTTGTCTCTCGAAGGAAGTAATCAATTGTATCGTGTACACATATGTTCCCCCATGTACGAGCAGCAGATCCTTCAAAAACGTAAAATTTTAGATTCTACTCTCTTATTTATATGGGTATTTGTGTGCACGCTTAGTGTTATCATTTTCAACTTTGAACAATCTCTTGCACACTTTTTATTTTTATTTTTTGGCAAGACTTGAGCCTGGCTAAAAAATAAGAAAAAACGGTGGTCTTGCATTATTTGGTGATATCAGATGTACACTCTTTCTGGTGCAACTAATTGCAGAAGGAACATGATTGTACTGCACACATCAGCCCATCATCATAGAGCTTTCAGCAAAAGGAATTTAGATCAATTTGTAATCAGTATTTAGTACTAGTATTTTATTTGGATTGGCATGTGACAGGACAGTGGAGCTCACATGATGGGAGGAGCATAGCAGCCTAAGTAGGTTAGGTAGTTGACCTATGTCTAGATAGGTGGTGACTGGCAAGATTTGCATGACAACCAACCTGCGGTTTGTCTTATTGCAGCTAAAACAACTGCCTACTTGTTAAAGACTATTTAATCAGCTAATTAATTTGTGACATTTTGCTAACACGTTTGCTCCGGCTAAAAGTTCTGACTTGATTTTGGAGTAGCCATGCTCACCGAAAAGAAAAAACATTTGCTTCACTATTTGAGACAAGCTGGCAGCATGCTTTGAAGAATTTTTTTTCTCCAATAATGTATTCTTTCATCTTATACTATTAGTTTGATCCTTGGACAATACTACTCGATCAAAATTTACATGCAGTTGTATTGATCCAACTGCTTCCAATTCCTCTTGGTGTCACGGATAGGATCATGTACATAAGAATTGGCATGTTGTGGTCACATGTGCTTGGAATTTGATGGCCATAGTTAGGGCCATGGCCTCTAAATCTTGTAGCTAAGGGCACAGCTTGACGAGCCGCATGTGAACTTTCCAAATTGGCTCCTTTTGTCATGGAGTTAGCTCCAAGTTAGCGAAGTCTCCAAGCAAAACAGATAAGCACTAACTGCATTTATGCTTGACCATAGCAGCAACAAGAATATGACAATGACAATGAGAGAGCTGTAATTGCTGATAATGGAAGATTGTCTTCGCTTTTCTTCAAACCCGAATTTGCAGCATATTTTGAAGTGACATGATTTCCATTTCCCTTCATTTCAAGGAGTGCCTTGTTCTTTATCTCTTAAGTCCAAGTGTTGGAGAAGTTTTGGTTTCCCAGATCTGCGGCCATCTCCAAACCAAAATAGCCCAATTTCACCCTAAAATTCAGAGTTCTTTCTGTGGAGATGATAAATAGATTAATGAAAAAAGGAAACTCACAAAACACAATATAATCAGTCCAAGTTGCAGTTCTAATCTGAGAGAGATAACCACAAATAAAAACAAACAATTGAACTATTTCCTGAACAGCAGAAACACACGGATCAATTGCAAAATTAAGCCTATATTGTTAACTTAAGTATGGTAGAAAGGTTTAGCAAAGTGACAGGGCATGTGCCGTTCAGTAAAAAGAGGGAATTAATAGACATAGACTCTAACCAAACGACCAGTCCATCATGATGATGTTTTCTCGAACACATTGACGAAGATGAAGATGTCGCCAAAGTTGCGCACCTCCAGCCCTTGTTCCATGTCAATGACTCGTTGAAAAGATGGAAGTCCGACTCTACATCCACTAGAGGGCATGGTGTTTTCCTGCCCAACATGGTCATTATCATTAAGATTCTGAAAATTGATTACATAAAAATGATGAACATCTTTTAACATGCTTGTATTGTTTTTGAAATTTTATGCCTTTTGCGGGTACGCGCTAGCACTGAAGCATTATGTTACATTATGTTTTCTTTTTCAATTTTCAACTAGATTGAATTGTGTAAAGTTCTTCTTGGTCATTCAACAGAGTGGTAGAGTTACCAATGGAGCATAGACATATTCTGAATATCACATACTCACTTTCACTAGACAACTCTATAAGTTATACTTACATGCATGCGAGACCAACAACATTGTACATCAAACACCACATATTGGCCTTGTCATCTATCACATTTTTCATCATTTGTCTGAGTTGCTTTAGCTCGTTGCATATATCATGATTAGTTTCATCTTTTGGCCAAGCCACCACAAACTTATTGATATGACCGCTTTGAGCGGTAGAAGTATGAACCTTTATTCTCATAGGTCCAGATGTTAGGGTATGATTTGAGAATTTTTGCAAGATTTTTTCCAACATAGTCCACACCTTGCTTCCCAAGGAAATCACAGAATGATTTGGTTTCGATATTTGGGTTTGTGAAACCATCCAATGTTATACTTCTGACATCATCACAAAGCTTGTCCAATTGGTCTATTTTATCTTCAGATCTCAAAGGTTCAGCTACACATCAATATGCCTAGGTTAACATTTTTATACACCATAAGATACTAAGTTAGAAAAAAGTTCACTTAGCCCTCTTAAGTTGGTGCATATCGCACTTAATCCTCTCAACTATACAACTGGACATCTCACTCTCAACTTTTAGATTTAGTGCCCATAACACTCTATGGCGATTGTCTAGGGCTTTTTGCACGATGGTGATGGTTTTGCACATGTGAAGCTACAACGTGGATAAGTTACCAACCTGAATCGTCACGTCACTTGGACCTCGCATTTTCATGCACTTTCCCTCTCTCCATCTCTCTAGCAATCGTTGGATTGGGCGAGAGACGAAGAGAGAGGAGGTAGGGCAAGTGCATGACATGTGGGGGTCTAGGTGATGCGGCGATTGAGGGTGTCAAATTTTCCACATTGAAGCTCCATGTGTGCAAAGCCATCGCCACCGTGGCAAAAAAACCCTAGGGGGTCATGTGCACTAGTTTTGAAAGATGAGAGTGTGGGATGAGTTTTTTAGTACAATAGCAGCGTGGCTATAATAATTTTGGCTGAATATTTAAGTAAAACAATGTTGAAACAAGAATATTACTCAAGGACATAAAGCTATGTACACTAGTAGAAGCGAAAGCTGCAATAATTTTGGTGCAATATTTGAATACAACTATATTGACACTAGATAATTTCTATTACAATGAATCAAGGCTTCTGTTGATCTAGGCAGCATAACAATCAACCAGGATCCAACCCAAAAGATCTGGGCTTGTCCCGGATTAGGCCACCACAAAGAAAGGCCTTTATGAACATAAAAAGAAAGTTGTATGGCTAGTGTTCTCTAATAGAGAATGTACTAATGGAAAGAAAAAAAATTAACATTGTTGAAGTAAACTTTGAGCCGTGCTTCACCATTCACCATCTTCAAATATAAATTCTCTTTGATAAGATCTTTTGGGCATACTCTAATTTTAATCAAGTTGTCCAAAACGTCACAGAGCTCTTTGCAAGAAAGACGAAATTCAGTGGAAGTAAAGTCTAACAAAGTGACATAATATTCCGAATAACACACAATATTCTACTAAAATTATCAACATTCTAAATAAGGAGGTAAATGTGCAATTTCGAATTGTACAATATGTTACAGTATGTTTTCTTTTTCGGTTTTCAACTAGATTGAATTGTAGCAGAGTTCTTCTTGGTCATTCAGAAGAGTGATGGAATTATTAATGGAGCATAGACATATTCTGAATATCACATACTCACTTTCAAAATAAACTAGACAACTCTATAAGCTATATTACATGCTAGACCAATAACAGTATACATCAAACACCACATATTGGGGCACTAGCCTTCGAGCTTGTGTAGTAATTAAGCCTTCTCGGTTGCCACCAAGGAATTTCTATTGAAATTTTAGAAGTGTGAATATTGTTCTAGTCTTAACATACATGTTATTGGAAAGCAACATACAAAGCACATGTAGCTGGATATAGTAGAGAAGTGTTTCCAAAGATTTCTGCCAAGCCTTACAAAGTCAGGTGGGAAGTTTATCTCATAGTTCCACTTGAATGAGAAGTTAGCTTTGTCATCTATCGCATCTCTCATCATTTGTCTGAGTTACTTCAGCTCGTTGCACATATCATGATCAATTTCGTCTTTTGGCCAAGCCACCATAGACTTATTGATATGACCGCTTTGAGCAGAAGGCGTATGAACTTTTATTCTCATAGGTCCACGTGTCAGGGTATGATTTAAGAATTTTTGCAAGATTTTTCCCAACATAGTCTACACATTGCTTGCAAAGGAATCACATAATGATTTGGTTTTGACACTTGGGTTTGTGAAACCATCCAATGCTATACTTGTCACATCAATTGGTCGTAGAGCTTGTTCAATTGGTTCATAGAGCTTGTTCAATTGGTCTCTTTTATTTTCAGATCTCAAAGGTTCAACTACTCATGTGTGCAAAGCCAAAGAGTATGTGATATTCAGAATATGTCTATGGTCCATTAGTAACTCCTTCACTTTTCTGAATGACCAAGAAGAACTCTTCTACAATTCAATCTAGTTGAAAACTAAAAAAGAAAACATAGTGTAACATACTGTGCAATTCGAATGGCACATTTACCTCCTTATTTAGAAGGTTGATAATTTAAGTAGTAGGATATTGTGTGTTATTTGGAATATTATGTCACTTTTGTTAGACTTTACTTCCATTGAATTTCGTCTTTCTTGCAGAGAGCTCTGTGACGTTTTGGACAACTTGATTAAAATTGGAGTATGCCCAAAAGAATAATTTACCTCCTTATTTAGAAGGTTGATAATTTAAGTAGTAGGATATTGTGTGTTATTTGGAATATTATGTCACTTTCGTTAGACTTTACTTCCACTGAATTTCATCTTACTTGTAGAGAGCTCTATGACGTTTTGGACAACTTGATTAAAATTGGAGTATGCCCAAAAGAACAATTTACCTCCTTATTTAGAAGGTTGATAATTTTAGTAGTAGGATATTGTCGACGAGATGGCTCTCGGTCAGCAGGTGTAGGCACCCCGGGTCGGAGACCGAGGTGCTAGGGGAAGACTTGGGGAACGAAGCCAAGCGTCCGCGGGACTTTATCCAACCACCGCCGAAGACAAAAGTATTGAAGAATGTGTGGTGGAAGCTTGTATTGATCCTCTTTCATACGGGGTGCCAACGTGCCCTTATATAGGCAAAACCGGCTTACAAGTGTAAATACATCGCTACCCCTCTAAAGGTTACAATATCTTCCTAGCTCGTGTCACCGTACATTTGGCCGAACTCGTACTCTCCACCTCGCCGCTACCTACTACATGCGCCGGTATATTTGTAGATTCCCTTCGCCGGTACGGCTCGCCTCCGCCCTTGTAGTCCTCTGCGCCGGTGACGTCGTCCGTACCCGGTGGTCCCACCTCGCCTTCCTCCTCGCTCCGGCCGAGTCGCCCTCTTACCTCGTCCGTGGGGGCCGACTTGCTTCTCGCCTCAGCGGTTAAGTCGTCCGACCGAGATGGCTTCCCGTTGGCTCGATCCCACCTAAGACCCCTGCATAACTCCTTACGTTAATCATGACATGAACAGAGGACGGGGGGTACCTCGTCCTGGAGCCTCGCCCGGACTCCCCCAACAGTAGCCCCTTGCGGGGGCGAGCGGCGGGGAATTCGACGTCGTTCGCGCCCGCATCCTTCCTCTAGTGGGAGGCGGAGAGCCCGGGGCGAGGTGCCCCCTCCGACTCTCCTGATCCCCGATCTCCTTGCTCGCCAGTTTCCGTAAAGGCCGCCTCACGTCACGAGCGGTTACGCTCCAACCCGCTTATCCCGCTCCGCGCCCGTTACTTCATCTCGTAGTTCGGGCCACCCCGGGGCTATAAATACCCCCGTCCCTTTCCGCATCACAGCATCTGCCTTCTCCGCTTGCAACTCGCCGCTCACTGCGCCCGAGCCTTGAGACCTTCTCGCCCGGTTCCTACCTTCGGCACAATTCGCCGCTCACACTGGGTCGCGATCAAGCGTCTTCAGGACGATTTGGCGTTTGAGGAGGAAGAGACGACCATGTCGACCAGCAAGGCCGCCGCGGTCACGAAGCAGAAGGGGAAGAAGGGAGCCGAGGTCACCTACACCCGGTGGCTTGGTACGACTCAGGCGTCGGACACCACGCTGTCTCGCCTCAGCGCGGCGGGGTGCTTCCCCCTGGGGTTGGACGAGCACGGGCCGGCCCTCCCCGAGGAAGGGTGTACAAGAGCTAAACCGCCGGCGGGCCACATCGTCGTATTCGCCGACCAGTTCAGGGCCGGGCTCACTTTCCCTGCCGCGCCCATCGTCCAGCTCGTCTTGGACCACTTCGGCCTGGAGATCTCGGATCTCAACCCGACCGCCATCTCCCGTTTGGCCATCTTCGAGTTCGCAATAAAGTCGATGCGGATGGATAGCACGGCGGCCGGCTTCGCTATGTTTCACGAACCGGTGATGACCACCTCGGCCGTCCACAACGGGGCCCACTCTCTCTTCGGGACGATCGGCTTCCGAGGGTGCCGAGGCTCCGACGGCTCGTACCCGGCCATGGCGTTGAAGAACAAATGGAAGAATTAGAAGAACGAGTGGTTTTTCTACCGGGTCGGCGACCTCGGCTTCACCGGCGATAAAGTCGCCCCTGGGTACACCAATCGCACGCCGCTCGCCTCCACGGCGGACTTGGCGAGGCGCGATGCCTTGAAGGTGATGAGCCACCGGCTCTCGTCGTGCGACTTAGTCGAGGAGTACCTCCTTCTGAAGATCCGGCCGCTCGCCACCGGCTGGAAGATGAAGTGCAAACCTACTCCCGACGGGCAACCTCTCGGGCCCTGCTCCTTTTACGGGTACGAGCCGACGAAGGGGTACGACCTCGCCCGGGCGGAGCGAGACGCGAATCTCCTCCTGGGGCGCTACTTGCCGTCCGAGGCGGTGGTCGTCTCGAAGATGATCGCCGTTCGCCGGAACTGGGCCTGCGAGCTATTCGGCTGGGATGTTCCTGCTCGCCCGGACATCGTCCCGGCCGGAGACACTAAGGCGGGGGAGAAGAGGAAGCGGCCTGCTCCGGCCCCGAAGGCGAAGGCGGCCCCGAAGAAGACAAAGCCGATTAGCATCGCCGCCGAGCTAGCGGACTGGGATGATGACGACGCCGACGCCGACAGCGACCACCATGAGTCGCCTACTCGTGGCGGGGCGAACTCCGACGGATCTGAGGACGATGAGGAGTCCGAGGAAGGGTCGCGCGACGGCAGCGACGAGGAGCCCCCGTCGAAGAAGCAGGACGACGTGGCGGCTAAGCCCGGACCTGGCGCAGGCAAGGGGCCGATGGGCGGTCTCTTTTCCGCGGTGCACTCGACGGCCTGCGACTTGATGGCGGTTCGAGGAAGAAACTCGATGGTGAACGGGGCGAGCTCGGCTGCCCACTTGCTGACTCGGCTGGTGGCTTCTCTGTTGCGGAACATCTCGCCGATTGGGAACGATGTCGGGACCCCGGACGGAATGGGCCATGAAGTAGTGGCGAAGCTTTCGGGAGGCCATGATTAGCGCGTATGCCAGCTTCTCGAGCTCGGTGTAGCGCAGCTTCGCCCCTTGCAGCGACTCGGAGACGTAGTAGACCGGGTTTTTGGGTCCGCGCCTGCTCCCTGACCAGGACGGCGCTGACGGCCGAGGCCGTTGCGGCGAGGTAAAGCAGGAGGACATCCCCCGGGGACGGGCTCTGGAGGAGCGGAGGCGAGGCGAGGTACTGCTTGAGGTTCTCGAAGGCGAGCTGGCACTCCTCCGTCCATTCGAACTTCCCGGAGCCCCTGAGGGCTTTGAAGAATGGGAGCCCCTTCTCGGCGGAGCGAGATACGAACCTTCCCAAGGAGGCGAGGCGACCCGTCAGCTTCTGAACTTGCTTGGTTGTGGTGGGGGGACTCATGCTAAGGATTGCTTGTATCTTGTTTGGGTTGGCCTCTATCCCCTGCTTGGAGACGAGGAACCCCAGCAGCTTCCCCGCGCGCACGCCGAAGACACATTTCTCTGGGTTTAGACGCATGTCGGACTTGCGCAAGTTGCTGAAGGTCTCCTGTACATCGACCGCGTGCGACTGGGCGAGACTGCTCTTTATGACGACGTCGTCCACGTATGCCTCGACATTGCGGCCGACTTGATCGCGCAGGGTTTTGCCGATCAGCCGGGCGAACGTCGCCCCTGCGTTCTTAAGGCCGAACTGCATTCGCACGTAGCAGAACGTCCCGCACGGGGTGATGAAGCTCGTCTTCTCCTCGTCCTCCTCGGCCATCCACACCTGATGGTACCCGGAGTATGCGTCGAGGAAACTCATGAGTTCGCAGCCGGACGTGGCGTCCACGAGTTGGTCGATGCGGGGAGGGGGAAGTCGTCCATTGGGCACGCCTTGTTGAGGTCGGTGTAGTCGACGCACATGCGCCACTGTCCGTTTGCCTTTTTGACGAGCACCGGATTCGCCAGCCACTCCGGGTGCAGTACTTCGCGAATGACCCCGGCCTTGAGTAATTTTGTGACCTGTTCGCGGGCGGCGAGCTGTCGGTCAACCGACATCTTCCTCAGCCGTTGCTTGACTGGGCGAGCCCCGGGACGGACCTGCAGCTTGTGCTCGATTATGCTCCTGGGGACCCCAGACAGATCTTCGGGCTCCCAGGCGAATATGTCCGCGTTCTCCCGCAGGACGAGGAGGAGGGCTTGCTCCGCCTCGGCCGGGAGATCTGCCCCGACCAGAACGGTCTTGTGAGGCTCATCTTCGGATAACGGAACAGACCGAGTTTCCCCGTCCGGTCTGGGCTTAGGGACCCACCACCCCGTGGTAGCCGACATGAATTGGTCGGGGGCGGGGTCGATGCCGAGGACCTCGCCTGAGGCAGGCGAGGTGGAGTGTGGTGTCTCGGCCGCTGGGACGACGTCGTGGACGTATCTGATGGTTGCAGATTGCTCGATGCGGCGGGAGAGGGCTTGGTCGCCGTAAACTGTCACGACTCCGGTAGGCGCGGGGATCTTCATGCACAAGTATGCGTGGTGGGGAACCGCCCCGAACTTGTTGAGCGCCAACCGCCCGAGGATGACATTGTATTGGTAAGGCATGTCGACGACGTCGAAGAGGATGGTCTCGGCGCGGGAAAGGCTGTTGCTGCGGAACTCTACTGGGAGTTCGATTCGTCCAAGGGCCCTGATCGGCTCGCCACCGAAGCCGAGGAGGGGGATTCCGGGAGGCTGCAGACATGCTCGCGGGATACCCATTTCGTCCAATGCGGAGGCGAACAGGATGTCCGCCGAGCTGCCTCCATCCACGAAGACGCGCCGGACCTCGACCTCGGAGATGATGGCCGAGATGACAAGGGCGTCGTGGTGCGGAAGGACCACGCCCACAGCGTCCTCCGGGCCGAACGTGATGGGGGGTGTTTGTCCAGGCGGGGAGCTCGGTCGGCGGATACGCGCCGATGTGCTGGACCCGGCGGACGTATTCCTTGCGCTGGCGCTTTGATGAGAAAGTGCAAGCGCCCCCGCCGGTGATTGTGTGGACGACACGACGAGGTTCATGACCGCCGGGTGGAGAGCCGCGCCGAGGGGGTGGTGGTGGGAGCTCGAGTGGGGCCTCGCCCCGTGGTTCTTGATTGCGCCGCTCGCCCTCCGCCCGGGGAGGGGGGGCGTCAGCTCGCGCGCAGGCGACGACCTCGCATTCGTCTGTGGAGTGTGAGCAGAGCTTATGAAGCTCGCAGTATTTTCGCCGGGGTCTTGGGCGAGGCGCCCCTCGCGGGCGGGGTGGTTGGTCTCCTCGGCCTGGCCCCGGCCGATCATAGGGCTCCCTTCCGTGGTGGCGCGGGGACGCGCGAGGTGGAGAGCGGGCGGTCTGACGCCTTTGACTTTCTTGCGGTCGCCTTTCGCCTGATACGTGATGTATCTCATGGCGCCTCGACCGGCGCCGCTCGGCCTCAGTCTTCTCGCTCCCCAGGTACGCCTGCGTCGCCCTGGCCTCCTCCCTTCGCAGAATCTGCCCTTCCTCGACTCGGGCGTATACCTCCATGATATCGTATAGCTGCTCGACGCGGGAAGGGCGCTTCCTTTCAAGCTTGTCGGCCAAGGCCTCGTTGTTGATGCCTCGCCTCGCTGCCTCGCAGATCGTCTGCTCCGCGACCCCCTTCACTTGGCACTGGACCTCGAAGAAGCGACGTTGGAACGCGCGGATGGTCTCGCCGGGTCGCTGCCGGAGGTTGCTGAGGTCCGTCGAGGTCATCTCCTTGTTCCGGCACCCCTGGAAGTGCCCGTGCAGCTTGTCCCGGAGCTGTTCCCACGAGTAGATCGTGCGAGGCTCCAGGCCGAGGTACCAGGCCTGGGCGATGCCGGTGAGGGCGAGAAGCAGGCTCTTCGCCATGATG